>BPTQ01000007.1:137688081-137841352 GCA_019973895.1 Chrysanthemum seticuspe | reverse complement strand
CATTTCTGAATAGAACTACATTCTATCCCAAATTTTGGGATTTTATGACATGTTCTGTGGAATCCAAGCCAAAATCCAAAAATGAGGTTTCTGAGAGGTGGGTTTCTGACTTTTTAAGCCTAAGATATATACTAAGGTGTCTTGTACAGTATTTTAGGGTTTTAAACTCTATCTTACATCAAGATAAGTCTTTACTTCATTAATTCAATTATGTCTTTGATTATTTGTGTGTATGCTTGCATGTTCTCCATGTCCGGCTAATTTATTTGTGTGTTTGCTTAGGAAGTATGAAACTTAATTATTAAATATTGATTGGTTGTTTCTTATCTTAGTTGATTAATGATCTAGTAATGCGATAGGTCATTCGTTGTGTACTTAATGCTTGATTCATCTTTGTGAACCTTAGAGTATAATTACCTGAGTAATTGTAGGCTAAACCATCCAAAGAGCGCCTTAGAGTAGGAGTTTATAATCTCTAGTGGGTTTGTAGACAAGACCCTTTGGTAAGTTCGAAGAGTTAGGGAGAAACGCATACCCTACAACTTTAGACACACAACGCAACTAGGAATAAGACGTGACACTCAACCATCAATAGGAGATAATTAAGGAGTAATACAAACTAAGTAAACACATTTTTAAACTATCATACGAGCACACATTAATTAGACATAGACTCCCACAACCTTAGTTTAGATAATTAGATAATAGTAGAGTAATCGGTAGAAATACCAACCCCCCAAATCCAATACCCGAGATTCGTACCTTTCCATTTTTCATAAAATATAAAAAGATAAAAAATAATCTTCCTCAACCTTAACCTTAGCGTAGTAACTCCCTACTAGCATTCCTATTCCCCTAGAGAACGATATCAATACCCGTGGCTTACCCTAATTACTACACTACAACGATTAGGTTCACTGCCTAGGGTGTTATAAAACTTGCTCGAAGAAAAGGAAGTTCCTTTGACCCCGAACGACGCGTGTAGCGTTATCATTACCACTTGGTGTATTTTCTTGATCATCTTAAGGAACATCAGCAGTAGTTCAAATACACTAGCAGTAGTTCAGACTATACTAGCATCAGGTATGACTTAGGGCATTCTTCAGTGAAATCCATGAGCAGTTGAAACTTACACGAGCAACAATATTAGCAGTAGTATCACAAAACCCAATAGGAAGACTTTAGGAAGTTTGATGATGTAGTATATCCTACATGTAAAGATGCGTGTTTTTGAACGTAGATTGTTGGATGATAACAAGGAGTACGTCGATGGACTTCATGAAGCAAGTCCATGAGGAATAGGAGATACTTACAAAATTATTTTGTAAGTTTAATGTTAGCCGATAGTATGTCTAAGCCTGAGATTGTGTGGGAGAATACATGGCATCTTTTAGTAGAAGATGTGATAGAATTAGAAAGGATAAAACTAAATCATCCAGGTAATCGATCATTTGTATTTTCCATAATAACATATATATAAACGTATTTTATAGATTCATTGTAATTAAATAACAAATCAAATTTGCTTTAAGAACTTCAACTAATGATACTCAACAATACAATATATGTTTAAGATACATTGAGGAAAAGATACTTAGCTGCAGATAGAGTCTTAAATATATAGTCAACATGCCTTACCTGGATTCCGAGTTTACGATGGAAGGATACAACCGGTTTATTTTTAATGAATTGGATTATGAAATACCGTAACTCATGATCCAACATGAATCCCTGTACAACAGTTTTACAAGAGCAGAAAGAAATTTATGATAATATTACTGATGCATTCAACAATAATATGAGGGGAATGTTTTTCGTATATCATTATGGAGGCACTAGTAAGACATTTTTGTACAAGACGTTGACCACGACTTTAAGGTCTAAAGGTGAGATTGTTTCAAATGTTGCATCGAGGGGTATTGCTTCCCTTTTTCTTAATGGTGGAAGAACAACCCATTCTCGGTTTGCTATACCTATTAATATTGTTGAAGATTCTACGTGCACAATTAGTGCCGATGGCGACCTTGCTAAGTTGATAAGGGAGACAAAGTTAATAATATTGGACAAAGCTTCAATGATTAATAAATTTGCATATGAAGCTTTTGACATAACATTAAGAGACATATCTTCAGGTACTTACACCCCATATTAGAATAAGGTTTTTGGTGGTAAAGTTGTTGTTTTTGGTGGAGATTTTCTCCATATACTACATGTCATTCGAAACGGAAGTAGGCAAGATGTTGTAGACGCTTCGCTGAACATGTCTTACTTATGGAAGCATTGCACATTTCTAAAGCTTACACAAAACATGAGGCTTCATGTTTGGTGAAATTCAGATGAAGCAATAGAAATAAATGAGTTCACTGAATGGATTTTGATTATAGTCGACACGGAAGTAGACAATTGTCGAAACGGAAGTAGACAATTGTCGTTATTCCTCGCATGAATATTAACCCTTCCAATAAGAAGATGCTTTTTCAGCTAAACAGGAGACAATTTCCGATATCTATTTGTTATGCCAAGACAATTAACAGGAAAACTTTATCTAAGGTAGGTCTTTAGTTGGAACGGCCGTTTTTTTCACACGGACAACTATATGTAGCCATATCAAAGGTAAAGAGAAAGAAGGGTCTTCAAGTATTATGTTGTGACAAAGATGACAACCATTGCAATCACACAACTAACGTCGTTTATAAAGAAGTCCTTCATGGACTTTTATTTTTCCTTTTTTTATTTTTTAAACAATGCACTCAAGGTTATTAATGTTGATTCCGGACTTTTACAATTGGCATTTTACATCACCTTATTTATCTTTCAGCATTATACATTTTTTGATTTTATTTTTACATCATCTTTGACGTCTTTATGTTTAATAATAACACTTTTAGCTAGCCGCCCATCGGGTAGGCCTTAAGCTAGTTACAATATTTATATATGATTATATTAATACCCTTATTAAACTTTAATGATCACTAGTGAATCTACCTTAATCGCCTTTATAGAAAGTAGAAACCAGATTATCACAATTTATTAATTTAACATGGGTGTACGTCCTGCATGCCTCAACTTCAGATTCTATTCTGAATGTTAGCTTGTCTTAATTTATTACCCAAAAATGTGGAAATTTGCCCATGGATAAATGTAACCGGCTGTTTAATACAGACACATTTTATGATCTAGAGACAAATTTTAAGACCTAAACTATTCTAAGTACTTGTATGCACTAATAACATCCTTAGGTTCCTACAATCCTACGCGACAAGGCCAAAGTTTAATAGCGTCTCCAAAGAAAATGATGAAATGACAGGTTCCTTGACCCCAAGCTAGATTAATTACCATAAAGGCATGAGCTCCGCAACAATAATAAGAATAAGATCAGAGAAAAAAAATGGGAGTCACATAAGCATGTATAGAGATGATCTAAGAAATAATACAATGGACCTTCATAGCATATAGATCAAATTCTTGTGACAGGTGGCAAATATCGGGCCTTAGAATTTATTAGCATTTGAATCTTATAATCTCTAGTCTTCGAAAAACCTAAGATACAGATTGGTGACTTTTGTTGGCTAGCATTGAAGTGAATAAATGTAAACTTTGAATTATTCATTGGGTTCATTAAACTGCTGGCAGAAAGCGAAATGGCATGAAGGACCGATCAATTACATCAAACAAAAGTGATGGTTGATGCCAGTCATATATCAAAGTTTCTTGATTTAATGCTACTTCAACAACCACCTTTACAAGGTAGTTATTGTCAAAAAGGAATACAAAGGAAAAGCTTAATGCCTTTGCAGAAATAATTGAAGGGAGAAGTACAGTAAATGTGTGAGAGGAACTTACATTGTGCAGTAAAAATGCTATTTATTTATTTTTTGTTGGAAAGAAAGTACTGTAATTATGCTTTTACAACCAAGTATTTGTAGCATGTGACCAAAACTCATGGAAACTATCAGGGTGAAATATGGTAAAAATTGATGTGTCTATAATCGTGAAGAGGTAAATCTGAGTAGCAGAAGCATCCAAAAGCATGTGCTTAGTTTAATCTGTCTTGGCCAATACAGGCAACTGTAGAATCCACATGGGCAAGTCTGACAGAATGAATTGCACACAAAAAGAGAGATGGTGTATCAAGACTTCTTGACCGTAGTGAGGCCACCCAAGGAGGTGGCCGTTATAAACCGCTAGATTTCATACCCTTTTGTTATTTCTTTAGCAAAACGTAATACAATCAAGCACGTTCTCATGTATTAGTGATGGTATGATCGTACCCAACATGAGGACTTCTCACCGGTCACCCATTAATCTTAGTACCACTCTGGCCCAACCATGATTTATGATTAAAAAAAAATGAAATACAATCAATGGGCATATTTTCCCTTTTTTGCTAGCTCTTCATATAATGCATGTAGCCTCCATTGTTTTCTAGTTTCTTGCTAGTTCATTGTGTTTCAATAAAACTTTGTAGCTAAAAAGATCACCGGGCCTGGATGATGTTCCGCATGGAAGGTGGACTCTAGTTAACTACAATAAAACTTAACTTAGGAGTGACTGGAAATTATTAAACTGGTAAAAGGTCATTTACTATATGTCTATATCTTTAATTACATGTTGACCGTACCAAGAGAATTTTTATGCAAGTGTTTTGGATAGCATCATGTCCTTTTCGTGTATTCATTGGATTAAAGCATCGACGACTTAGTGTTACATGAGGGTTATCCTTTTAAATGTCAAATCGTAACTAGCTACGAGTCTTCGACTACTTCTTCCAACAAATACTCCGGGTATTGTCATCTTTTTGAGTTAAGCCTGCGTAAATAACATCAATATAGGTCAATATATACGAAGCGAAGTCAAGTTTATTTGTAACAGTTATAAGTAATATTTAATATACGGTTGATCCAAAACTCGAACCCAAGAATGAGTTGCGTGAACCCTTTGTTTTTATCCTGGGGTGATGAAACTGATGGAAAGACTAATAAGCCGAAAGCAACTCTTTAATGCAAAAGTGGGGCACACTTCTGTCTGGTGCTGTTTTTATATGATTGCTAGCTTTCTCATATGGTGTTTTCATCAGCATTTTCGTATGTTGTGTGGGTCTCTTCTTGCCCCTGGAGGAACCTATCTCTTTATGTTGTATTGAAGGGAAGACCAAATATATTTTCCACCTACCATTATTTTAATTGTTCATAATCATACGCAATAAAACACTTCCATTAACCTTGGAATTCCATGATCTCAAGTAGCTCAAGGTTAGTTTATCTCATAAATAAAATTATGCTATGCGGTATCCTTTTATATGCATAAAAAAACTAGCTTGTACCTACTAAATGACAGGCTGGATTCAGTGTTTAAAAATGGATGCAGCAAATAGCGTTAAGATATCATATTGAGCTTTGATTCAATTCGTCTAATGGACTGGAATTTGAATACGCCCACTGAATGGGACTGGGAGAACTTAGCCATGTACAACAACAAAGAGATAGAAGTCCCAAAGAATTTGCAGTTCTCCAGCCAAGAAAATGTGGTCGCAGACAATGTTGATTTCGCCTTCTCAGCTTCTGCAGATTCTTTGTCTAAAGGAGTAGTCAAGAATTTTGAAGTGTTTGATGATCTTCCTAAAGAATTTTTAGAAAAGGAAGAGTCTTCTTGGGTAGAGGAGAATGGGAGCTTCTCCAACATGGTTGAAGACACTTCGGTGATATCTGGTGAAGCGATGATTGGTTTAAAGCTTGGAAGGCATGCAAGTACGTCAAGCTGTAATAACAAGACGGCTACAACATCCGAGCCATTGTTTCCTACAGCATCTCCCATGATAAAAAGATCTAGAGCGTCTTACCTTAGTTCACAGTCCCCACGCTGTCAAGTAGAAGGATGCAACCTTGACCTTGTGTCTGCTAAAGACTATCACCGCCGACATAGAATTTGTGCAAATCATTCGAAAAGCCCTAAAGTCATTGTAGCTGGGATGGAACGTCGATTTTGTCAACAATGTAGCAGGAAAGTTACCTTTATTAAAAATAATACGCACATTGGTTTTTTAATACATCACCTTTTTCTAACATCTAACAAGTTAACATTACGCTGGGTCATTTCCAGGTTCCATGATTTGTCAGAATTTGATGACAGAAAGCGTAGCTGCCGTCGACGCCTTTCTGCTCATAATGCAAGACGGCGTAGGCCACAGTCAGAGGAGATCCAATTCAGCTCCTCGCGAATGTCCTCCTCGATAAGCGGTACGACTAGAATCCTATATATAAAGATTGAGCCAATCGTTATTTTGCATTCACATATCCATACAACATTTCTTCATTAATTTGTCACTCTGCATAAATTATAATCTCTAATCTGTCTCATTCATGTAATTGGTCTTTTGGCATTGTCTTTAAAGTAGCAGATCGAAGACCACAAATGAACTTTCTTCTAAGTAGGGCTTCAATCCCCATTCTAGATTCAGAACCAACTGAAAGTTCTTGCAGCTTCAAAGGGGAAGAGTCTCTCCTAGGTCTTACAAAAGGTCGAGGGATGGATGTCTGTTCAACAAACGGTACCTTAAACTTCAGTTCAGAAAGATTTATGCCTAGGAACGTGAATCATAATGGTAAGTACCCACTTATATAGCATATATGAATTAGTACCTTTAGAACTATTAAAATTAAAGTATACGGTAGATCTTGTCTCGTGTATATTGAAACTGTAAGTTGGTGATGGTCTTATATGTCCAAACAATAATAATACTCCCTCCAGACGATATAATGTGAAGAGAAATGATTGTCATGCCTAAATGGCATGACTAATTTTATGCCTAACCACTTAAATGGTGCAAGTGTTAGGACAGGAAACCCTTAATTTGGGTTCCGTGTATAGCTTTAAACAAACACTAATCAGTTGTTTTCCCTGGTGTATGGTAACAGGTATGGATGCAACTTCCAACTCCATAGTATCTGCAGATGTTAGGAATGCTTTCTCTCTTCTGTCAACAAGTTCCTGGCCTTCAAATTGGCATGAAGAATCATCATCGTTTGATCAGTTTGAAAATGGAAACAATAATATCAGCTTAGCACAGCCTGGAATGTCATTGGAACTGCAAAATACGACCAACAACAATCACCTCAATGACTTTCATTCATTTAGATCACCTCATGAACTTAATCGCTATTATTCTAATTGAAATTGACCAGCTAATATTTTCCAATAAGAGTTTTCATAGAGGAAAATATATGAACAGTTCATGTAAGCAGGTCATTATATTAGTTCAAAATCTGAATCGCACTACAAAACACTGACAAAAATCTGGGCCTCATTTAAAGATTGAGATGGGGCATAGCGATAGAGCTAGTAAGAGCCATGGAAAGGATGATACGAGGGTCACATGTGAAGGCATTGAGGATCCTAAGTGTCTCTTGATGGGCATTCAAGATTACTTGTTAGATTCAGAAAAAGTAAAGGACGAAGGAAGAGCATTCAACATAAAGTACTTTGATGAGAACGACTTAGATTTTGTTGCGGATAGTATTAGATCTCAAAGGCTTTAAAAGCTCTGACTTAATGTATTATTTTCTGTTTTGAGTTAGTTGTTGAGGCGGTGCTTCAGTTTTGTGGCATTTTAGGGTTCTTTGGAAAGGCGTATTTATTTATCGTATTGGGTGCTTGTAGTGTTAGTTTCGCATTTTGGTGCATTTTCATGTCTAGATTCTTGTTAATGTTTTATATAAATTTCATAATTTTTTGTTCAAAAAAAAAAAAAAAAAAAAAGTTTGATGAAATTTTACTTTTTATTATTCACTTGAGCATCAAGGTTTTTTTGTATGATTACATGGATGTGGTGGTTGCTTGTAATTTAATTTGTCGCCTCCAAACATATTGGTAGTATATTATTTGCAACTGATAGAATTAGTACTGTACGTTAGGGAGATCAGTTGATATGTCATTGAGTTTGTTGTCTAATGTGATTTACTTTGCTTGATCTTAAAATGTCATGGTGGCGCTCTTGCTATACTTTTAGGGTGATCTTAGCGTATTTCCATTCTCATATCAAATGCACTTGAGAGATTGATGGTATTCCCTTTTTGTGTTGTTTATTTGGTTTCGTTTACATATACTTTGTTGAGAAATATATTAAAGCTTTGACATGCACAATAACTTCAAATTTTCTTTCAAAATAGAAAGAACTTTTTAGTGATTATTGTAGCTAGTTTTAGTTATTCAATGTACTTGAACACTTGAAGTCGCTCCTATAATATTCATGACTTTAGAGGTAGTATCAATGTCAATATTGATGCTGAACTCATGATAGCAAATTTAAATATAATGTACAGTGAACATGAAATCCTTAACATAAAAATCTTTCCCTTTAGACATGGTCCTTATTGTCATCAAATCCACTATGACTCAACAATAAACGGCATTATGATTGGACACTTGAAATTGAAACAATTGAACGCGCGGAGTGAGGGAAGTCTCCAACCTTTCATGCTTATGATGATTTTGATTGATTGATAAATTCGTGTTTGCATAAAAGACAATACAAAACAATATCTTTCAATCATAGAAATGCACCCCAATTGTCTCCTACATTGAACTATCTATAGGAGGAAGTCTTAAAAAATAAGCATACACACTTACTATAAAAACACATAATTAAAAGTTGATTAATTGTCTTAAATTGTTTGAACTTATAACATCAATCCATTTAAAAAACATGTAACAACCCACTTTATAATGGGTATTTATGTCTAGCTTTAGAATTTAAGTAGCAAACGTATTTATGATTTTAAAGTCAAAGTACTAACTTTCTTTTTAATAAGTACATTAATGTTCAAAAAAGGCCTACCAAAAGTCCAATAATATTATGCATTGATACGGAAACACTTGATAGAAAAATATGTTCGATGTTTTGGCATAAGTGAGCTGGGGTTCAATTGGACACGACTTGACCCGACCCGACCCGACTCGTTAACTATTTGAGTTGCTGAATTTTTGCTAAAGATGGGAACCACTTTGGTTTTATGGCTGAAATATTATGCCATCGTAAAAAAGTACTTTGAAAAAGATTATCGCCGAAAAATATATAATCACACGGGTACCCGCCGCTGCAACGCGCGGGTACCCGGCTAGTCATACATTAAGAATACAATCCACCAAACATGAACTTCCACACCTAATAGTCCAAAATAGTAAGAATCCTAACTATCAATATATATCCACCAGACTCAAGAGAAGGCTTACTTGATTGTCATCTGCCATTATTTTAATTCTAGTAGTAAAAGCTAGTTAACATCATGTTCTAAAGTGATTAAAGGTGATGTTATGTGTTAGTTGATTACTGATATTAAAGGTGCATTTATATATGTTACGTGCTTGGGTGATTAGGTCATGCACGTGAAACTCCAGCACGATGTTAAAAATTTGACACAGGTTTGATGTTACCAGGATCATTATGATCAAATAACAACATGTAATCAAACAAACAAAAATCAAAAGAAAAGTAAACAATGAAGAGAATATGGGTTGAACCCTTTCTAAAGAATCTGATATAAAGAATAGAAAAAAGAATAGAAAAAGGGTTAACTGTTGTTTACAGATTCCTACTCTATAAATAGTGGATGAAACGACATGAATGAAAAGGTATGTCGTTTCATAATATATAACTGTTTATAAACCTAAAACTAAACCGTTTCCTACCTATAACTGCTATCTAATGGGTTAGGTGGAGGCCCATCCATAAAAAGTAGCAGGCTTTTTTGGGTTAACAAGACTTAAAACAATTAAGTCCAACATGTTCCCCCTAATTGTTGAAGTCTTGTTCTTCCAATATGCTGGCTTCCATCTCCGGTGTTATATGCAGTTCTTTCTTCTTCTAGTTTCTCAGTTTCTTTCTTCTTCATGTGTTGATGATGAAATCATCAATCTTTGTCTTTGATGCCTTCAATTTTCAAAAATAAAATTTGATGTCTTCTATATCTTCATAGGGTCCATCCAGTCACTTGATATAGTGACTTCGGGGCAGGTTCCTTTAGCCCTCTTCTACAAAGTTTGTAGGAATTTATGCAGTCACTAGATCATCTCGATCAAATTGGTGACGCTTTGGGCAGGTTTCCTCCTAGCCATCATCTACGAAATTTGTAGTCATCTCAAGAACATAATTTTGTTCGAGTTTTGGTACCCTATTAGTGCTTTAATAGCACTTGAAAACATCTTCTTCTCGGTTAAATCCACCGTCTCTAATCTTTCTTCTTCAATTGGCATCCATGGTTGGTTTGATTCTTGATTGGTGATTTGAAACATGAATTTGTTGTTGCTTGATCCCCTTCGGCTCTGATACCACAGTTAAAAATTTGACACAGGTTTGATGTTACCAGGATCGTTATGATCAAATAACAACATGTAATCAAACAAACATGAATCAAAAGAAAAGTAAACAATGAAGAGAATATGGGTTGAACCCTTTATAAAGAATCTGATATAAAGAATAGAAAAAGGGTTAACTGTTGTTTACAGATTCCTACTCTATAATAGTGGATGAAACGACATGAATGAAAAGGTATGTCGTTTCATAACATATAACTGTTTATAACCCTAAAACTAAACGGTTTCCTGCCTATAACTGCTATCTAATGGGTTTGGTGGAGGCCCATCCAGAAAAAGTAGCAGGCTTTTTTGGGTTAACAAGACTTAAAACAATTAAGTCCAACACACGAGTGCATAGAGTCAGTAACCGATTATCATAGTATGCTTAACAATTTTTTAGTTATAGTATAAGAAAAGAAAAAAACAAAAATGTACAATTTTCGGTTAAAATGATTGAGTTTAGTGAAAACTAATTTCACTTTTCACCTATTGATGAACTAATAACCAGTAACAAAATGCATTGGACTGGGTGCATTTCTCAAAATTCAGTGTTTTTTTACGAAAATTAACTCCACAAAGCAAAATTTTATCATGGTCCGTGACACCGCGAGACCCCTCCTAGTTCCGTGACAAAGAATGTCTAGCAAGTCTAAAGGATATTTCTAGTTGCATTATAGATATCGTATAGAATACTCATACGAGATTGATTAGTCTCTCATTAAGAATATAAATTAAATAATAACACAGTAGGCTCACATTGTTACATATGTAGCGTTTATACCCGGAAATACTCGTCGCCTATAACGAGGAATTCCTACAGTTAGTTCAAAACAGATCATATCTCAGACAGTTAGTATGATTTTTGATCATATATCGTACATTTAGAACAGGACTTGATCAGATTTCGGATAGCTAGCACATAACCAAATTTAGCATCTAATTAGAATGAAATTGCTTCAGTTTTACCATACGCTGTTTAGTAATAGTTGTGTACTCACTAATCTTTGTGCTTATAGTTTTATGTCCACATTTTATTAGGTAAGTGTGCATAGCAAAATATAGATCAAGATTTGGGGTGCTTAGCGAGTCAAATGGTGAAGCTCAGTGGGTTAGGGTAATGAGCCCCTCTTTACCTACTCTTGTTCATGAATTTTGAATGCCCCGAAAATGTATTTTGAAGTCATATTAATTATAGAAAATAAGTGTTAAAGTGTTAAAGTGTTTGTAAGTAGCGTTTGGGTCAAAACTCGGCTTTTGTGAATTACAAGGTTTTAACACCCGCACTTCGCGGCGGGGTGTTTGCATACGGAAGTATTATAGGCACCGTTGGTATACGTCTCGTTAAACTATTTTGGGGTTGGGAGTCGAATGGAACTTTGAAAATCTGTCAAAACAGACAACTAACCAATTAAAGCAGATCATGTGGTGTTATCCTACTTGAGTGAATGAAATGTGCATATTGCATCCATTAAGGTAGTAAGCATTTGAAAGATTTGGAATTCTAAACACCAACAGTTTTAAGAATACCACAAAAGCATAATTGAATCGACATCTGGCTGTCCTGTATAATGTTTGAAACCAGTAGCATTGAGACCAGTATCGAAAAACATGAAAGGCAGGATTCTCATCCTTTGTAAATCGTTTTGGTTGGTTTGTGGGAGTTTTCAAACACGACAAAACGACTAATAGTGTGTGAGCCGATGGGGGCACACACGATAAACACGAGTATACGTAGTTAACGTAATAATACTTGAATATAACCTATACCCGTTTACATGGAACTTGACCCGTTTTCTTTGGACGATCCATATGCATATTTCTGGACTTGGGTCGGGTTAAATGAGCATGCCTTGGGCCTTGTAGCTTGGAAATCGAGTGGGCAGGAAAGGGTTGTGTGGGCTTGCTTGGGTTTGGAACTTGTCGAACAAGTTTGAATCCAAGTGGGAGTCGGTTTGTGTTTGTATATAAACAAACACAACACCTTGCAAACTCACGCATAAAAAAATCAACATACCCCTATCCCTAAATCGTTTCAGAGGTTCCTGCTTTTACAGATTTATTAATCGACTTCTTGCCAAGTCGTTCAGGTTCTTGTTTATTCACTTGTACTCGAATCAAGTAAGTAGGAATTGCAAGTTTGGTATTTGTTTTCTGCTTCTCCTTGTCGACATAACAGCAGCAACAAAGAAGCTTTCTGGTTCTGGTCTTGGCTAGTTTTCTCAGACAGAATTACAAGTATATATCGGATAAGTTTTATCCGATATCGGGTGTTTGGTTAGCTTCTGTTTCTCGGACAGAAGTGGATTGGGCAGAAGCAGACTTGGTTCTTTGGAGGTCTTCTGATCGTGGGTTTATATTCAAGTGACAAAAGGTTGTTGGTTTATTATTTATGCTCTCGACTAGCTTTTAATCGAACGTATACTTTATCGGGTTTGTGTGTGATACTCATTGAGGTATCTAATTTTGATACTTCGGTTTCGTTTTGGTTTCTTGTTCCTTACTAAAGATCAATTGCCAAAAAAGGTTAGGTTTTCTATATCCTTTTTATTAATTCATTATTGTATTGATTAATTGTTTATTAATTACGTGCTTAACATAATTGCGATAACTAGATCCAATATCCGCTGCGTACTCGTAGAGGTTAATGGTTAACTGGTTCTAAAATCCCAACACTTTGTACATCATAGCCTTCTATGATTATCGCGGTTAATATGGAATTAGATTGGGTTGTTGCACAAACACCCTTACAAAAGTATACATACAATATCGCCACCATGAAACATACTTTATCAGATAGTAGCTAACCTACGACACGCTTTATCCTACTCTTTTTTCCGCTATCTGTTGAACCATTCAAGTCAGAACGAAGAAGCTCACTTGATTTGGCCTTTAACAACAAACCCATGGTCGGTCGACCCTCAATGCATTTTCCTTAGTTATCTCTATATAAAAACAAAAGCACACATTTACATTTTGCTCAACTAAAGATTAGTTGGTTTCTACGCCTGTCATCTAGATTATCTCGGGTCCCATTAAATGGAACAAAAGCTCTTTGATCTTTTATCCTTTTTTCTTAATTATATAAGCTCTTTTAACTACAATGAAATTTGAAAGTAATGGTTACCGAAATGAACTTACTCGACTAAGAAGCAGTAGATGGAGCCAGCTCGATCTTTGTCAGGTACACCTGGTGATTAAGCCAAGATGAAGCATAGCTTTCTGAGGTTTAAGGCCTTCCATGAAGAACTTAAGGAGGTGAGAGTGTGTGCTCGGTATCACATCTAACCATTGCTCTAATTTTTTCTCTTGTTGGCCTTGAGTCGACTCTGTTGCTTCCATCAATGGTGAAATCCCTCCTTCTTCCTCATCAAAGTTCTCTTTGAAATTTACCTGAAGATGCAAACTATAAATTTTAAGGAAAATAAATAAGATAGCATTGGTGCATTATGGTTTGAGCAACACTTCCTGTAACACCCCAACCCGACAAGGGTCCGAATGTCACAGTATGGAGTCATATCAGAATATACTAATAAAAATGCAAGCGGAAGTCTTATTAAATAAAATAACAAGTCAAATAAACGAATGACTTACAAAGGAAAAATACATAATCCAATATGTCAAAAGAAACGAAATATCAAAAAAAATGTTCTTCCAAATGAGTCCAAAATGATAAGGGATACTAGGGTTGGTTCACTCAAATGCTCCTACTCTCAGCCCAACATCCCACTTGGTACCTGCTGCATGGAAAAGAAATGCGGTTGAGCTTAAAAAGTCCAGTGAACAGATATAACAAAACAAAAACTAAACATAATCAAAAATACAAATCGAATCAAAGGAAACTGATAACAAAATCGTAACGAATGAGCACAATGAGTCTATGAGTCAATGAGGAACCTGCAGAACACAATATTAACATATATCCAGAAGGAACAGAAATCAAAGAAAACCAAGGCAAAGCAAAGCAGCGAATCATTAAACAAATATAGGCACATATAAATAACCAAACATACAAGTATCGAAACATAATCACATAGGAGTTGATGAACAATATCCTAATCAAATCAAGCAACCAGCAGTGTAAAAGCATATCAGTCAGTGGATCAACTAAACATGAATATGGCAAAACAAACAAATCAAATAATCAGATATACATAAGCTAAGCAGAATTCTATAATCAGGCGAAATCAACTGAATAGAATGTCAGCATGGCAATCAGACATGTCAGAAAAATCAACAATTAATAAACATAATAAATATCATAACAAGCTGAGATACTAATAGAAATATAAGCATGTGAGTCACAATTATAGGTAGGAAATACTGAACGAACATCATAATCAAATGAAGTAACTGAACAAGAATATAGCATGGCAACTAAACATGTCAACTAGACAGATAACATAAGTTGAACCATATTCCTTCATCAACCAGTAGCATGAACAGAAGTGTAAACATGGCAGATCAACAAGTCAGGTAAACATCAATTATTATGCCAAACTGATAACATAAGCATCAGAAAATACCAAACAGAAGTACAAACATGGTAGTCACAAATAGCAGATAGGATTGATAATCATAGCCTACGAAATAACTGAACGAAGTATAACATGATAAACGGATAAATCAAATGATTACATACTAGCATGGCAACCAGACGAATCAAATAGTCACATAATAGCATGGTAAGCAGATAATCAGATATTAGCATGACAACACATGAACCAGGTAACCACATGCTAACATAGTAGACAGAGAAATCATATAATCATATATCAACATGGTAAACAGATGGACCAAATAATCATATAATAGCCTATCACTTGAATCCAATAATCATATAATAGCTCGGTAATCAGATGAAGTGGTAGTCTTAATTATATGCTTTGCAGCCAACCAAAATGGAGTGAAAGCATATTAAATCAAATGAACTGAAACATGAGACCGATAGTCAAACGAATCACATAAGAATACTGAGTGAATAAGTTGTCAATTGAATGACTGAATAGGCATAGCAAACGAATGAATCAGAATATCAGATAGTCACATAATAACCAAAATCAGAATGTTGCCACAAGCACCTAATACTAAAAGAGATACTCTAATAGCCAAATCTAACGAATCACATATCATAATCCATATTTTCCAAATTATATCAAATCCGTCAAATCATATCAAATTGTACATGGGTAGCTAGCCCAAATGTACCAAACTGTGAGGGGGTGTATTGCACACACGCACCACATCACCAAAACTGAACTGAGTACCTAGGATGCATCCATACGCTCCCTGCAAAACAAATCAAATATACATATGCCAGTTCGAGACTGTACATACGTATTCATAATGGCCAAGTGCACACATATCATAATCATATCAAAAGGGAACGCCAGGGACTAATCACACCGCCCCAGATAGTGTCATGCTATTGGTACATCAATGACATGGCCATGGTACCTCCATGGCTTGTTAGCTAGGGCAACTAAACAAACGAATCATATCAAACGAATTATATCAACATAACGGAATCATATCAAGCAAGGATCTCAAACATATATCATATCAAATGAATAACAAATCGAATATCGAATCAAAGGATCATACCAAAACGAATCATATCAAATGGATCATATCAAATCAAAGCAAGGAGAATACGAATCGAATATCAAATATGGACAAGAGTCATGAGAGAAAAGAAGTGTCATTACTGAAATGATGGAATATCTGTACCTCAAGGTGTGTGCATGAGAGCTAAGCACACAAAGCAGATCACCAGAAAATACACAAGGAAAACAGCTACTCCTTCCTCCACGGATCTTTACGAATAATGATCGTTTAATTATTTAGAAAGCTCTTTGACGGTTTTAGGGTTCATCGATATTCATATTTCATAATCAAGGTTTCTTTCCACTTTTAGAAACTTTTCGAATTAAGTAACTTTCTCGAATTAGTAAACTTTTAGGGTTACAAATGACAATCAAGTAAACTTATATGCTTTAACAATATCTTAATTTAGGGTTTAATATGTCATTTTAGCAAAGCTTAGGATTAAATGTGTAACTTATCAAAGTGTAGGGTTTAAAGTGTAAATTTATATCTAGTTTAACACATTTCATAATACACGTATTAACAGCCTTTAAAATTCATGTATACGACACACTCAATTTACCAATTCTGTCCACGAATACGAGCCTTTATAAACCTTTCGTTACACATACACAAGCCTAGTTTTTTTTTTTTTTTTTTTTTTTTTTTTTTTAGTTTTAACTGCTCTAGCACATGGTTAACTCTGGACATTAATAACTACGTACATAAGCTAATATAACTTATCGTTTCCAGTTTCACGTAAAATCAATCCCTTTCGAAAGTTGTTTATCATCGAAGGATCAAAATGCTCACAAATCTTATGAGTAACATCTTACTGGTAATCAAGTTGGTAAAAATATTGTATTTCATATTACTATATAAGGATCAACCATAAACAATGCATGCACTGTATTCTTTTCTTTATCATTTATATCATGCCAACATTTTTCATATCATTTTAAGGTTTCATTACACCGTTTTGTAAAAACAAACTTCATGCAAAAATGTTGATGTTAGTAGCAAACATATCAATTCACTAAATCAGTACCTTTCATGCCTACGTATTCCATGCATATTTGTTTTGTTTATATTTGCTACCCATGCATATTCATGTCATTATATGTGTTTATGTTACATGATATTTTACATGTTTCGATCTATATTATGATTCTAACGTCTCGGATTATATCATATTAACTCATGACTAAGATCTCTTATGACATAACACTTATGATTAGTGTGTGATTCGCTATTAAAATGATAATTCAAGACCCGCGACTTATCGATTCATTGATAATGGTGATTTCGATTATGGTTCTAATATACAAGGTCATGCTACCACTTATTTAACTTCTTTCATATATGCAGCGTATGATTATATATTGAGATGATGGTGAAAGGTGTACCTTAAGGATGAACGAGGACGTATCGAAAAGATACAATTACCCATACGAAATCAAGCCGAACACAACACATAATTCAACAAGGTACAACCAAACCCAAAACTCAACCGTATACGATTAGCTACCCGTACCCAATACTAGGCCAAAACCGCAACCCACACACGAACCGAAACCAATTCTAACCACGAACCACAAATCGAACAGAACTCGTACTAGTGAAAGCAAACCCAAAATTTGGACGCCTAGCATTACTCACTGTTTATTCATGCAAACTTATTTGATATTTGGAGTATTGTTTTAGTAGTTTTTTTTGGTGAGATTTTGCAAAGAATGAGTATGGTATATGATCGCATGTTAAACGAACTTGTCGACAAAATCAGGATAAAAAGGAGAAATAGTAGACCGAGTATTCAATATTCCATCTTGACCAAGTATATAAAGATATGATCAAATCTTCTATTTTTTTCTCTTTCATTCGTTTTTATTTAATTATTTATTTTCTATTTTTGTTTTAATTTTTTTGTAAAAGATACATGCACTAGTTGAGACACACATATATATTTTTGTAAAAGATACATGAACGAAATTGTTTTGTTTCTCATGACTCAATCCGGATAAATAAGATAACCACAGGCTCTCCAATAGAGCACAAATCATCACAAATCTGATCCAATGAATACAAAGTAAATACGTAGCAGATGACAATTGTAATCTCACAAAGAGATACATGAAACACATATACACACGAGACAAATACTGAGGTAGTGTTAACGATAGGAAAACCTCATCAAATCAAACCAGCTTCCGAACGGATCAAGCAACTTGCTAATCATCAGAGGATTACATACCGAATTATCAAACATATCAAGATTTTCATAAAAAGATGGGTAACATATTCATACTGACGATCAATTGAGCACATATTGGAATATCAAAACGTATCAGAATGTGAAATTGAATGGATAGGATACCCGTACGGTCGAGAAATCATCAAGGCTGACGAATCACGGATATAATTCTAATTCGTCAAACATACTAAACTCAGGCACTTCTCAAGACATCGTATGATCCCAATAAGTTCAAGTCATATGATCTCGGTATTATCACGTTGATCAGGCGTCATAATACTTGCATCATATGAACATGTCCTTATTGCCATCATATTCTATTCCGAGTCGTGACAAATAATCTACTAATGCAAAATCAAATCAGATTTACATACAGGGGACAAGCATATCATCAACCCAAATTCCAGAAAATTCAGAAGACTATACAAAAACTTACCAATCCACGGGAAGAAAGAAGGTGGCCGTCTTACTTGAGAAGGTTCCTCATGACTCATTTCTGACGATCCAAAATAATCTCAGGTGCACAAACAGTGACAAAATATCACAAATCTGATCTTGCTGATACGAATCACATAAACAAAACAGATGATAATCGAAATCTTTACAAGTATTATGAAGCTGAGGTACTGCCAAAAATGTCAAATCATAAAACTTCACAATTCAAACCGAGTTCTAAACAAATCAAGAAAAGTAATATCGATCAAAATCACATAACAAAATATCAAACTATCTCAAAATGCGTGACGGAACAAATGAGAGGACAACGGATCGCGGTAGCTCTATCTTCCACTATTCTCCGGATAATCATGGGCCCGATGCCCCACAAACCACACGGAGAGGATGAAATCTTCTCGGCATCTCTTCCCTGATAAGACGACTTGGCTCAACTGATGACCATTTATACGCCTAAACTCTTGGTAGTAGTTCCTATGCCTATTTGCAATACGCCGGTCATAGTTCTTCTGCTCGTACGCCTTCTGTGTGCCTGCTTGTTGAATTTACCTCCATCTTTGCTCCTCTTGTTGTTCTGTCCAGCTCTCTCCTGCAGCATCTTGATGTTTCCTGCAGCGTCGCAATACTTCAACGATCTTCTCGACACGAGCAATCCTGCCTTCAACTTAACTGGAGTGGCAGTTGTACTCAACGGATGTGGCTTTTTCACGAACCTCTCTATCTCATCAACTATTATAGCAACTCAGGATCCGAATCACCATCTTCAATTCTACGAGTAGTCACAATCTAAACGATCGACAAACTAATCCACGAAGATAAATAGACAAAATCAAATATGGGAGGATGACGATCAAATCGGCGAAGCCAAACGGATATCGAAATCAAATCTGAATGAATAGGACCAACCAAACAGAATAGATCGAAACAAACGGAAGCCTAATGTCTACCCAAATCCTCATAGGTCATAGCCTAAGCTCTAAGGGTCTCAAAACCTAGGCTTATTAAATGATGCAGGTTTTACTGACTAGGTTTTAATATTTATATTGTCTCGTTATACCTATGGTCTATCCTAATGCACTAACGGGCAGTGTACCCGGTCCTGTGTAGTGTAGTATTTGGTAAAACCGAGGTCATCCCAAGAGCTATGTGAGCGGATTTTAACTAAGTCTAGGTGTCACAGATTTTAATAGGTTTTAAGGTTGAAATGATTAATTAACTACTAGAACAAGGAAATAAAATAAAGAAAGCAAATAGAGGTGAGGGTTGTGATCAATAGAGGAGAAGGGTGCTAACCTAGTTATTATTCCAATCATGTTAAGTTCACGTTTAATTACTTCCAACTACTTCAAGTGGGGGTAAAGGTCGCTAGGACAACATTTGGCCAGTTCATCCTAACCTATCAGCAAAGGTTTCCACCGAAGATCATGGGTGACCCCTTGAAAGTCCAGTTCTTTTTAGTCCCCTAAGCCAAGTCATTAAGTTCCGCTACATGCAAGATTTGTAACAATGAGTGCCCGGGCGCTAGCATCTTAAACACTAATCCCTAACTTCTTAAGTTCATCCAAACAGTAGGTGATCAGTTGGTCAAATCGCACAAGCGAAGAAGGGTCGCCAGTTGGTCAATTCTTACCCTTCCCACTCAGTCTAACTACTTAGGGGGTCAGTTGGTCATATCTCCTAAGTAACTAGCCACTACCGCCATTCAAAACTACCGAAACAAGGGTAGCTACCAACAAACTATGCATGCATACACTAGAAACAATTATACGGAAGCAATGTAAACATAAACAAAACAATTAAGGAATCATAACTAGGCTAGCACTAGAGGTTCTTAGCCGCTTATATTAACTAAAATAATCGATTCAATGTTAAACATTACGAAATACATGAATTGAAAGTAAAGAAATGATAAAATGCTAATGCTTATCGTAGGGGAGTGATTTCTCCCTTGGAGATGGCTCCGTATGCTCCCTAAGATCTGCCTTCAACCTTCTACCCACGTTCTTTGAATTGGTGTGTGAAGTGAATGAATAGAAATGATGGAATTTGGGCGGTATTTATAGGCCAGATCTGGTTACGGCGTAACTTAAGTTAAGAGTTACGCCGTAACATCCATTTCTTCGTAATTTGCTTTGGAAAAGCTGGTTACGGCGTAACATCAGGAATGAGTTATGCCGTATGTTCAACAAATCATGGTTACGCCGTAATTGTGGAATTAGTTACGTCGTAGCTTGCAGCGGTGCGAAACCTCATTTGACCTAATCAGTTACAACGTAATCATGGGAGGGAGTTACGCCATAATCTTCCGTTTAGTTGGTTTTCTGAGCCACGCTTCTGTTACGGCGTAACGTGAGAAGAGAGTTACGCCGTAACATCTTCAAAATGAGCATACTATCATATATCTTCAATAAACTCTCCAAATCCGCGTCTCTTTAGCTCTAATTCTCGTAATTTACCTGAAAGTGAAATATAGAGGAAAACAAGCATAAATCCATATAAATGATATAAAATACGAGCATTATCGGGGAAAATTGACACTTAATATTCAGGACTATTTGATGTTATCAAATATCCCCCCACTTAAACTCTACTTGCCCTCAAGTAGACCTTATTAGATAGATTCCTAAAAAGATATCTCCAATTACCTGGAAAATATAAGTTTACAAATCCCTTATGCTAGAATAAAACAAAGCCGAACACCTCATAAAATAGGAACAAAACACTCAAATCTCTCAACTATTCTAAGTGTCAATTTCGGGGTGATCACTCATTGCACAGTCATAGCATATATTCTATCATAAGGTTGGCGGTTACACAAATCTCCACCACTAGAGTTAAGGGCTAAACAATTCTCGAAGGCAATATGGGTAGACACGACAAAGGTTAAGGGTGATTTGTCATTACTAACATGTCACGGCAAAGTGGACAAAATCAATGATACATGACCAAATCCATGGCTGTTGAACACAAACAGACCTTGACAGATCTTGAGCACTCGTGGATCGTTAGTGTTGCCTATGTAATCATAAGCAAACTAATAGAAAATCTCTACAACTCGCATTCTATAGCGGAATGTAAATACAAGCTGTTATAACTAAGAACACTTAGATCCTCTATGGATCTTTTATTAACTGAAACTCTATGTTTCGAATTAGTTTTCTATTACAAACTATGAAGTTCCTTTTATAGACAAGGAACCCTAAACTATTACTACTCAATCGACTAAGCATGCAAGCATGCATTTAATGACTAAACACTAAACAATATTGAGCAGTACAATAATACCCATGCTAACCTCGGGCAGTTCAAGAATAATGATGGGTTAGCATTTAAATAATAAAGCGCATGCAGATCCTAGTCAGCTTCCACCCTTCAGCAGAAACATGGCACGGCTTCATTACTTCAGCAGAATCTATTCTTCAGTAGATTCTGCTTCTACTTCAGCAGAATCCTTCGGCAGTATTGACAGCAGAAATCCTACTTCGCTTAATTCCCAACAATCCTCCCCTAAACTGGAATTTGACTTGGTTAAGTTCCAGTTTCCTAACCTTGATAGATCTTAAAGACTGCAGTACTAGAGGATTGTTCTCAAACATCAGTAGCAAAGAACCAAGAATAATCTCATCTCTATGATGACCAAACTTTGAAATGCCAGGTCTTTGCAGCAACAATTGACATATTGTACATCAAAACACATTAGTTGCATACTATTCTCATCACATCCAGGTGTGTTAACTCCTGTGAGAGGTGAATCATTGAAAATAATGGATTTGATGTCTCTTTACCAATAGCCATCTCTACTGGAGTAGCCAAATGTTTAAGTTCGAAAACTATGGTACATTGATAACCATCTGATTTATTAGCAAAACAACAACTATATAAACGGATTTGATGTGTCTTTACCTGTAGCCGTTTGCTCAGGACTAGTCAATTCTTAGAATTGGTGAATTGATAACCAAATATGGATTCAGTTGCCTTTACCACAAGCCATATACTTGTGGGCTAGCCAATTCTTGGATTCCAAAAAGGAATATACCATGGTGAATTGATGACCATACAACTCTCAGCAATTAAGCATGGGTGGTTGCAGACCCTATGATTTTGAGCAAACCATTACAGCTATCAACAGATTTGATGTGTCTTTACCAAAGCTGTACCCTTTGGACTAGCTAACTTTTTGATATACACAAGGTATATCTGTTGAGTTAAAAACCATCAACAAAATACAACAAACCTGCAAGAGAAAGATAGTTTTTTTTTTTTTTTTTTTTTTTTTTTTTTTTTTTTTTTTTTTTTTTTTTAACTGAAAGTAACTAACAAACAAATAAACATCACAAAAGACTGTACATAATACAAAAGACAATGTAGATTACCGCGTTCATGATGAGGATGTAGCTTGAGCTTGCATAAGTTGAGTCTTGATCAATCCAACCAGTCGTTCAGCATCTGGTCTTTCATTTCCCACTGGATCTGGAGGAATTTCCAACTTCTGACACATCATCCTTTCCATAAGTCTCTTGGACAATGGATAAATTCTTTCAGCAAACATGCAGACTGTGATTCCACCCTTTGTCTCAACTACATGCACACGAGGTAGGGGATAAAATCTCCAGGACTCAACCTGCCATAGGTGTGAGTTCTTCCAAATGAAATGCCCTTTACCATTGGGAGATTGAGAGTTAATCAGGACATGAAGATCTCCCAACAAGCACATCCCAGAACCTTGTGGTGCTTTATTGCGGTAATGGTTGGTGACGAGAGTGTACAGAGTAAGTATATCTGCCCTGTCTACCAAATGGAGTATTTCCTTTAAAAATGTGAAATCCATTGAAGTTTTGTCCAGTCGATGAATGATATTCATCTCATCATTTATCAGAGACCACTTGACCAACTCATTTTGATATCCCTCAGGAAAATCAGTAGCAGACCCTTCTTTAACAAGGTTGAGTCATCAGCCTTTAGGTCCAAAGGAACATGCTTGGGTGATGTCTTATTCTTCGATGCATGAGTGCTCGCTTTTCTTACAGATCTTCTTAGAGATGTGTGTTTTCTCTTGGCCATCCTCTTCATCCTTCTACCAGGCACATACATTTCCGAAGATGGAATATCTTTGGTTTCTTCATTAATATCAGTAGTAGGACTTGAAGAAGTAGATGTGGATTTAGGTGAGACATCATCACGAAGGGCATGCATTCTTTCCAGCACCTTTCTTGCCTTTTTAGCTTTGACAGTTGTGGTTTTAGTTTCTTTACTCGAACCACCTCCTTCTGTATCAGTAGATTCCACAGATGGAGCAGAAGCTTGTACATTAGGTGCTTCAGAGGAAATGGTGGTCGGTTCAGCAGATGTGACCTTTTCAGTTGAGCTAGTGACTTCTGTAGAAGCTTCAGCAGATATAACAGTAGGTTCAGCAGAAGTAACCTGGTCATCTTCCCCAACCAAAGTACCTTCTTTTGCAGCAGCAGATGCCACGTTTGGGTTAGATGAAGGCATAACTAGTGCATCAAGGGAAACAACTGATGGTTCAGCAGAAGGGACCTTGTCAGACGAAGGAGTGGCTTCAGAAGTTGCTTCAGAAGAAACCATTTGAGAGATTGTCTCTGGTGGAAAATCATCAAAATTATCCACTATCTCAACAAACTTGGGTCTTTTGGCCTTTGGTGCGACTTCATTCCCAGCTATTCTTTTCAAGTTGGAAGATGGTGTTAAAGCAGAAGAAGAAGTCTTCATAATCATATTGTACAAGTAAAACAATCTTGCATCAGGTAAAGCCAGGACTTGCTTCATTGTTAAACCACAGTTAAGCACCGTACAACTTTGATTTTTCACCGCAATCCTCATCTCTGTTTTCTTCTGAGCTTCAGTAAGAGGTCTCTCTCTCTTTACCTTATTCTTTTCAGTACTCAGGGCTTTCCTTTTCGCAGCTGCTTCTTGCTTCCTTTGTTCTCCAAGCTCCATCATTCGAGCCACAAAATTTTCACTATCAAAGTCCGCACCTAAGATACTTTGAGCAAGTGTAGGATTTGAAGTGGTTTGCGTAGTAAGAGCATCCCATTGAGCAACAGGCATCCGAGTAGCTAACTCATCCAATTCTCTTCGTCTCTCAGGAGGCAAAACAGACGTAGAATGATCTGCAAATTGTTTAGCCACTTCTTCACTTTTCTTCTGATCTGCAAACTCAGCAAACCTGCTTTCTTGTTCTTGCCTTTCTTGTTCAGATACCAGATCTGGACCAAGCTCATCTTCAATCATTACTCCTTTCTCTTTATTAGTGGACTCATGAACAACATCACCTTGAGGAGAATCACCAAGTTGAGCTTCAGAAGAAACATTTTGAGAGAGATCTACTACAGATGGTTTTTGAACAGATGCATGATTATAAAGTTCAGATGCAACGTCCTCCTTTTGTCAATACTTGGTTTCTTGGATACTCCCGAAGATCCTTTATACAAGCGAGATCTCTTTCTTCTTTTATAAAGAACAGGTTCCTCATTCTTATCACCAAGAGTAGACTTGGTCTCTGTAAGCTCCTTTTTGAGATCAGTCACCTAAGCTGCATACCTGTTAACAAGAGCATAGACAGATGTAAGAGTAATAGGGTCCTCAGCTTCACCAGCAGATTGCTCTGTGGTAATGGGAGTTTCATTGGACCTTTCAGTGGAAATATGGTCATGCTCAAAATGAGGAGGTACTTCATCAAAAGGTTCCCTTTGAGGACTGGGTGTGGTCATCCTGTTCTGGTCAGATTCAAACTCATCAATTGAAGCCTGTGTAGGTGGTGGACTCGGTCTGGGTGATGGTACAGGTGGAGTATGGTCAAGAGCAATATGAGATGCATCAGCAGAAAAAGAGGGACCCTCATCTATATTAACTGATGGATTGCCATCAGTAGCAACATTTGAAGAGGGTGGGATATTAGCAACATTCTCCTCATCAGTAGCCTCATTGCCTTGAGGCAACATAGCTGCTGACAACGGATGATGTGCCCCCTCAAAGCGAGTTCTCATAGAGGCAAATAGCTTAGCTGAAAGGGCTCCTATGGGATGAAAGGCTTGGACTTGGGTAGAGGTGTCTATGATTGCTTGTAAGAATCTAGGCTACATTAAAAACTTATGTTGTTTCCTATTTATATTTTCAACCATATTATCAAAAATAAATTTAGAAAAATTATAAGTTATCCCTTGAGATAGACACACAATACCACAAGCCAATTGCGTAGAGAATTGATCCCACGCTCCAGATTTGTTGCTAATGCACTGAAGTAGAGTGTGAACTAAAAATCTCCACATAGGGCAAAAATGCTTTTTCAACCATATGTCCGTTCTTGTACCTTGATACCCAATGGCTCTCAGCCCAGAGAGAATGTCCTCTGTACTTGAGTCATAAACCCCATCAGCATCATCCAAACAAAGCTTTCTCCTTATCAAGTCCTCCGTCACCACGTGCTCTGTTTCATCAATCAAAGCAACAATCTCTGTTTCACTTCGTTTTTCAGCAGATTCCAAAAATTGTTTAACCAACGATTCATAAATCGCATTAGGGGAATGTGTTAGGGCATAGTGAATCTTAGACCGCTTCAGGAACTCCACCATTGGTTCATACAATTCATCGCCCTTTGCTTTACCCAGAAATGCAACTTTATTGTGATCTTTCTTGAATTGAAGAGCCATGAGAGATATGTGATTTTAGGGTTATGATTTTGAACTGAAGAGAAGAGGGAATTATTTCTTTTGAAGTGGAAGAAATGCTATTAGAGGAATGGTAACCGTTACCAAGAATATAGTCAAAAGTATGAGAACTTTAGTTGACCATATCCTATGTGTACTTCAACTTGACCAACAACAAAATAATGCTTCAGCAGAAACAACTAGCCAATCTGCTGAAATAATATACTTCGGCAGAAACCACCCCAAAACTAGAATATCTTCGGAAGGATTCTAGAATTACTGTGCCAACTAACTCGCATTAAATTGCATTAACCCTTGCATCCGTCTATATAATCATCCCAATGCATACTTCTCTTCATAAAAAACCCCCAAATATCATCACAAACCCTAATTTCAACAATGCTCCAAAATTAACCAAAAATAACCATGAACACTACACCAGAGGTTGTTAACCCAACCTCTTCTCCATCATCATCATCATCATCCAGTGATTTCCTGCAGTTTTGGTCATGTTCACCTGACCCTCGTCCTTTGACATCCCCATTTCTCCCTTCTTCTGAAGATGATAGCGTAGTGGATCCAAGTGAGTCTTCAGATGACTCAGAGGAACCCACTACTGAGATAACTTCTTACTCCCAACCTCCAGCACCTCAACCTCAACAAAGGCCTCGAGCCGAAGGGGAGGTGGTGCTCGCTCTACCTGCGCCATGTTTTGGTGCAACTTCACACATCGTATAGAGGAAGAGCTAAAGGAAGGTGGATGGATTGCATTTTGGTTGAAATCGATAGATGAAGCACAAACGAAACTTTATGTTTCTTTAACATCATGTGTGGTCATCGTCATCATCATCGTTTGCATCAATCCATCTTTCCATTTTGATCCTTAGCATCTTCGTCGAACCGGTCATGCATATCCAGCCATCGAGATAAAAGGAATGGGTGGTTATGCAAGATTTTACAAACGCATATCCAACATCTAGTGTGAAAGATGTGAGCGATCATTCATATCCAACAGCCCGTTAGATGTTGGAATAGATGATATGAACTAGATTAGGATTAGTAGATCATGTATAGCTCTTTTCTTGTAGTTGCATTGAAGTTGATTGTAAGTTGTAAGCTGTAAGCTGTAATTTGTATGAATGAATGAACAATTTGACTTCAATTTCTTCTCTTCAGCACTTTATTTTCGGAGGAATCAAATTGTTTACTTCAGTACTTAGCTTTCAGAGGAAACAAGCTTTTAAGCTTACTTGACCATTTACCAAAGAACCACACTTGATGAACTTGAACAGAACAGGGCATACTGCAAAACAAACTCAGAGAAACACCAGAACAAAACAGAGACAAAATAGACTAAAATAATATTAGCAAGTTAGTGTAAGCAAACAAAATATACACAAAGTGATACAAAGTTTACTACTAAATCCTCCCCTGAGGCATATGCCTCCCCTGAGGCCTATGCCTCCCCTTAAACTTTGCAGTTAAGGGTATTTCAAGGGGATTTAGGTCTAGCAGATGAGAAAGATCCACCATTGTTCTTGGGTTTCCATTGAAATTTAGGTCCCTTATTATTCCAAGAACAACCTGCTGAGGACTTGACAGCAGTACCCCAACATCCTTTCCCATTATTCATAGAGTCAACATATGCAGGCCAATAACCATGTTTAAAGTATGGGCTAGTAGGTTGCACATAAGGTCTCTCAGCTGATCTCCTCTAAGGAGAGTCATTATAAGTTGCTTGTGGGACATAAGGTGGAATATTATTAACATTGGTCCACACTGGTCTAGGTTTCTGCTAAGTAGCACATACACCCAATCTTTGCTCATAGAAATCACAATCCTTAATTAAATGAAATTTACTTCCACACACAAAACATGTCTTCCTTTTGGAAGATTGATTCAACAAAGAAGATGTTCTATTACATGTAGAAGTACTTAAACCAGAAACATTAAAGGAATTGTTTTTAACAGACTTATTATGCAAAGAATTAAAGGACAAGTCTTCAGAGGAAACTGTCTTGGAAGTTGATTCCTCAGCAGTTACCCTAGAAGGCTTGTAGATAGACTTGGGTGCAGGCTTGGGTGTAGGCTCAGGTGAGGGCTTGGGAAGGTCTGACTTATCACTTGAATCACAGCTGGAAGTAGACCCTTGATTCGATGAATTGTCACTGTCAGAGAAAGAGACAAAGTCATAAGATGAAGAATCTGTGTCTGGCAAGTCTTTTGACTTTTTGCCATACAGATGGTGTGATCCATCAAAGTCAACATTAATGGACAGGTCAGTGGGCATGAATTCACCTCTAATAGGTCTAGGGACAGCATGTAAATCACCTTCCTTTTTAAAATGTGCTAAGCCTGCAGGTGTAGATTTACGCCCATCTTGCCTAGCTTCCAATCCTACATACTTTTGAAAACCTAAACCTATTCCAGAGTTCACTGACTGACTATTATAGAGTTCTCTAGCTAGATTGTCACCTGATATTAACCATTGTTTATGTCTAGCTATTTCCTCAGCTAGTTTCTCTTTAAGCTCTAGATTCTCAGCAATAGCATCAGCTTTTTCCTTTTCAGTGTGTTTTAAGTTAATGTCTGCAATATCTAGATCAATTTGTAACCCCTTAATCTTTTCTTCATAAGCTATCTGATTCTTTTGAAACCAAACCTTTTGTCTTTCTAATGTTTTTAACGAAAGTTTATAAGCTTCATTATCAACATAGCATTCATTGTATTTAGGTTTCATAGTATCATAAGCTTCTTTAAGTTCATTGTATCTTTCACTACAACCAAATATACAATTGTGTACCTGAGAGAGTCCCATCAAGGCAAACTGATCATGCTTATCTTCTGAAGTACACCTTGCCAGCAATCCAAGCTTCTCTGTATCAGCAGCTTCCTCATTCACAGGTTCATGTGCAGCCCAGTTGACCAGTTCATCCAAGGTGACAAGAGCTACTGAAGTACTAGCTTCCTTCTGTTTCTGCTGATAGGAATTGTAGTTAGCTCCCTCTCCACTCTTCCTATCTTTGCATTCCCTTGAGAAATGACCCATCTGGTGACAAGAGAAACACTTGACCTTTCTCCTGTCAAAACGAGCTGGATCCTTTCCCTTGAAGCCAAACTTTCTTCCTGCCCTCTCCTCAAACCTTTTGATATCTACTGAAAGCATGGCCACCTGCCATTTCAGTTTCATCTCCTCCATTTCAAGTGGGTCCACCTGCTCAAAATCTTCATAGACAAGATGCTGCTGAGTATCATAATCAGCAACAAATGAATGAAGAACATCCTCCAATATACTACCAGTTTTAGCTTGAGGGCATGATGGAGTGGGACGATAAGATGATGATGGTAAGTAAGATGGACTTGAAGCATGCATCATCATATTGGAGTGAGATGTCCTAACAAAGGCTGTATGACCAGAAGAGGATGCACGGTAGGGAGATCTGACATCAGGTTCAAGAGATTTGAGTTTGTTGTATAGCTCATCAAAAGTGAGCATGTCCAACCCACCTTTAGCCTTTAGGGCTATACTCACATGTAACCATGATGGAGGCAAAGATCGAAGGAACTTTGAATTGCAATCATCATTGTCAGGTTTTGCATTCAGCTGGTTAGCTGACTCAAAATCTTATGAAACCTGTCGTATCCTTTGTGGATACCTTCTTCTTCTGAGATGTTGAACTCTTGAAAGTGTTGTCTCAGCATGGACTTCCTCATTCTCCTGGACTCTTCATTACCACCGAACCTTGCTTTAAGAGCCATCCATATGTCCTTTGCATCATCCATGTGGTGAAAATCACCCAAGTGATCTTCAGGAATAGCTTGAAGAAGGATGGTTCTTACTTTGTGCTCTCTTTGCACAGCTAAAATCTCTTCAGCAGTTTTGGGAGGAGCAATGGTAAACTTACCATCAAGATCTGGGATAGTCTTCTTCAGACTGTTTCCTTTCTTCACAATCTCCCAAAGATTCCAATCAATATTGGAGATCCAGTTCTGCATCTTCATGGTCCACAGATCATACTCTTCCTTTTTCAGATAAGGAAACTTACCATTACTGTTGGAAAGACTAAGTTGCTGCATAGAGGTGGTGTTTTTGATGTTGTTGTTGGTGACTTGTGATTCATCATCAGTTCCAGGCATGGTGAATGTGTTTTTGGTTGTATGGGGGTGAGGTAAAATATGGTTCTCAGTATCGTAGAGACTTTCCCGAGGCTCTGATACCACTTGTTGAACACAGACAGACCTTGACAGATCTTGAGCACTCGTGGATCGTTAGTGTTGCATATGTAATCATAAGCAAACTAATAGAAAATCTCTACAACTCGCATTCTATAGCGGAATGTAAATACAAGCTGTTATAACTAAGAACACTTAGATCCTCTATGGATCTTTTATTAACTGAAACTCTATGTTTCGAATTAGTTTTCTATTACAAACTATGAAGTTCCTTTTATAGACAAGGAACCCTAAACTATTACTACTCAATCGACTAAGCATGCAAGCATGCATTTAAAGACTAAACACTAAACAATATTGAGCAGTACAATAATACCCATGCTAACCTCGGGCAGTTCAAGAATAATGATGGGTTAGCATTTAAATAATAAAGCGCATGCAGATCCTAGTCAGCTTCCACCCTTCAGCAGAAACACGGCACGACTTCATTACTTCAGCAGAATCTCTTCTTCTGCAGATTCTGCTTCTACTTCAGCAGAATCCTTCGGCAGTATTGACAGCAGAAATCCTACTTCGCTTAATTCCCAACAATGGCCAAGACACCAAAGATTGCTCGCTGCATCACCTAGACATGCTTCATGACTAAAGGGTAGGATACGACATGGGATAAAATTGGTGTAAAATAAAATCAAGCAAATAGTCTAAATCTATAACCAAGTCATCACCACTTACCGTTTGTTCAAAGTTCAAGTTTCAAGGTTAAGAAACAGGATCATGATAAAACTAGGTAGATGTGCCATTAGAGGACATCATGATGGGCACATTTCCAACTCCATTCATCAAATGTGACCGAGGTGGCCTCTTCGATACTAAATCTATAATAAGCTCATATCATAGTGCTTATAACATCGCACTTTACAATCAACTAAATAACAATAACTACTATTATTTTTTTTTCGAATCACATTTTTTTTAAGGATCAAAACATAACAACCAAACATAACATCCCCCCAATTGAGATGAACAATATGAGAAATTGGGGGGTCTTCAATGATCTTCAAGAATATGTCGTCGATGAAAGCTTGATTCCCGAACCTTTCCACTTGAACCTTGAACTTAGGCAAACAGTGATTTCCCAATTACAAATAAAGACTACAGAGTAGGCTAAGGTGTATGGGTGTAATGGAACAATATGTTGGGTGAACAAAATGAAAGGAATGGCTCAGATGGGTGTATCTAGGGGTATCTTGCACTAAAGGTGAGTGCAACAAAGGGTTTAACATGGGGGTCGAGAATTCGAGGTGACTAATCGATAGACACACAATGATGGGCTTTTTGGGTGATAATCCTATAATACTGCCTTCTTAAACTGAAAAGTCCAAATACATCGAGCTAACTCAATATACCTCGTCTATGGTCTCGAAATGATGCAAAGGCCAAGTTCTAAAGTTTACAAGCTACCGGCACACTCATAATTTGGTGGATTTGGGGTAAAAATTTGGAAACGGATAAGGCTAATCTCTCCATAATATATCAAGGGTTATAATATGCTCGGCTAAGGTATAATCTAGTTAGGTTAAGAAAAACATGTCAAAATTTAAAAAATGGCATAATTTTTCAAAATAAACCTGAAAAATGAGGGAAAAATAAAGTTCAAGAGACAATTCTACTCCCGTCCACCCACTTGAAATGTACAAAGTCCCTTTTGTACTAAGCATTAAATAAAGGTGAAAAGAAAAGTAGAATTAGAGCGAGAACTTCCCTGGAATTTGCTCCAAAAAGAAAGAAGGCCCACGAAAAGGATCGTGCCTTCGCATAAACATCCACGAGGAAACTTCAATCCCTGAAATCACACTACCGAGAATGTTAGGAATTGGAAATTCCATAAGGAAGTGTCGGTCACCCCAATTATAGTCTAGCATATGTTAGCTCTTAGACATATTGTTATTTACTTGTTTATTAGTTAGTTATTAGCATAGTTTAGCTTAGTGTAACACCGTAGAGGAAGGAAGGGTCTTTACCCACTGTATGCCTGATCCACAGTTCGACAGGAGGACGATTAGGTTGTAACTATAAATACCCCTTCCTTCCTTGGAAGGGGTGGAGCTTCTAATCTAACCTTTCACATTTTGTTTTAGTTTCTCACTCTAGAACTCCCTCTCTATTCTCTTCATTTCTCTAACATGGCTCTCTTGATTTATCACCATCCTAGACCACCCGAATCATCAAACAACATAATATGTATAATCCTAAAATTGGCATCAGAGCCTAGGTTTGTGTTGTTTTGGTGATTCGTGGGGTTTTATACGGTTTTGTGTATGCGGTTTGTGTAGTTTTGTCAATGCGGTTTGATGTGGTTCCTGTGAGATTTTGAGGTTGTTTGCTATTGTTTGTTCTATATTGTTGCTATTGTTAGATGTTGCTGATGTGTTAGATGTTGATGTTGTTGATGTTGTTTACTATCCGTGGGTTTTAAGTGGTTTTTTAGTAATGTCAAATTGGTTTTCAAAACTGTTGATTTTATTAAATTCGTTCTAAACTGTTCAAATTGTCAAACTGCTAATTTTAATACCTTATAAATCTATTTTGATAAGCTGATTTTACTCAGATTCTAGTTTGGACATAAATGTGCTTATATGCGGTTTGACAGTTTCTTCTATCCAATTTTCATCTATGCGGTTTGTCACATGTACCTGTCAAGATTCTGCGTTTTGACTAGATTCAACGAATGTTATGCGGTTTGACTCTAAGTCAGGATTCGGTTTGTATGTGCGGTTTGACTGAGTCAACTGAGTTTTGACTCAGGATGCGGTTTGTTAATATTGGGTCAAAGGTCAACAGCGGTTTGGTAAAGTCAATTGTGTTTTGTCTCAAAACAGAAGCGGTTTGTCATTTCAGTTAAGGATGCGTTTTGTCACAATGGTCTTGCGGTTTGACTGATAACTCTTGATGCGTTTTGACCATCTTGACTGCGTTTTGAGTTCAAAGTGTTGTTTGACAAAGTTAAAGCGTTTTGATAATGCAATGAGGTTTGATAAGAGGGTGCGGTTTGGCAAATGATTACTTATGCGGTTTGATGAAGGGTCAAGAGTGCGATTTGTTGACAAAAATAGATGCGGACAAGGTGCAGTTTGTTTAACAACTAACAAAACCTGGTGATAATATTTCCATATGCTAACAAGAACATTCATCACAAACATCAATACCAAGCCTTAAACTTTATCAACCGTTCGAATCAAAAAGCAGTATCATCACAATAAATCATTCAAACATATACAAACATCATCATACATCAATGACAGTTTGATCAATCTCAAAACCACATTCATCTATCGTGAATCTACATCTAACTAATCAACATCATCAAGTATAGAAGAACTACATTACATTTCTAATCAATGACCTCATTCATCAAGACTCTATGCTACAAGAATATTATGATATCGTAAATAAAGATCTCAGTTTTGTTCGTGTTCAAATAGGAATACATCAAGAGTATCAAATGATTATATACACGACATACATCATAGATCCAACGCTTCTATTTTATCAAGACTCGAAAGTGAATATTTCTCAAAGACCTCATAATCCTTTTCGTGTCTGTCTAATGATAAATCTAAACCATTGGAGGTCAATACACGAAAAGGAAATCATCATTGTCTTGAAATTTGATGTCCTGTTTCTATTTATGTACGAATCACAAAAGTAAAGGAATAAGCAATTATGCTTTTCCCTGCCTTTGATTCGAACCAAGACTTAAATCTTGACCCTAAATGAGTTTAATCAAGTCAGATCTCGGAATTTTTTTCGTGACTTATCAATGGAAACAAATCTAACCTTGAAGGTTATTATCACGAAAAAATTAAATCTTCACTGATCCGGGTTTTGTTTGAAGTCTTTACTTCATGTATTTATACGAGATATGAAACGTTTTTAACAATTTTGTTAACACGTTTTTCATTTGTTCGTGGTATTACTCTAAAACAAATCGTATGAATCTAAGAAGTAACCTACCTATGACATCGTCTAAAGATCTTGAAGCCGATTCAATGTCCTAGCCAACCCTGTGGCATCCTCGATCTGATGATAACGAAAAAGTTTTCGTGTGTTACTGATGATTTTTCATGGTGTGTGAAAATGACTTTGATCTAAGATGATGTGTTTTATATACGTTTTGTTTCTGAATCAGTGAAGGAGGCGAGTACAAAATCCAGCAGGGGACGGAGACTATGTTGAGAGTTTTTAGGGTTTTATTGTTGAGGATTACGGTTAGTGAGAGATTTGTAAGAGTTTAATGCCCATGGTTTTAGGGTAAGTTTCATTAGGTGATGGGCTTTTTGGTACAGTCTTTGATATGTGTTCATGGGCTGAATACATGATTGATGTAATTAAGATATATGTTGGACTTACTCGTGGGCTTGAGTGGAGCTAAGAATGGATCATGTGAATTTACTTGTGTGGACCGTGAGTTTTATTGAAGGATGTCTAACGTTTTAGTAAAAATATGTTAAGTGAAGTGTAGCGTGTTTTATTAACCGTTTAATGCTAGGATCATGTGGTGTTAATAAGGTTTATGTTATGTTAGTGTTTGTGTGAGGGATTGTTTCGGATTACATCCTTGGCTTGTACTGAGATATGATACACACAGGCCGAAGTTTATTGATCTTGAAATCATTGGGCCTTGTGGATTTGGATTGGGTCTCATGGGTTTAAACGATTGGAATGGGCCGAGAGGAGTTTAATTGGACCGGAATGTGTTTTTGTTATCCGAATATTCTTTTTAAGAAAAATCATTTTGGATACAAATCTTTGATGCTTGGTGTTATTAATAATGGTATGTTGGTCATTATAATTTTCACGGAGGATACCAATTCGTGGCTTGAACTAAAACTTAAAGAAAAATGACTACGGGGTTCTTGTGTGGATTGTATTGGCTTTGGAGTTTATGTTACAAAAGATGGGCTTCTCAAGATGTGCAATTGATGATATTTAATTATGAGATTTGTCGATGTGATTTGAAAATGAGATTTGATTGGTTATGAGAGTTGATGATGAGATTTGTTTTGTTATGGGGTTTGATACTTTGGTTTATGCATTTTCACGAAGTTTCTTATGTCTCGGCTTGAATTTGTTATTGAACAAAGTTGTCTACGGGGTTGTTTATATGGTATCTCTTATTTGGATTTGAAGTGAGATTTTTCCGGGCACGTTTACTTATTTCGTCCTCTTTCTTTCTACCCTTCCGCGAAGATGACTTGTTTGGGCATTTATTGAGTGTGATAAAGACTTGGCTATGTAGTTACTCTTGTGATTCTTTCCCACTTAACCCACAGCGTAGCTATCACTTCGGTGTCTCACGCAGTTGAGGATACGTCAAGAGGTTTGTACATTGGGTACATTGTTTCTTTTTCACGAGGATTAGTACAAGTTTAAGTAACAAATCTGGAGAATTCTACTTCATGATCAAGTTTAGTATATCAGGTTTATTTCTCCATGTGGTCACTGAAATTGCCAACAAAATACGTGAATGATATGTTTACCAAAGAGTTCAAAGAATGAGATGTGATCAGCAATTCCCATAGAATATTCTTCACTACAAAATGTCTATGATACTTCACAGTCTAAGCAAAATCTTTCAAGAATCTTCAACGTCAGTCATGATTTTTCAAGATGTTTGCTTATGACAAGAACATTTCGTGCAGATGGTCGTACACGTTAATGATGCTTCAGAAAGTTCGAAACCATCATGGGGGAGAAACGTGTACTTTGATGTTTTACAGTCAACCTCAGGGGGAAGTAGTGTATACTACTCGACTTAGTATGGTTTGTGAAGTTGTCTACATATAAGTAAAGAATTGTTGATGATATTGTTGATGATGGAAAAGAATCATTGATGAACCGCTGCATGATCCCCTAAAACAGATATTCACCGAAACCAAAGTTGTCATAACACATTCAAGCTGACATTGTTTACGGTTTAGTCTTGGTTTTGTAAAATCCCGCAAAAGAAACTATTTCTCGGTTTAAATCATAGACTTGTAAAATCCGTGACAATGGAAACATCCTGGTAATAGTGAAGTGCATTTCCAGATCTATCTTGCGGTTTATTCTTGGTTTTGTAAAATCCCGCGAAAGAAACTATTTCTCGGTTTAAACCATAAAATTGTAAAATCCCGTAATGATGGAACCATCCTGGAGAAAGGAAAGTGTACTTCAGGATCTTATCTGATGCTGGTGTTATGGTTTCTACTTCGAAGAAGGGATAAAGGGTGTAATTCATGAATTGGGTGATTGTTTGGATATTCTTCATGGCAATTTGGTTATTACAAGGTTTTATGGGGTAATGTGCTGTTAACCATGGTCGGAATGAAACCATTATCATAGTTCACTTAAAATGTCAAAGGAGGCTACATTTGAGCTTTTAACAAGAAAATGTGACAACGGCGTTAATTCATTATTATTTATTTGAGGTTGAAGTGAAATATCACGGGCAAGTGTACTTAGTATCTGAATGTATCGGGGATGGTTGGATGAAGATTCTTCGAGATCCTTGTTTAAGCTTTTAACATTTTCAAAGACGAAGACTTGGAAATCTAGTTATTTTTTAGTGATTTTTCTTTTTCCCTTTTACCACCACAAAATAACTATCACTTTAAGGAGTTACGTTGTAGTGCTCAGTGTCATATTGAATTGTGGATTTTCAAGAGGTGATGTACATCTTATACTTGATGGTGGGTTGGTTGAATAGTATAGAGTACTTAGAGATTCAAATGGTCATGAATTCTCGGCACCGCTCTTAGTCACATTGGTGCAAGTTTAAGTCATGAGTTCGGGTTATTCTACTTCAGGGTCAAATTCATCATATTGGGTTTTCTCCATCAGCTGTCACGACAAAGAGCCTACTGAATGATAATGGGGTTGATAAACAAGTTAGCCAAGAGTAGATGAAAAGAGATAGATTATGACGTTTGAACACAACAGTTCAAGCCTCGTTCCATAAAGAAAAGAAAAGTGTACGCTTCAGTGCGCTTTATCTTCTGAAGAAGAGAAATCTTCTCATTTATGACCATTCTCATCAACATGCTTCATGCTTTTTTCATGCACTTTCAGTTATCAACTGAACCGAACTACTGTTGATTATTTTCTTATTCCACTTGCTCAATTATAATGACAATGGTGACATCATATGCAACCTTTGAGGGGGAGAAGTGTGAAGAGACTACATTTTAAAGATATTCACTTTTTTAATCAAGAATGGCATCTCTGTATGCAATTCTTCAGTGGGAGAAGAAGTGTAAATTTGCTGCATGGTTGATTGATATCTGAGAATAAATGGTCAAACGGCTCCAAACTCATGTAAGAACCGAGCTTCTTCTTATCGGGTCATCTTCACATGGAGTTTCTTCTAAGAGCCATTGGTTGACATCTTCTTACGGACTAAACTGATTAATGACAAAGTGCTTCCAGTTGCGGGGCTGATTTCCTTGATGAACATCTTTTTGTTCTTGTTTGATTGGGAGGGATTTGAGTTAAGGGGATTTGCTATATATAAGTTAACGGGAATGCATTTCGTGAGAAGAAGATGTTAACTTTCTATTCCCCAAACGAACAATCTTGAAGAAGGTCGAGTCTACAGTCTGTTCTACATTTTCTGCTGCATGTTAGAAGACTAAAGACGAGTTGCATTTGACTATCCAAAGACTTCTTCTTATTCATGGCATTTATCTAAAAGATTCTCGGTTTCAGGGAGAGCACTAATTAGGGGAGAGTGAAATGTTAGATTAATCCCTAATTTGACTTTCTCATACTATTATTCAGTAAGTTGATTCTCACAACATTTCTAATGGTCTTCTCAAAAGATTTCTAGTAAATGGGCGTATAATGTGTTGCTGATTCTGAAGCATCAAAACCAGCAAGGGGAAGGAGACACGTATCTAAACGCGAGTAAAATTGATGAACTTAATACTTCTAAGTGATTTAAGATATCTCGGGAAGATAAATGTCATTACCACAGAGAAACTCAAGGTTTGACTCATGACGTTTAGTGTTCTTATTCCAACTATGTGAGGGAAGAGATGGAAGAGTTAGTTTAGGTACAGAAGTGTGTGATGATTTCGATGTTATCGCAATAATCAGGGGAGAGAGATTGTGTACATTGGAGACGCTCAGTTGTTTCACTTGAGAGCTTAATTAGTGATTCTGTGATAATCACTTATTCCAGAGTTGACATCTGCAGAGATAATCAGTGATTCAGCATGCTACTTCAATGTTATCAGTTATTCTTTCTTTGGACATTTGGGTACTTTGGGTTCTTGAGCTTCATACACTTTCTTTAGGGGAGAGAAAAGTATACTTTGGGGTTATTCTTTGCTTATCAGACTTAATCTGCTACTTCCATGTTATAAGTTTCTCTATCTTTGGGTATATGTGTATTCGGGTTCTTGAGCTTTATTCCAAGAGACTGACTACATTAATTCAACTACTTGGGGGAATTGGTCTCTTCAAAACTTCTGGTATTCTTCGCTTCAGACTTTAGTGGAAAGAAATATGAGAAGATTATATTCAAGTGTGGGATGAAACATTGCTGTTCTTCTATCATGATGATATAACCCTGAACGGAGAATCGATGATCGTTCTTAAAAGGAGCAGTAATATTCATGATAATGGTGTGATCCTCGGTGCATCTGGCTAAGGAAAGCTTGAAAGAAAGCTTTGTATCTGCTCAGCTAAAGGATTTTCGGTTTGGGGGGAAGCTGCCAAAGTCTCTCTTTCTTAAAGGCTCATATTCCGTCGACTATTCTAGAGCCCCGGAAGCTTTGGCAGTGGATATTTAAGAGATGACGATTTCTATCTTCTATGACGTGCTGCTCGATATCCTTATCTCGGTACTCGTATCATCATCTTCTTAAACTATATCATCTACTCTATCTGTAAATAATTATTAAAAACCAAAATACAAATAAATAAAACCAACAAAAAGAAAATAGAAAAATATAAACCCTACATAAATCCATAAAAATCAGAAAATTTGAAAAAGACAAAAAATATTACTTTTCAATGACATGTCTTCTGGTATCGATAACATCTACGGTCTTAGAAATGTCATTCAATAATGGCACGGGACCATAGATGAAGTTCGAGCAGGAGGTGTAAATATTTTTTCCAAAACATGTCTCAAAATATGGCTTGCAGTTACTTCAGACTGCAACCCGCGCTTAAATCATGGTTTGCTATTATTTCAGATAGCAACCCGCTCTTCAATGAAGGAAAGTGTTGCACTAAACCAATTTTCAAAAATATCGTGCACTTATCCTAAAACAAAATGAGGAAAGCATGTCGCCAAAAAGACTGCTGTTCCTACACAAATGTTTTTCTTTCTATAAATTCTTCAGAAAAATATTTGTTGTTCAAAAATGGTGGAAATTGAGTTGCTTAAAAATCAATCAGAATCAGAATTTTTAAAAATTTGCAAAACCCAATCAATGACTTCAGCATGGTTAATTTTTTTTTATGAAATGAGTCATTGATTGAGGGGGTGAAAGTTTTCAAATTTATATCATCTATCGAGCTTATCTAATTATCCTACATACTTAACTTAAAAATATGTTTGCCTACATCGAAGGACTAGGAGTCTAGGATATGATTGTTAGGATTAGATGATTAGAGTTTGATGAACACATAACTCACATGCCTTTATATGATCTGATTGATATGTTGGATTGACTTTCATTAGTCGATTGATGTTTGGGTGTTGTCGACCACCATATATATGTATGTATGTCCACTAACATATGCAAATAAGATGGTTTATAAGATTGTTCCCGATCCGGATCCTACAAATGAAGATGATTGGATGCCGAAAGGAAAGGGTAACTATATCTTGGGTAGACAAAAGAAGAAACGGAGCTTAATTGGATCTCTATGGAGAGTTGGCATGATAGATGCAACGTCAGAGGTCTCACTGCATCAGCAAATGGTTTTTCTTCCAGCCCTACAGCAACAACAACAAAAGCAGCTTAACCACCTAACGTATCTTTGTGCAGGATTAATAGTGATGATACCACGTTCGTATGGTAGAAAAATATTTGTTTGAAAATAATTGGACTTAACTTTGGAAATCAACCGGACTTCATTTTATCAAAACTTGAGTCACTCAATCAACGACTACGGTCATGGATTGAGGGGGAGAGTGATTTCAAATAAAATATTTTCAAAAGATATTTCATCAAAAAGTCTATTTGTACAATATAAAGTGGTGATCTAAAGATTTAATGTTATGTCATGGTATGATTTTCTTTAAAACTCAATGATCTTTCAAAATAATTTTTTTCTGTTCTTGTTTGATTGTGAAATTGTTTTATTTTACTTAAGGATCTCTTAAAACTATCATACCTGACACTAACAATCTTTAATGTCTTAAATTGGTCCATATCAGTCATTTTTCAAAATTAAATCATGCCACGTCTTTCCCCAAATTTATCTAAATGATTTAAATCAATTGGGATCACAAATCTCAATTGGTTTGAAATTTTTGATCGGGGGAGAGATCGTGATTTAAATCGCTTATCTGTTTAAATGGAATTGGTTTTAGTCCTTTAAAGGCATTCCTGCCTCCATGTTCCAAACGATTTCATTATATGATGCACATGATTGAGGAGGAGCATTCATCCAAAAACAAGATGAGTATTTAAACCTGGCCACATTTTCTCTCATGTTTTCTAAACCGTATTAAATCACTTGGATCCAAAATCTCAAAGGATTTGATATTTTTGATCGGGGAAGAATTTTTGATTTAATTATGAAATCAGATAAATGATGATCGATTTGATTCAAAAGTGCAGGCTGCTCTCCCATATGTGCTAAACGCTTTCGAATCTCGAAGCACATATTGAGGTGGAGAATTTCAAAAGAAAATAAACTTTCAAGGACAAATATTTCTATGTTTCAACATACGTACCTTGATTGATTTTCTAAATGGTTTCTTAATGGCTTGTGTGTTCGTGAAAGTACTTCAAAAACCTCCTTCCTCTATGTGTTAAATGATTTCAAGTAACAAACGCACATATTGAGGGGGATAATTTACCAAGAAAATCAAATGGCTTTTTCTATGGAAATTGTGATCAAGAAATTATTTCAAAGAACTCTTGCCTCCATGTGGTAAACAATTTCAAAATCATATGCACATGTTGAGGGGGAGCATTTCTAAATGATCAAAACAATTAAGGTACAAAATGGTTTGATATTATATCACAAGTACCTTGATTGATTTTCCAAATGATTTTTCAATTGGTTTCAAGAAGGAAAGAACAATACCAAAAGACCGACCAATTTACTTTATGCATGGTGTTATAAGGATGGTTAGGTTCGGTATTCGTTCCCACGATCCCACCAGAGCCAGAGGGATCTACCCAGGGACAATCCACTAGACAGTGTAGAAGTCCTTAGGTATGATGAAAAAAGGAGAAAAATGAGAATATGGGAAGAGTGCCGACTGAGATAAAGCTAGAACTGGAATAAACCCAACAAGGTTCTAGTGATGAAGTCTCGGTAAGCACTGAAGGGGTTGAAGAATGAAAAAGAAATGTAAAGTGAAAAGGGTGAAAATAAATATCCCTCAAATAATTCAACCTTAGGGCAGAAACCGGGTTCAATTCATATGCTACTGGTGGTTACTAAGGTAACACTGGTATTGAAGACAAGACATCATGGACCCAGTGATGCACTGCACTAAACTTCCCAAGCCACTCAAGTTCTCTTAAAAGGACTTGTTTTATTCTCACGGGAAACCTACATTATCTATCGACTTTCTCTTAGAGATTGTTGATATTGAAGAAGGAGACCCTCTCCCTAGGCTCTGGCATAGGAAACCAAATATGCACTATTGAGTCTAGAGCCAAGAGATCATCCACAAGAAATCTCATTAGGACAAAAATTAATGAAGACTTGCTGTTTCACACAATGTGGGAAGTAAGTATATATTGTGAGTCCTACGCATTATCCTTGTGGTATTGCCAGAACATCCGAGTGATATGTTAAATATTCACGATGAAGATGGAAATCCTTCTAGAACCAACATCAAACAAGCTCTTGGTGGGTGACATGTGAGATCTTGCAAAAGATCAAGCTTGTGACAACTGGATAGAAACGATGGGGCGATTCAATCTTGAATCAACATTGGTCCAGGAAATGAATTGACGAATACTTTTGAAAAACCGTTCAATGTGCAAATCTTCTTTTCTCTAGAACATCGAATGTGTATTCAGTTTCAAATATAAAAGGTATTTCTGATTGAAAATTGATCTTTCTTATAAAACCTTCGTCGTATTGAAAAACTCTTTCTACAAGCAATACGCGATTGTTTTTCAAATCAATTTTTCATCAAACAGTGAATCTCAATTCGCTGGTTCACTCACTCCGTGTTGTCTACTTTGGGACGCTCCGGTTTGAGAACGGCTAGATCAAGCTGCGAAACCTTTCAAGGAGATTCCTCGGAATTCTACCTGATCACAGGCAGTATTTATACTGATCAACGGGGAACCATGGTTCTTGCAACTATATTCAACGAAAGTGAACAAAGACACTTTCGTATGTATTAGTGCTAACTGTTGTTTCCAGGAACATTGGACGGTTGCAGCTGGTCGTTATTGAGAAGTAAATTCACAACCGCATGCTCACAGCATACACCAATATAATTGAAGAAAATCATGACAATCAAAGACATACAAAGATGCTTCCGCTACTCTGATGAAAAGATGTCATGATCAAGAAAGTGTAAGCATGTCGGTCCAAAAGTCACAACATCACATGAAGGCAACTGATAACATCAAATAGTCCTGAATATTAAGTGTCAATTTCCCCCATTAATGTTCGTTATTTATATCATTTATATGGATTTACGCTTGTTTTCCATTGTTTTCCACTTTCAGGTAAATTACGAGCATTGGAGCTAAAGAGACGCGAAACTGGAAACATATCTAAATATTTATCACAGTATGCTATTTTAAAGAAGTTACGGCATAACTCACCTCTCACATTACGCCGTAACTATTGCGTAACTCAGTATGCCAACTTATCAGAAGGTTACGGCGTAACTCTTCCTAAAGGTTACGACGTAACCACATTAGGTCAAATGCGATTCCACGCCGCTGATACTTACGCCGTAACTACTGCATCACTTATGACGTAACCGAGTTTATTGAAGACTATGGCGTAACCACTAATAAGGTTACGCCGTAACCAGCAGATCTAGTGCATTATACAAAGAAATAGAAGGTTATGGCGTAACTCCTATATTAGTTACGCCGTAACCCAGATCTGGCCTATAAATACCCCACGAATTTTAGCATTTCTAATCATCCCATTCCACACACAACACTCTGAGAACGTGGGAAAAAGCTCAAGGCAGGTCTAGAGGAGCATACGGAGCTGTTTCTAAGGGAGAAGTCACTCCATTATGATAAGCATTAGCGTTTTATATTTCTTTTACTTTCAATTTATGTATTTCCTACCTTTGAATATTGAATTGATTTTCATGATTAATATGAGCGGCTAAGCACCTTTTGGTGCTAGCCTAGTTATGATTCCTTAATTGTTTTGTTTGCGTTTACCTTTACTTCCGTACAATTATTTCTAAGTGTATGCATGCATAGTTCATTGGTAGCCACCCTTGGTTCGGTAGTTTTGAATGGCGGTAGAGGCCAATTGCCTAGGAGATATGACCAACTGACCCTAGGTGAGCGGACTGAGACAGGAAGGGTAAGATATGAACAACTGACGACCCTTTCTACTTGTGCGATTTGACGAACTGATCACCTATCGTTTGGATGAACTTAAGAATTGGGGGGTGTAGTGTCTAAGTTCCTAACGGCCGGGCACTCACTATTATGAATCTAGCATGTAGCGCTACTTAATGACTTGGCTTAGGGGACCAGGAACAGCAGGACTTATGACGGTGCACCTGATTTCTCCTGTGGTGGCATCTTTGCTGATAGGTTAGGGCAAATTGACCAAATGATGTCCTCTCGAATTTGACCCCACCTGAAGTAATTGGAAGTAAGTAGACGTAGACATAACTAGCTAGGATGATTAACTTGGTTAGCACCACTTCTCTCTATTGATTTCTCTTTACCATTTATCTGCTTTTATTTACTTTATTCTGCATTAGTAGTTTAATTAGTTAAATACCTATCGAAACAATTATTATTCTGTGACACTAGACTTAGTAACAATCCAACACACATAGCTCTTAGGACGGCCTCGGCTTTACCGATTACTACACTACACGCGACCGGGTACACTGCCCGTTAGTGCACTAGGGTAGACCATAGGTATAGCGAGACACTATAAATATTAAGACCTGATCAGTAAAACCTGATCAGTAAAATCTGCATCAAATAGTCCTGAATATTAAGTGTGAATTTCCCCCATTAATGCTCGTTATTTATATCATTTATATGGATTTACGCTTGTTTTCCATTGTTTTCCACTTTCAGGTAAATTACTAGCATTGGAGCTAAAGAGATGCGGAACTGGAAACATATCTAAAGATTTATCAGAGTATGCTATTTTAAAGAAGTTACGGCATAACTCACCTCTCACATTACGCCGTAACTATTGCGTGACTCAGTATGCCAACTTATCAGAAGGTTACGGCGTAACTCTTCCCAAAGGTTACGACGTAACCACATTAGGTCAAATGAGATTCCACGCTACTGATACTTACGCCGTAACTACTGCATCACTTACGACGTAACCGAGTTTATTGAAGACTACGGCGTAACCACTAATAAGGTTACGCCGTAACCAACAGATCTAGTGCATTTTACGAAGAAATAGAAGGTTACGGCGTAACTCCTATATTGGTTACGCTGTAATCCAGATCTGGCCTATAAATACCCCACAAATTCCAGCATTTCTAATCATCCCATTCCACACACAAAACTCTGAGAACGTGGGAAAAAGTTCAAGGCAGGTCTAGAGGAGCATACGGAGCTGTTTCCAAGGGAGAAGTTACTCCATTACGATAAGCATTAGCGTTTTATATTTCTTTTACTTTCAATTCATGTATTTCATACATTTGAATATTGAATTGATTTGCATGATTAATATGAGCGGCTAAGCACCTTTTGGTGCTAGCCTAGTTATGATTCCTTAATTGTTTTGTTTGCGTTTACCTTTACTTCCGTATAATTATTTCTAAGTGTATGCATGCATAGTTCATTGGTAGCCACCCTTGATTCGGTAGTTTTGAATGGCGGTAGAGGCCAATTACCTAGGAGATATAACCAACTGACCCTAGGTGAGCAGACTGAGACGGGAAGGGTAAAATATGACCAGCTGACGACCCTTTCTACTTGTACGATTTGACCAACTGATCACCTATTGTTTTGATGAACTTAAGAATTGAGAGGTGTAGTGTCTAAGTTCCTAACGGTCGGGCACTCACTATTATGAATCTAGCATGTAGCGGTACTTAATGACTTGGCTTAGGGGACCAGGAACAACAGGACTTATGACGGTGCGCCTGATTTCTCCTGTGGTGTCATCTTTGCTGATAGGTTAGGGCTAATTGACAAAATGCTATCCTCTCAAATTTGACCCCACCTGAAGTAATTAAAAGTAAGTAGACGTAGACATAACTAGCTAGGATTATTAACTAGGTTAGTACCACTTCTCTCTATTGATTTCTCTTTACCATTTATATGCTTTTATTTACTTTATTCTGCATTATTATTCTGTGACACTAGAATTAGTAATAATCCAACACACATAGCTCTTGGGACAACCTCGGCTTTACCGATTATTACACTACACGCGACTGGTTACACTGCCCGTTAGTGCACTAGGGTAGACTATAGGTTTTGCGAGACACTATAAATATTAAGACCTGGTCAGTAAAACCTGCATCATCAACAAAACAAAGGGTGATCTAGATATTTTTTGTGGTTGATGATCTCAAAGAAAGCTCGAAGATCATCAAGATGTGGATCAGTTCAAAGACCTCCACTGAAAGTACAAAATATACGGACTTTGAAGAATTGCTACTCAAGCACAAAGAATGTGGAAATTGAAGAATTGAAGTCTACGAGCTCAGAACTAAAGACAAAGATAGAATGCTAGGATGCAAAATGTATTTCATGGGGTGACCTCCCTTAGGGGGAGATTGTTAGAAATTGGAAATTCCATAAGGAAGTGTCGGTCACCTCAATTATAGTCTAGCATATGTTATATCTTAGACATATCGTTATTTACTTGTTTATTAGTTAGTTATTAGCATAGTTTAGCTTAGTGTAACACCGTGGAGGAAGGACGGGTCTATACCCACTGTATGCCTGATCCACAGTCCGACAGGAGGACGAGTAGGTTGTAACTATAAATACCCCTTCCATCCTTGGAAGGGGTGGAGCTTCTAATCTAACCTTTCACATTTTGTTTTACTTTCTCACTCTAAAACTCCCTCTCTACTCTCTTCATTTCTCTAACATGGCTATCTTGATTTATCACCATCCTAGACCACCCGAATCATCAAACAACATAATATGTATGATCCTACAGACAAGCATAATTCTAAAAAAGAAAAAGAAAAATGTAAAAGAAACCTAACTCACTTTCGTAGGAATCACGGTTGCATTTAGCATATGCAACAAGCCTTTTAAACCACTTGGTGTCCCAAGTAGACGAGTGTAGTATCGTGAGGGCTTACAAGGAACATACCCACAAAGTTCATTTAAAAACTAATACAAGGTTATTTTGTTTTAAAAAGAAAGAAGTGTTACAAAGGATAGTTCGTCATAACTCTTATAAGGAGTTACGCCATAATTAAAGCAAAACCTGGCAGACGCTACAGGAGTGTAGCTACGGCGTAACCTTTGCATGGGATTACGCCGTAACTGGTAATGCTCCGAGAAGAATTACTGCAAAAAGTATGTTACGGCGTAACCATAAGAATGAGTTACGCCGTAACTATGGGCAGATCAGGTCCCCGCTCAGCATGCTACAAAAACTTTTCTCTGAATTCCTGAAAATATGGTTAAAAACACAAAACCCAACAGAAATGGAAATAAAACAAATGAAAGGGATAATTCGGGTTGTCTCCCGAAAGAGAACTTTTCTTTATTTACGAGTCTTTAAGTTAGACTCAAAGTCTTGGGGCTTTATGGTGGCCTTTGGACTTGGCCAACCTCCTCCACTACTTGGCGGCAATCATTCATCCATTCAACAAAAACTCTTTTCTGGTTGTGTTGCCGATGCTACATGTACCAAATTTTTGCGATAGCCACTCATTGAATGATAAAAACGACTTTCCGTAGTCGTCGTCTTCAATTATAGGATCAATCGTAGCACTTATGTTTGATCTTTCATCATTGGTCATTTTATCAATGAGGTGATATTCATTGTAATCGTGTTTAAACTGTTTCATTAATCTCGTTTTGATGTTCGAGTCTCCAAATCTTACCTTGTTCCAATCTTCAAAGGATAAATTTATGAATTTCATGTCGTTTCTTTCAATCTCGTGAGGGCACGTCCATTCTTCCACCTTTATAATTCCATCACAAAATTCACGAAAAGGGTTACACAAGGGCTAAGCTTTCATTGATCCATCATGCTCCGTCATTATAGAGATGCAGTGATGCTTGTTAGGGTCTGGAGTTTCCTTAATGCCTTCAATTGGGATAATTTTTTCCTGTTCCTGTTGACAACTATCAAAATCTTGCCTACAATTGTTAGCTCTTAAGTACAACATAAAGGCGGGTCAAGCAACGGAACATTGACAACATCAACTTTATTTGAAATTTCTACTCTGGGATTCAATTGTTCCTTCATGCTGAAAGTGACTCGTTCCCCGATAGTGCATGGTAGAAGAAAACTCTCTTGATAGAATTCCTTCTCAGAAAGTTGGCTTGGCAGGTCCTTCTTGTCTTTAGATTTTTCATCTTCTTTTAAGTAGTTAATCCCACAAATATCATTAGTAATAAAATAGGTGCACTGTTCTTCCTTCGGTTTATCTTGTGTAAATATGGCTTTGCATGCAATGGCGTTGCCATTACTGGCTTCTCAATTTTTAGCTAATTGCCCAATTTGGGTTTCGAGGTTTTTAATTGCGGCATCTTGGTTCCGCAAGTTCATGTTGGTGTCTTCTTTTACCTTGAAAATCCGTTATTTGAGTCTATCACTTTTCTTTATAGATTCTTCGATATGTTTATGCATTATTTCTTTGAGGCTTGGTCTACGAGGATTATTGTTGATTCTAGTATAGAACCCTAGGGATTTTTCTCGGTACCTGAACCCGTTACCATTGTATCCGTTGAAGGGACTTCCACTTCCATATTTTACTTCTTCAATCCTTTTAACTTCCACGTTAGATGAGCACTCCTTGGTAGGGAGAGTGTCATTGTGTTCATCTCGTCCAACTTGTATGGAATGCACATTTTCCTTGAGATTTTTCATGTCCCTTCCAAGACTCTCTAATTTGTTATTTATTGCTGCAAGGCCTTCCACATTTCCACTCTTACTTCGATTGCTCCCTCCATTGTGCCACTTGTGAGAGTGGTCAGCCATCTTTTGTATAGTTTCAAGAGCCATTGTTGGAGTCATTCCAGGTATTCATCCTTGAGAATCGATCATTTTCCTTGAGGAGATGTTTAGATCCTTGTAAAAGGCGTTCACCTTTTGCTGGCTGTTGAGGTCATGAGTGGGGCACTTGTATAATAATTCGCTGTATCTTTACCATGCTTGGTACATCATTTCATCACCCTCCTGCTTTAAGTTATGGATTTCTTCAAATTGCTTTTCAGTCCTAGATGGAGGACAGTACCTTTGAATGAAATATTTTTTTAGGAGTGGCCAGGTGTTAACTGTCCCGGCAGGTAATCGATCAACCCATCTTTTAGCAGCTCCAGTGAGGGAAATAGGGAATACACGTAACATGACAACATTGTTTGAGAATCTTGGAATTTTGAATAGGCTGACAATGTATTCCACGTTATCCACATGTTCGTGAGCATCATCGGTAATGCTTTCGGAGAAAGGGTTTGCACGCAAATCCCTCATAAATTGAGGTTTGATCTCGAATTGAGCATCTTTGGCGATGGCCGGCCAAACAATCCCCGATCCTTGTTCTTCTCTTGTCAACGCCAGATATTCCTGAAGAGTGAGGTCATCAATGTTAACAACTTCCATGGTACCTGAAACTTGAAAAGAGATTATGAGAAATTGAGAAAATTTTAAAACAAAATGAAAGACTTAAATGAAATCCTAATATAACTCCCCGGCAGCGGCGCCAAAAACTTGATGCAGGTTTTACTGACCATGTTTTAATATTTATATCGTCTCGTTATACCTTTGGTCTACCCTAATGCACTAACGGGCAGTGTACCCGGTCGTGTGTAGTATAGTATTTGGTAAAACCGAGGTCGTCCCAAGAGCTATGTGAGCGGATTTTAACTAAGTCTAGGTGTCACAGATTTTAATAGGTTTTAAGGTTGAAATGATTAATTAACTACTAGAACAAGGAAATAAAATAAAGAAAGCAAATAGAGGTGAGGGTTGTGATCAATAGAGGAGAAGTGTGCTAACCTAGTTATTCTTCCTATCATGTTAAGTTCATGTTTAATTACTTTCAATTGCTTCAAGTGGGGGTAAAGGTCGCTATGACAACATTTGGTCAGTTCGTCCTAACCTATCAGCAAATCCACCGGAGATCTTGGGTGACCCCTTGAAGTCTAGTTGTTTTTAGTCCCCTAAGGCAAGTCATTAAGTTCCGCTACATGCAAGATTTGTAACAATGAGTGCCCGGGTGCTAGCATCTTAAACACTCATCCCTAACTTCTTAAGTTCATCCAAACGGTAGGTGATCAATTGGTCAAATCGATCAAGCGAAGAAGGGTCGTCAATTGGTCAATTCTTGCCCTTCCCACTCACTCTAACTACTTAGGGTCAGTTGGTCATATCTTCTAAGTAACTAGCCACTACCTCCATTCAAAACTACCAAAACAATGGTAGCTACCAACAAACTATGCATGCATACACTAGAAACAATTATACGGAAGCAATGTAAACATAAACAAAACAATTAAGGAATCATAACTAGGCTAGCACCAGAGGTGCTTAGCCGCTCATATTAACTAAAACAATCGATTCAATGTTTAACATTACAAAATACATGAAATGAAAGTAAAGAAATGATAAAATGCTAATGCTTATCATAGGGGAGTGATTTCTCCTTTGGAGATGGCTCCGCATGCTCCCTAAGATCAGCCTTCAATCTTCTACCCACTGATAACATCAAATAGTCTTGATATTCTAAGCGTTAATTTCCCCTTTATCATCACTTTATGAGTATAATGCTAGTGAAAACATCCTTATTCCTTAATATTTCATTTCAGGACCTATTTTATGCAAGGAAGCAGTAATTGGACATTTTCAAGCCCAAAGGATGAGTTTTCTCTCAACTACGGCGTAACCAAGTGATGAAGTTATGGAGTAACAATGATTATGAAGATTACGACGTAACCATGGAATATAATTACGCCGTAACATAACTACTGAACATTATGCAGCTTACTTGATGATAAGGATTTAAAAGGTACACTTTTGAGGGATCATTTAAGCCCTTAATTGACCACTTTTATATTCGTTAATGCTTAATTTCGTTCCTTTTCACTTTTTAGGTCTCTTGAAGGCATAATGCTGGAATGAAGCTTATTTGGACGAAAAGGCGTGAATATATGAAGAAAATGGCTAAAGTCAAGATCAAGACACTCAAGCTGCTGGAATTGAAGGTGACGGCATCATAGTCAAAGGGCGACGCCATCGCAACATGCTCCAAAATTGTGACGAATCAGTAGCGAATTTGCTATTTTTAACCTGACGGCGAATTTGCTCCAAAATTCTCTGGTTTTCTGTGCTACTTATAAATTTTTGGAATTTCTCAGGTCTTAATTTTCTAGAAAACCTGTAAACATCCATTCCACAAGCATTATATCCTACTATAGTAGAGTCATATATAGTGCTACAGCCGATTTTACGCGAATGTTTTGTTTGTTTTCTTAAAGTGTGCAGGTTTTATTTATCAAGAAGAAGATACATAAGATTGGAAGGAGATTTTCACGCATACATTCTTCTTGAAGAAGAATTTAACCACTACTTCACACGGATCCTACCGAGCTAATCAGTGGAGTATTAGTTTCTTTCATTTTTAATTACCTTCCATTATCATAACTTTGATACTTTCGGGAAACATTGGGGACAATGTTCAGTTTAAGTGTAGGGAAGGAAAATAAAACAGGAACTTTGAAACTATGCTTATCATTGACTATTTGCCTTGTCCAGTTTCATTTGTGTAATAAACCATGAGAAATATCGGTTAGGGTAATTTTGGCACCAAATTTAAAATTTTTCACAACATGTAGGAGTGGGCCATTAGTCTTAATAAAGCGTCTCATGGATAGGAAGTTATATGACTAGCACAAAACCCTTTACCACTCAAATTCCACCCCAAAAATGTAAGGTTCGCACTTAGATTTGTAGGAATTAAATCATTTATCCTTAATGGTTAGAGAGTGTACCGGTATTATAATAGATTCTAGAGCTTGTTTTGTGATGCATCCCGAGATCGCTAGTAAGACTACACTTATGTAGTTAGGAATAACTAAATGATAAGAGGCATTATGATAACCCTTGTTTTATACCCGTATTATAATTACTTCTTCCACATCGGTTGAGTAATTCCCCCACACCCTTTGTTTGTACTCATCTTTAGTACACGATACCCCTAGTTAATCCCTGATAACGCTCAAATTGTGCATGTTTTTAGTAGCGTTATCCGTATTTTTATGTATCTTATTTGGTTATAATCATATGCTTTTGTTGCTTAATCGTATCAAAGTGCGTTTGCTAGTTCATTTGTAGCCAAGTACAGGAAAGTGGAGAAAAAGACGGAAAAAGAAGTAAAATATGAAGATTTCTCCATGTATGAAGAATTCCCGACCAAAGCAAGACTTGTGGAGTATATTCGAGAAGATAAAGTCATCAAGTTAGTGGTCCAAAGACTCAAGAATAAAGTTCAAGAAGGAAAACGAGAAAGAAATGAAGAAAAGAAGCTTAAACGAAGAAATATTGGAACACTCGTTGCTCCCGACACACCTTCACCATTTTGGCCATAACTTTTGCATACGGACTCCGTTTGACCAGCCGTTAGCGGCCACGGAAAGCTAAGAGAAAGATCTACAACTTTGCTGCTTATGAATTTTTGTGATTTTGCTCCAACCGTTTGGTCGAGCCTCGTAACCGATCCGGTTGGAGAGCTGTCAAGAAGACCAACCGATTCGATTGGAGCTCAACCGGATCCGGTTGGAGGTCCTGTTTCAGCCATTTTTCCATTACTAAGGTTCCAAACTTATTCCAAATGATTCTAGGTCATTCCTACATGTCTTCTAGTCCCTTCCAAGCTCCTTGGTGACCAAGAAATGCATTTATAACCCCTAGCCTTGGAAGTAGTATAAATAGAGGCCTTTGCAACCTCATTTCATACACCACAACTTGAGAGATCTTCTCTCACACCTATCTTACCACCACTACTCTCTCTCAAAGCCTAAATTCGTTCATAAAGTTCCAAGAAACTTTGGAGGTCCGAGAAGTCATCATTTGGAGGTCAAACCATCAAGAAGTCATCACCAATACTTGAGGCATCATTACTACATCATTTGTAATCTCATTTCAATCATTGTAAGACCTTTAATCATGTTTTCTAATGTTCAAAGTTCTGAGTTTATATTTATGTTTGCTATGAGTGGCTAGTTTCTTTATGCACTTGCTTAAATGATGTTGATTATCATATGATTAGTTAGTGGTTGTGTTAACATGTTTTAATTCAATTTCAAGTTGATTCTAAGATCCAATTGTGCTAAAGTTTCATAGTGACATTTGTTAATCAAGTTTGGCTAATTGATAGTAATCATTGGGGTCGAAAGAACTTATTGTTATTCAACTAGTCATAATCATTTTGTCTATGGATGATTGTTTTTACCCATTATTCTTGATTATACAAAGGAACTAAGGTGTGGTTGTAATAGAAACACTTTTTGATTATCAAATTGGATTGGTTGGAAACATCTAAATGGTCGTAAGATTAGTTGTTGAGAATCAATTGTAGCCTTTTGTCTATGATCGGTTACCTTTTGTATTGACCATTTCTTAAGCAATTTGATGAACAAGTGGATGTTTTTGTGTTTAAGTTTATGTATGTAGACTTATGAAACTTGAATTGATCTTGAATTGATTGGCTAGACTTAATGCTTGTTTTTATGAACTAAACTCTTGATCAAAGTTTAACTTGTAAGAACAATAGATTAGTACACCAACTAATTATCATAACCAACATGTTAAGAGGTTAACACAATCACATTAATCTATGATATGAAACTAGTTTAAGCAAGTGTAGTTTTTAATCATCTGAATTTCATTATATCTATTTGCTTGTTATATGTTTTGGATAGACTCCGTTAATTCAAACTTGTGCTTAGATTCACTCAAATCCCTGCGAACGATCCCGACTTACCTTCATAATCTTGCTATAACGGACGAGTATACTTGCTCGTATGTGTTATTGGTAATATTGGTAATTCACCTTTTATAAATTTAAAACTTGTACACAACCAGCACATCAATCCCTCAGAGCCTATCCTTTTTGCGGTTCTCGTGATGTTTCGGTTTTCCGGAATATCAATGAAAAGCATTGTTTACAATCCACCCCGAAATGTACACCCAAATCGCCTTAGCCTACCTTGTATGCACTCACTTTTAATGCATTATTATTTTCATACTAAACCCTCAGTTCAATTATCTAGTTACTTGCATGAGTTGCTAAGTCGAGTCATATCCTTTATACACAGTTTTGGGACGATTGGGACTCATGGGAAAAGTTAAATTTTATGAAGTGACGGGAAGGAACGTTAAATTCAAATTCCCTTTATTTACGTAATAATGTACTCCATGTGTTTTGATCTTTTCAATTCGGGTCAAATTAGTGTTAGAGTAATAAAAAAACTCAAGTGTAGGGATGTGCCTATAAATCCCTATTATTTTGATGTTATCGTAGAGGATGGTAGAGTAAAAGTGTACCAAAAAAAAAATCGAAAAAAAAGAGTGATTAAAAAAATGAAAAAAATGAAAAAAAAAACATACGGTCTACCATCCTACATCTGTCATTAAATTTATGTTTGTTTGTTTCAAAGTTATCTAGAGTTTAGAGTGTCGAGTCTTGGCTTAGCAACGCCTTTCTTCTCATGCTTGTAACATAAAGATATTTGACTTGCCACCACTAAATCGCCTATCCAACCAAACCCTTTGTTTTCCCTACCGTAAGCCTAACGTTACAACCCTTTAAAAGACCTCTTGGATAGTTTTTCCTAGGTGCTTACGCCAAGGCGATGGAGGTTTGATCTAGTCTCAAGCCTATGGTAATCTATTAGGACCGGTTAATGAGTGTTTATCTTCCATTTCCAATTTGAAATATTTCATAAACACCCCAGAGATGAGAGTATCCAAACACCACTTGTGAGGTGCTAGTATGTAATTTCCGTGCTTGTTATGACTTTTGAGGGGCTTATACTTGCTGTGAATTGTTCTAAACTAATGCTTCATGACCCCTAACTTATAAATTAATTGGCCAAAAGCACATTTGCATGAGGACAAGCAAATACCAAGTGTAGGGATATTTGAGAAGGATTTAAAAGGTACACTTTTGAGGGGTCATTTAAGCCCTTAATCGACCACTTTTATATCCGTTACTGCTTAATTTCGTTTCTTTTTACTTTTTAGGTCTCTTGAAGGCATAATGCTGGAATGAAGCTTATTTGGACGAAAAGGCGTAAATATATGAAGAAAATGGCTAAAGTCAAGATCAAGACACTCAAGCTGCTGGAATTGAAGGTGACGGCGTCACAGTCAAAGGGCAACGCCATCGCAACATGCTCCAAATTTGTGACGGCTCAGTAGCAAATTTGCTATTTTTAACCTAACGGCGTCAGGCTTTGAAGAGTAGGGCGTCGCAAAAATTTTCCTCTCCAGACGGCCTAGATTCAGATTCTGACAGCGTCAGAAGATGAAGCTGACGGCGTCACAACCACAAGGTGACGTCATCACAAAGTTGACTTGGTCAAGCCGAAACCCTAATGGCGGCGATCCGATGGCGTCGAATTTGAATTTTCAGACTTTTTAGAGAGGTAGAATGGTGGAGTAAAACCTAATAACGATTTTTGGCTGTCTTGGGCAGTATCTTAGGGTTCTTATACCCTATTTTACAACAAGATAAGTAATTTACTTCATTGATTTAATTATGTCTTCAATTGTATGTGTGTATGCTTGCATGTTCACCATCTCCGGCTAATTTACTTGTGTGTTTGCTTAGATCTATGAAACCTAGGTATTGAATATTGATTGATTCTCTTATCTTAATTGTAATTGGCCTAGGATTGCAATAGGCCATCGTTGTGTTTTTAATGCTTGAGTAATCTTTGTGAACATTAGTTTATAATCGCCTAGAGTTGTTGTAGGCTAAAAATCCAAAGATAACCTTAGAGTTAGTTTATGAATCCTAGAGATTTTGTAGGCAATAACCTTAAGGTAGTCTCAAAGAGTTCGGGAAGAAAGCATACCCTACGACCTTAGAAGACACAACGCGTTAAGAATAAGGACGTGACAATTCAACTATCAATAGGAGATAACTAGGGAGTAATAGCATCTAGGTAAACACATCTTTAATCATCATACGTGCACATCAATTAGACATAGACTACCCCTTAGCTTAGTTAATTAGATAATTAGAATAGTAGAGTAATCGGTAGAAATACTACCCCCCCAAATCCAATACCCCGAGATTCGTAATTTCAATTTTCTAAAAAATATAAAAAAGATAAAAAATAATCTTCCTCAACCCCAACCTTAGCGTAGTAATTTCTCACTAGTATTCCTATTCCCCTAGAGAACGATATCAATCCCGAGGCTTACCCTAATACTACACTACAACGATTAGGTTCACTGCCTAGGTGGTTGAAAAAATTGCTCGAAGAAAAGGAAGTTTCCTTTTATCCCGAACGCGCGTTGTACGTGTATCACTTGACAAGAGATACGGCGTAACCCTCAGCTCAGGTTACGCTGTAACAATGGATAAACCTTGGTTTAAAATTGCGTTTTTCGATCCGATGCGTTAAAGGTCCCCGAGGCCGATGCGTGATGCGTGTTGCAAATGCGAGCGCATTTTGGATGTGATGCGTTTGGTATTAAAAAATACATAAATTATTTATACGTAGAATATTAAACAGAGTACCAAGTAAATGCAATAAATTTATAAAAAAAAATCAATAAGATTTAAAAAATAGGCAAATAAACTATTTGTAAAACAAGTAAGTCACTAAGTCGTGACATAAAATACTTAGAACCAACATTATAAACTCCAATTAAATGTTGTTTAAAATGAGACCCACCTCCTTTAGTTATTTTCGAATTGAACGAACATGTAAATTCTTGAATTCAATAATTTCGGCTTGAGTCCATGTTATTGTTACTGTTCAACGCGGTTGAACGTGAATGATTAGAGTCGACTCTATACATATACACGATGACATGATGTTATGATGTATTAAATGTACACTTATATGTTATACCACTGGCTAAAAATCCTAACTTATTCATAACTAAATAAATAGCAAAAGTCAAAACTGAAAAATTTAGTCAAATTTGAACCACATATATGATTTCCAGCTTAATTATTTAACATATTTGATTATGTATGATCAAAGAACAATATACTCTTGCACAACATGAAGATAGAATAAGAAGATTGTTTGGAGGATTTCCAATCATGTAATGGTATATGATCATAAACTGAAGAGTAATTTGGATGTAGGGTTGGATGTTGTTATTGTCTTTGGTTTGGACGTCTTTAAACAACTTCTATTGTTCAAAGTATATTAAAATATTTTACATTCTTCTAAATAGTTTAATTTTTCCAAAATGACCTAAATTCCATATTGCGACAATTGCGACTGTTATTGATCTTCTCTTTAATTCTTTATACACATTTACTAGTCTTATCATAGATCTCTAGTCTTGGTAATATTATAAGCTTGTTAGTATCTAGAGAGCTAGGAGATATGACCAACTGACACCAGTCTGACAGATTGCGAAGTATGGAAGGACTTGGCCATAGTACAACCACTCTTCGTGTGCGAACTGACCAAATGACCAGCTATCAAGTGGAGGTATTTAAGAGGTTAGGGGAAATCTAAGTTCCTAACAGCCGAGTTTCCACATACTAGATCTAGTATATTTGGCCCTTAATGACTACTATTAGGTTGCCGAATGATCCCGGGTGACCTGTTCATCTTGGTGAGGAAACTAAGAACCATAGGCCATGACGAATTGACCAAAGAAGTATGGTGATAATTAACCACTATATTGAACCTTTATATCAAGAATCAATTCATATTTGTATTCTTCGTTAAGCTTTGTTTATCTATCTCTTTTCCTAAATTTCTCTTTTCCTAAATTTCTGGTATCTGTGTGTTTGGAATAATAGCATGTCGATGAATTATAACAATCTTATCATACCAATATATTATCAATATCATTTCTAATCATCTTAGTTCTTTCAAGGTCACAACTCTCTTGGGACGATACTCAGATTTACCTAAGGCTCTACTACATCTGATCGGGTTCTCTGCCCGTTAGTATGTGTTGATCCTAAGTTATCTAAGTTTTATAAATATTGAAAGCAGGATGAAAAAGCACATCAGATTTTTGGCGCCGCTGCCGGGGAGCAGTTAATGGAAGATCTAAGGTATATCATATTTACCTAAATAAGAGATTTGAGCACTTCCAAACCAAGGTACGTATCTCAAACTCTCGTATTGCAATATTACACATTTATTCTTCGAAGCTATTAGTTACGACGTAACTTCTGTCAAGAGTTACGACGTAACCATTAAATAATTTTAAGAATTCTAAAAATTAAAACTTTAATTAAAAATTTAGTTACGGCGTATTCTCTATTAAGAGTTATGACGTAACCGGTTAGCAATAATAAAAATTATAAATCTGAAAATTTAGTTACGGCGTAACTATTATCCTAATTACGTCGTAACCTCCTGGCGGTATAAAACCTTATTCATATGAAAAACTAGGTTTTTACATAAACACTTTTCACCGCCTACCAAACACTAGTACAAAAACGGGATTTGGTTACACATGGTCGAAATGGAACGGCCCCACATTCGCATATTTGTGTGGCTGAATGTATGAAAATTGACAACATTTACTAATTAGTCACACATGAAAATTTTGATTGTGTGACCATTAGAACTGTATTGCCACAAAATTGATCATTGTGTGGCTAAAGGTATCTGGTAATTTTTTTATCGATCATTTAGTCACATATAAATTTGGAACGCGTGACAAATACAAGTAACCTTGATGCGTTAGTCACATGAAGTAATTTTTTGTGTGTCTAAATCATAGAGTCAAGTTTTGTCACACATTATTTAAGGGTGACTGATATGTTTTGCTAAGTCTTTAGCAACATCTGAAATTGGAACGCGTGACAAATGAAAAGTAAGGTTGAAGCATTAGTCACGATATACATATAAACAGTGACAAATATATGTCACACACTTGAACACTGTGACCAAATGCCATATATGGTCACACTAAACGTTTTGTCACACATCCGTTAAGTGTAGCCAAAATCCAGTACATATGGTAACGTAAGTTAATATGTGTGTTTAAAGTTTAGTTTGTGTTAGCTTGCCAAAAGCTAATCTATATAGTCACATTTACTACTAACACTGTGACCAAATGCCATATATGGTCACACTAAACGTTTTGTCACACATATTATTTAAGTGTAGCCAAAATCCAGTACATATGGTCACGTAACTTAATATGTGGCCATTGGATGATCAATAGTCACACAAAATACACGTTTCTTCACTTTAAACACCATACGGTCACACTTATTAACACTTTTAGCCACTTTATGGTTAATTGTATGTGACTAAATACCCAAAACAAACATGCTTTGTGTGACTAAATCTTAGAAAAGGCCACACAAACATAAAATTCATGTGGCCATTGGATGATCAATAGTCACACAAAATACACGTTTCTTCACTTTAAATACCATATCGTCACACTTATTAACACTTTTAGCCACTTTATGATTAATTGTATGTGATTAAATACCCAAAACAAACATTCTTTATGTGACTAAATGTTAGAAAAGGCCACACAAACATAAATTGGATGTGGCCATTGGATGATCAATAGTCACACAAAATACACGTTTCTTCACTTTAAACACCATATGGTCACACTTATTAACACTTTTAGCCACTTTATGATTAATTTTATGTGACTAAATACCCAAAACAAACATGCTTTGTGTGACTAAATGTTAGAAAAGGCCACGCAAACATAAATTTAATGTGGCAATTGGATGATCAATAGTCATACAAAATACACATTTCTTCACTTTAAACACCATATGGTCACACTTATTAACACTTTTAGCCACTTTATGATTAGTTGTATGAGACTAAATACCCAAAATACACATGCTTTGTGTGACTAAATGTTAGAAAAAGGCCACACAAAATAAAATTCATGTGGCCATTGGATGATCAATAGTCACACAAAATACACATATCTTCACTTTAAACACCATATGGTCACACTTATTAACACTTTTAACCACTTTATGATTAATTGTATGTGACTAAATACCCAAAAGAAACATGCTTTGTGTGACTAAATGTTTGAAAAGGCCACACACACATAAAATTCATGTGGCCATTGGATGATCAATAGTCACAAAAAAACTATTATGTTTTTCATAAACAGAACTAACTACGAATACTAAACAGACTTAACTTAGGTATGCCAGACTTAACTTTGTACTGGCAGCCTTAACCACTAAAACTAACCTACCGGACTTAACTTTGTACTGGCAGCTTTAACCACTAAACTTTTTTGTTTATAAGCAGACCACAACACAAAATATATATATATTTTTTTGGTGCAAAGGTGAACTTGTATTAATTAAGGAAACTTTGTACAATGAAATAAGCAACACACACTGATACGAACAAGTCCCATATCAAGTTGCATACATGCCAACTCTATCCAATATCTGATATAACTGTTCTTATAAGTCTGATAACAAAAACAAACTGACTATATCATACAACCATGGACAGATGACAACCAGCACAAAACCATCACAAAGAACACCTTTTAATGCACCACTAGGAACCATACACTTCTAGATAGGGGCTATACCAAGTAGTTTACATTTCCATCTCATGAATGGCTTCAACTACTTGGGAACACACACCCTAAATGAAGTTAACCAAATCCTACACAATCCAAAAAAATGTTTATAAACATGTCTACCAATAATAACTGATAACACCTGGAATTATGTTTTAACACAGGCTAAATACTGGAATTATAACTGGGGTACGGGAAGACACCGAAGCTTGGTCGTCGCTGACAAAGTCAACAAGATTGAATCTGACCATTTTATTTCGTTCCCACTGACACTCCTCAACAATCTCTCTCCATCTGGCGTTTATGGTAACGTGGTTCTTGCTTCTAGGCCTATCGCTGTGGTGTTCCAGATTCACGTTCACATAAAAATCCATTTCTTCCCGGTATCTCAGCAGTGCGTTATGGTACTTCTACATGTTATTTCGCTTCGTAAACAAATGTGGTATGTTCTGCATTAAAAAGAACAATGTAGTATGCTCAACAAAAGTATGTACATGTGTTGAAGTATATATTAGTTTTTCCGAAAGCAGATAATGACTGAAATGGTCCGATTTGTATCATTACTTACCAAACGACTCCTGTCCGTGACATATGCTAGGATGGGCGTGTAAAAACAATGCCTTTCACTTTCATGCTCTGTACATTCGTTCCATGCACTTATGTGTTTCATACGCTCATCTGCAATTGGAACTTAATAAAAATGGTAAATAATTTAAAAGCCATTATATGGAAAGGTTTATTTTTAAAATAAAATCATAGATTATGTCTACACTTTGATTAACATACCTTCATCTATGAGGTTTCTCATGAATGGTCTTGTACGATTCAGCTCCATACGTTGTACAAGTTCAGAACGCATCATCAATCCATTTTCAGCAAATGGCATCAGGGAAAGAGTATTGTTTAGTAGATTTGTTAAAACCACTCTTGTGCCAGCAAACAGGTTTTCATTGTGAACTAATACATGCCATCCATGTCCACCAAACTCATGCACGTGTTTTTCTTCCTCCATGATGAGTGTGTAAATACTCATCATTTTTGGTTAAATCTGAACTGCAAAACGTTTAAAAATGCTCAGAAATGCATAAAAATGCTGAAAATATCTCAAAATTGCATTTTATATGTTTCAGATGCAAAATGTTTAAAATCAGATGAAAAATGAGCTAAGTTTGCATAATTGGCAGTTTCAGTCCCCCAAGTTTCAAAAGTTGTCAAAAATAGTCCCTGAGCCTTAATTTCAAAAGAAAAATCACCAAAGGTCCTTTTAAAATCATAACTTATCAAAATTAGTCCTTTGGTGAAAAATATCAAAAGTTTTGAGAAATTACAAGTTTGGTCCTCTAAGTTTCAAATTTGGCAAAAATAGTCCTTGGAATTTTGAAAATGTCAAGTTTGGTCCTTGTATTATTAAAACTTGTCACTTATGGTCCCTTGGAACAACTTTGCAATTTGGCAGCTTTGGTCCCTCAAAATTCAGAAAATACAAATTGGTCCCTATGTTATCAAATCCTTTAAACCCATTTGGACCTGCCACTACTTTGGACCCCAGCCAATAACCCTTGTGACCCCCTGTCAAAACCATTTTGGACCCCTTCCCTTTCTATTATTAAATCACCAGTCAAACCCCTTTGACTCCTCTTTTCCCTCCAACTCACGGGTTACCTTCTTCATCATCATCCCCTACACCCTCCCCCTGCAACTCTGCCCATTTCCCATCATCACCACCCCAACCTTATCACTCCAAACACTCAAAGCCAAGATGCATTAATAGCTTCTCTTACCTAACACTCAACCCTCCAACTGGCAAATTACCATTTTGGCGCCAAAATGCATCCAATGGCCAAAATCATCCTAAGCCATCCAATGGCCAATATTATTAGTGGGATTTGAAGAGAGAGGTGAGAGAAGGAGTCTGGTGTATAAAAAGAAGGAAGAAGAAGCAACAAAAGAGAGCACTTAGTTAAATTTTCCATATGTATGTCGTTTTTATAATTATGTTTTAAATTAAGCTTTAAGTTGTTATCTTTTGTATCCATGTACTGAACCTCAAGTTATTTCATCAATATAAGTTCAATTCAAGTGTTAATTCAAGACTTCATTTAAGTTTCATATTTTTGAGTTCACTGTTGAAATTTTCAGTTTCAAATTCTTATGCCAAAGCTCTTATTAGCTTATTTTTAAGCTCTAACAAGCTTACATAAGCTGCTTATAGCTTTTTGTAAGCTTGTATTTAAGTTTCAAGCTATTTTGGATTTTGGTCAATGAAAGTCAACTGAGCATGGAAATGGGTATGAAATGAATAATGGGTGAAGCAGAGCTGGATTTGGGTTGAATCAGAGCTAGGTTAGGGGTTGGAATAGGTTAGTTGTTCATTGGTTTCTGTTTCAAGCCATTGTGGCTAAGGACCTTTTGTAAGTGATTTTCAAGGTTTCATTGCATATACTGTATTTATAGTTATAATCTGTTCAAACCTGTTCAATTAGTGTTAATTAAGTTAGCTTAACTTAGTTTGATAATTAATATTAGCTAGATAAGAGATTAGATCAGTTTTAATTGCAAATCAGTGTATTCAAGGGTGTTTGGATCTACTATTTAATCTGTCTTTTAGGTTTGTGCAGTGGATAATTTCTGTTGGTTCATGCTTGTTAAGTCCATTTGCATTAATATCTGTCTCATTTTGTGTCTGCAAAACACTCAAAGTCAAAATCCATCTCATCTGTCTTTAACTCTTTAACTGTTGTGATTTTGGCAAATCATAATCTTGTTTTGTGTTTAGAATCCTTAGAAATAGATTGCAGAAGCTTCATTTCATCATTATACATCACATTCAATCCACACATTGATCTCAAAGTTCATAAAAGTCAACTGATCAAATCTGTTCAAAAGTCAAAAACTTGGAAAAGTGATTTTGAGTCAAACTAGGGTGATTTTTCTTTGCTTCATTTCTGGACCAAATTCAGTGAAACTTGTTGTTTTAAAAACTTCAGCTGGTCTCATTTCTTATCACCATTTTTGTGAAATTTTACAAATTTTTTAAAAGCTCCAAACGAGCTTGTCTTTTGGGTCTTAGTTGCCCTGCTCACAAATCTCAGCATAAACTGAGTTTTCTCAGTTTTGTGCAGGGATTGCACAGAGCTCATAAGAGCTTGCCAAGGTCTGGATTTTGGTTTACAAGGTCCCACCCAGGTCTACTTTAGGTTCTTTCAGTTGGTTTTTAGTTCAAGCTTATCTAAGTGCTTATTTATAATCATCAAAGTAGTACCCAGAAACTGTTCTTTGCACTTATTCTCAAATAAATCAAATCTGTGTAAATGGTGATCTAGAGGTTAAAAACAGTTAAGATTAGTTGCATTTAGGTACTTGTAGTATATTAGAGCTTCTGTAAACAGTTGGTGCTTATTGGTTTTCATTTGGCTTATTTCAAGTGCTTATTTATAAGCACTTGCCTAGCAGTTTCATTTTCTTGTACACAACCTACTGTTTTTCCATTTTTCCTAGATTCTCAATATTATTTTAGGCTTATCTTGAATTTTTCAGATTTTTCCTAGTCAGTTTGCTATTTTTCTTCATTTTAATTAGTTTTTAAGCATTTTTAATTAGCATTTAATACAATTAATTAAGAAAAGTTTCAAAAAAATAATTTTTCATTTTTCTTAAGTTAAGATAAATATAAAAAGTCAAAAAAATATTTTTCCAGATTTTTCTTAGTTAAATTTGTATTTTTAAGTAATTTAATTAGTTTTAAATAGTTTTTAATTCATAGAAAATAGAAAAATAATCAGAAAAATATAAAAATAGTTTTGAAAATTCTCTTTTGTTATTTTAGATTTTTCCAAGTCATAATTTCATTTTTCTAGCTTTATTTTATATTTTCTTGTAGTTTAGGTTATTATTTAATAGTTAAAAATAGTTTTTAATTAATAATAATTAATTAAATAGTTTTAAAAATAATTTTCTTTTTCTAAAAATTTTCTTTTACCATTAGGATTGTAAAAATATCATTTTCATATTTTTAGGATTAATACTGCTTCAGTTTCATATTTTCATTTGTACGTCGCGTAGTTTTTAATTCAAGTTTTATAAAAACATAAAATCAAAAACATCATTTTGCAAATAGTGATAGCGTTTATTTCATATTTTTTATCTTTTTAATTTCCTTTAATTTGCATTTAAGCCTTTGTAATTATAGGCTATTTCTGTAGTTATAATAATCACAATCCCTTTTTCTGTTCAAATTTCTCGATCACTATACGTTTGGTAATCCATTGCATAGCTCGCTGGGACATAACGACCCGGGGAAACACTATACTCTCCAGATCTTCATTGAGTTTGCTTCTGAACCGTTTTAAGTTTCTTACGGTCGGCCATTCACAAGTGGCCGGCTTGTGTGAGAAAACTTGACGTTTGGGAGCGGATCACTCCAGTATTTCAATTTGACGGTGAGTGATAGCTGCTACGGGCACCCCAACAACAAGAATGTCAAATTGGTTATTGTCAGTATTGTCCTGGAAATTGCAAGGAATGACCTATGTAACAGTTTAGTTCAAAGAAAACATTAACGGGTCAAACAATTAAAATAATCTCCATTTTCAACAAACTTATACAATGTATTGATTAACATTTTTTTATTACCAGAGGTTGTGCAGGGTATTCATCCAACGTAACCAGGCATCTATGTTGTCTGTAACCTAGAAGAGCCAGATCGTATCCAGGGCTGTTAGGACCGTTTAACATATGATTTATGTGGTTCGGGAGGTCGGGGTTGGTGATTGAAGATGAAAGTATTCATCTTGTTTAGTGAGAGAAACTAGAGAGAGGGAGGAGAAAACAAAGATGACTTTATAAATAAAACACACAAAACACTACACCCAATGCTTCACCTCACCCCTCATGGACAGTCATGAAGGGTATTTATAGGCTCATCCAACGACTACTTTGCCACTTAACCAATACTAGTCCCTGCGGGCAAAGTATACTACGCATCTATTCCAATTCACGTATGTGACGTTATCTTTATAAAAAAGCGAGGCTAACAATCTCCCTCCAAGATATCGTCACACGTGAATGGTTACAATGAGACCTATAAATACAAAACAAAGTAAATTACAATAGTAATGAACAATGTTGACTTTGTTGAAGCGCAGAGTCTCTGTAGTCTAGATACTGAGGCAAACTTGAAGTTCTTTTCTTCCGACGATCTCGGCATTTGATTTTTGGCGCTGACGGCACAAATTCTTGTAGCTCTGAACTTCAACTATAATGGTCTAGTTAGGTTATTACTCCCTCCTAACTAGTGAGCCTTTTTCATTCTTTTGTTCCCTCCTGAACCGACAACACTCTTCTAACACGCAGAGGAGAAAGTAGACACTTGATTGTAGCACAATGGTTGTCGTTCTGGGAACATCATAACAACATAACTCACTTGTAAAAAGCCCCGATGTACATACACTACTTCTCCTTCTTCAGTCTTGAGCATAATTCCCTTCGTAATCCAATTACAAAAGAGGAAATACCAATTTCTCCCTCCTGATGGTTGCGAGCTATCGGAATCATCATAATGTTGCGTACATGCCGTATTACCTTTTTCTTGATGCAATATTAACATCATAGCTTGATCAAAATTTTGTAAGAATATGTCGCAAAAATACTCTCAATAATTCTCTCAAACCAACCTTTAATCGAACCTCCTTTGAATTCACCGGCTAATAGTAATGACCACATATGGAGAAAACCCGATACGACTAACTTGAAAAGAAAGTAAACATTCCAACTTTGTGACTTGCTGCTTGTTCTAAATTCTTGAACAATCCACAACTGCGTGTGACACCAAGTACTAAAACTTCCTCAAAGTGATAGTTATACACTGTGAGCACTACAACGTAACTCCTTACATCAGTTATAACCAGATTGTCAATTCAAAATCACTTAAAGTGACAGTAATACCCCAACAAGTTATCTTGAGACATGCAACCAACCAACCATCGTCTCAAAGATAAAGAAGATCACCCGTGAAATGTCACTTCAATTTCTCGTAAGTAATACCATACAAAAACCCCGTGATCATTTTTTCAAATCTTCGCTCAAGCCGTGAATTATGTATCCTCCGTGAACTTTTACTAGACCAAAAATACCATTTTTATATCAAATAATTTCTTATCCTCAAATATTGTGTGTCCAAATGTTAATTCGGATGACCACTTTTGAGACCAGATAAATAAGAGATTATATCAGCCCATTCCAAACGTGTAATAGCCCAAATCAAATATGAGATCCACTCAATTAAAAGCTTGATCCATATCTACAAATCCTTATAACCGGGTACTTCAATCACACCCCCCCTTAAACATCCATTTTACCCTAACCCTAAAATGTGTTTTGGATAAGTACGCCTACCACAAAAAACATTTCACATCCACAAAACTTCTGAGTTCTGAATATTACTCTCCATCCTAGACGTTTTATATTAACATGATAACATCCCAAAACAGATATGGAAAAAGAAACGTGTCTCTTCTTCCATCTTCATCAAGAACGATTATTCCTACACCCTACATCTCAACACTTCTCAAACGAATCACAATATTAAATGAATCTTATCTCAAAACCGTTTAACACAAAACTCAATATCACGTGAGCACCAATTATCTTTTACCATATTCGAAGAACACATGAAGTACTTCAAGATCTCTGATGGAGGTCACGGGTAGGTTTTTCTTTTTGTTTTGAGTTTGTTTATGGTTGAGGAACGAAACAGGAAAACGATTTTAACAATCTTGTTATAAATTTTTTCATTCAAGTTTCGGATATTGAACAAGAAGCATGGTCTTCGAAAATGATCTATGAGGAAAAAGGTTCTATTAAAAAATATTTATAAGATTCAAAAAAATGGAACCGAATATGAGATAATATGAGTTTTTGAATTTTTGTTTTCGTATTCCGATTTGAGTCTTGGATAGGATTAGTGTTGAAGAGTTAGATTAGGATATGTTATGATTTGGACTAATGATGGTCTTGGCAAGGACTGAAGTCTTGAGTTGATGGTATATTGGTATGTTGTGGTCAAAGTGGTTAAAGTCTAGTTTACGCATAAACCTTTTGGTTCAGTTCTACGCATAACATCTTGCTAATAAAACCTTACGCGTAACTTTTCAGTCCAAATCTTATGCGTAACTTTTGCTTAAGCGTAAACCAATTGATGCTTATGCGTAAACATGGTCTAGGTTACGCGTAAGCATAGGCTTATGCGTAAAAAACCTTACGCGTAACAATTCCTACGCATAACTTCATAGTTATGCGTAATATCTCTGAAGATGCTCCTTATGCGTACAAAACTAGGGTTTTGACCCTTTGAATTTTTTTTCCGGCAAGATATTCCGACCAAAAAACCGTTCATCTTCATACAAAACCCAGAAAAACTGCTATGAATGTTCTTGAATGCCCAGTTTTACCAAAGTTTGACCAAGAAAGATAACCATTTGACCACAAAAATATATTTCACAGATTTGGTACCAAGTCAAAAAGATGCTGCTGTTTGGACATAAAGATGACACGAAACAAACATAAACAGGATAGACATGTGACTTGTGACCAAAAAGAGAATACAAACATAGTTTTAAAACTGTTTACCCATAGGAATCGGAAAAAACATTTTCCGACCAACAAAAAAGTACATAAAACAGTCAAAAACATGTATAAAAACCCACATAAATCATCAAAACATAACCATGGCTCTATACTACTTGTTAGGACCGTTTAACATATGATTTATGTGGTTCGGAAGTACGTGGTTGGTGATTGAAGATGAAAGTATTCATCTTGTTTAGTGAGAGAAACTAGAGAGAGGGAGGAGAAAACAAAGATGACTTTATAAAAATAATACACAAAACACTACACCTAATGCTTCACCTCACCCCTCATGGAGAGTCATGAGGGGTATTTATAGGCTCATCCAACCACTACTTGGCCACTTAACCAATACTAATCCCTGCAGGCAATGTATACTATGCATCTAGTCCAATTCACGTATGTGACGTTATCTTTATAAAAAAAGCGAGGCTAACAAGGGCATTCGTGCCCTGCATCGTTGTACCCTGTTACATAATAACAGTCTTCTTCCTGACGAATTAAATGGAATGTGGCCACATTGATGTATTGGCTGTGATCAATAAAAGCTCGCCACTCAGACCCATGCAAAGTAATGCGACCACCAACCAATTTCCAGTAAACCTTATGTTTGGTTCCCCTATTGTGGATTTGTAACATATTGGATTTCACAAACACACTAAACCAATGATCAAAGAGGCGTATACAAGAGGTTTTAGAGAGAGAAAGTTAGAGGTTGGGAACTTTAGTGAGAGAAAGAAAAATCTTATTATGAGCTCCAACTCTCTACCTTGGGAGGTAGAGAGTATTTATAGTTCTTACATAAGTCGCCACCTACGGGTTATGGATCAGGCATACAGTGGGTAAAGACCCGTCCGTCCTCCACAGTGTTACATAACTAAATACTACTAAACATTAAATAATCTACGACTACGAGCTTTCTAACAATTACATATACTTGAGGTGAGCGAGTCTTTAATAACTGGATTTACTAAATCCTAACAATCTCCCCCTAAGGGAGGTCACCTCAAGATCACCTAAAAATTACATTGAACACAAACATATATTACATTTAAAATTGTTCTTGCATTCTTGATGTAGTTCTTTGCTCAGGAGCTCGTAGTCATTGATTCTTCATTATTGCATGTTTGGATAATCAATGTGGAGGTCTTTAACTGATCCACGTGATGATGAGTTTTGAGCCAGCTTTGAGATCATCAGCAATCATAAATCTCTGACTCTTCCATTGTGGTGTTGGTATTATGTGATGTTGTGACTTATGGATCGATATGCTCACATTCTGGATCATGATATATTCTCATCAGAGTAGCGGAAGCTTTTATTGATTCATGATATTGGCAGCAGCGTAGCAGAAGCATGGAGTGAAAATATCAGAGTCATTGATGCACTTATCATGATTTCTTTAGAGATGAATGTGTAGTGTGAGCATGCGGCTATGGATTGACCGCTTCATTCTGATCAGCTGCAAACGTCGAGCGTACCTGCATACAACAGTTAGCAATAAAGTGCACGAAAGTGTCTTTGATCACTTTCGTTGAATTGAGGTACATGGCCCACGGTTCCCCGTTGATCAGTACATGTACTGCCTGTGATCAGGTATAATTCCGAAGAATTTCCTTGACAGGGTTTCGCAGCTGTTCTAGCTGTTCTCAAACCGGAACGTCTTAAAGAAGACAACACTGAGTGAGTGAACCAGTGAATTGAGATTCAATGATTGATGAAAATGAAATGAAAAACAATCGTGTACCGCCCAATAGAAATAGTTTTTGCAATACAACGAAGTTTTTAAAGAACATCAACTATCAATCATAAACACCTTTTATTTTGAAGTATTAGTACACAGTCGATGTGCTAAGGAAAAGGATTTTTAAGCACAACGACCGGTTTTTCAAAGGTATCCGTCAATCCATAACCTGAACCAGGATTGATTCAATAGATTGAATCGCCCCATTGTTTCTGCTCAGTTGTCACATGGTTGATCTATTGGATAGATCTCACATGCCACCCACCAGGAGCTTGTTTGATGTTGGCTCCAGAAGGCTTTCCATCTTCATTGTGAATATGTTTGCATATCACTCAGATGTTCTGGCAATAACACAAGGATAATGCGTAGGACTCATAAGATATAATCTCTCTTTCCACATTGTGAGAAACAGAGAGTCTTCATTGAAAGTGTCCTAATGAGATTTATAGATGATCTCATGGCTCTAGACTCAATTGTGCATATTTGGATCCTATTTCAGAGACTAGGGAGAGGGTATCCTTCTTCAATATCAACAATCTCTAAGAGAAAGTCGATAGATTATGTCGGTTCCCCGTGAGAATGAAACAAGTCCTTTTAAGAGGAACTTGAGTGGTTTGGGAAGTTGAAGTGAAGTGCGTCACTGGGTCCATGACGTCTTGTCCTCAATACCGATGTTACCTTGGTAACCACCAGTAGCATATGAATTGAACCCGGTTTCTGCCCTAAGGTTGAATAATTGGAGGGCTATTTCTTTTCACCCTTTTCACATTCAATTCTTTTTCATTGTTCAACCCCTTCAGTGCTTACCGAGACTTCATAACTAGAACCTTGTTGGGTTTATTCCAGTACTAGCTCAGTCTTAGTCTGCACTCTTCCCATATCTCATTTTTCTCCTTTTTTCAATATACCTAAGGACTTCTACACTATCTAGTGGATTGTCCCTGGGTAGATCCCTCCGGTTCTGGCGGATCATGGGAACAAATACCTAACCTTATCATCCTTATATCACCATACATAAATTAAAGTTGGTCGGTCTATTTGGTATTGTTCATATGCCATTGGAACCAATTGAAAACCATTTGAAAATCAATCCAGATACTTGTAATATATTATCAAAGCATTTTGTACCTGAATTGTTTTTGATATTTTTAGAACAAGAGCTCCCCCTCAACATTTGCATTAAGCATCATTGTAATAGAACTAATTTTCATCTTTGAGGGGTTGGCTTGCCTCTAAGAGTAGTTATATAAAGAATGTGGTTTTCAAAATAGTTGCTCCCCCTCAATATGTGCATAGATATTTGAAAAATGTTTTGCACATATTAGGAAAAGACTGCACATTGAAATAAATTAATCACGTTTTAAATCTTTGTGGTTTAAGATAGATGCTCCCCCTCAACATGTGCATGGAAAATTTGAAATCGTTTGGCACATGTGGGAAGGAGAGCTTGTACATCCTTATAAAACCATTTACCGAATTATCAGTTTAAATCCCATTTAAATCACAAATTCTCCCCCGATCACAATTATCAAATCATTTGAGATTTGTGATCTCTGTAGATTTAAATTGATTTTGAAAAATTTTAAGGAGAATTGTGACTTGATTATGAAAACGTTTTAACTGATAAGGATCGGATTTTGAGACTTTAAACTCCATTGATTAAACATGCATGATTATCTTTTGAAAACAATTGTATGACCAATAACCTTTTGATTTAATTGAAATCATTCTCCCCCTCAATCAATGACAAAGTTGTTGATTGAGAGATAGATATTTTTGACAAACGTTAAGACCAGATGATTTTCAAAAATAGAGTCCGAATTATTTTTTCAAAGCAATTAGTTTTCATTAGATAGTAAGTAATTGTTTATAGAATCAGAGCATGATTTTATAAAAACAAGATAAAGCATGACTCTGTTCTTTCTTTGAAAAGCGGGTTATTGCCTGAAATGACAATAAACCATTGTTTCACTTTCTCCCAAAAATATATTTTTTTTTTATTTTTTTTATTATTTTTTATTTTTTTTAATATTCAAACAACATCTAAAGTCCCGTGTCATTCTTTGAATGACAGCACAAAGATCGTAGATATTTATCGAATCGAGAAAAACATGACAAAACGACAATATTTTTTGGAATTTTTTCAAGATTTTTCAAATTTTTAAGGATTTTGAAAGTTTTATATTTTTCTATTTGCTTTTTGAAGGTTTTGTAATTTTGTATTTTGCTTTTCGAAAAGATATTTACAAGAGATGGATGAAGAAAGACCTTTACTCCTCGTCTTCCTCTTGAAGACGTTTGAGTGTTTCCGGTTGTAGACTCTTTAGACCAAGTCGTGGGAGGATAAACTCAAAACGTTCTCTAGGAAGAGCTTTGGTGAAGATGTCTGCTAACTGATATTCAATCCTCACAAAATAGAGTTCCACCACACCGTTTTCAACTTGCTCCCTGATGAAATGATGTCGAATGTTGTTAGGAATTGGAAATTCCAGAGTGAAGTGTCGGTCACCCCAAATATAATTTAGCATAAGTTAGCTCGTATACATATCGTTAGTTTTCTGTTTATTAGTTAATTATTAGTTTAGTTTAGCGTAGTGTAACACCGTGGAGGAAGGACGGGTCTTTACCCACTGTATACCTGATCCACAGGCCGATAGGAGGTCGTATTTCTTGTAACTATAAATACCCCTTCCATCCATGGAAGGGGTGGTGCTTCATTTCAATCTAACCTTTCCTTTGTGTAAACCTCTAGCAAGAATACCCTCTCTCTCTCTACTTTCTCTCTCTAAAATGGTAAACATGTATTCTGATCATCCAAGACCACCCGAATCATCAAACACAATATTATTAGGATCCTAACAATTGGTACTAGAGCCCAGGTTTTTGTGTTTTGATGATTTATGTTAGTTTTCAATATATGTTTTAAGCTGTTTTGGTACTATATTTGTTGGTCAAATACTGTGTTTAACAGTTATGTGTATTCTTGTTTTGATCAAAAGGTCTTGTCCATTATTGTCATATCTGTCCTTTTTGTCTTGTCCAAAAAAAATACCAAATGGTCACTTTAATAACTGTGTTTAACAGTCTATGTGTATTTTTGTTCATTATTGTCAACTGGTCATTTTAACTTTGGTCAAAAATGGGTAAATGAAGCAGTTTTTCTCAAAACTGTTTTTCTGGGTTAATATGAATATGGTCGGAATAATGAACGGAAAACTCATCTGCAAAATTTCAAAATTCATTCTAGCGACTTGTTTATCATGTTAGCGACTTGTCCTCAAAACAGTCCAGATGCAATGAACCTTGCTAGCGACTTGTTCTTTAACAAGTTAGCGTTTTGTGTTTTGAAAATGATGTAGCGACTTGTATTTACATGTCGTAGCGAGTTAAGAGTAGCGACTTAGTGTCAAAATTTATTAGCGACTTGCTTTGAAAAATACCGGGTAGCGACTTACTTTGAAAAATGGCTAGCGACTTGGACAGAAAACATAAAGATGAAGAAGAGGATGGGCTTTGACCACAAATAACATACAACAAATACCAAACAAAACACAACTCGACCTCAGGTTCAAGAAACCCATCATCAGTCTAAGATAATAACTGTCTCGACCTCAAAGACCATCATCAGTCTACAATATCAATATGAAAAAATTATTTCTGAGATTCACTTTCGGATCCAAACCAAAAACACCAATCTTGACTCAACCAAATCCAAATATAACTTAACCTAACCTACATCTTGACTCACTCCAAGACCCTCTTTATCACTACATCGAAACGAAGACTCAAAATGAAAACACTAATCTCAAATTACTATCTCGTTTTTAAGGAAACATCAAGACTCTAAGGTCTTTCTAACGAGAAAGAGTTCATCATCGATCCAAATGGTTTTTTTATGTCCGAATTTAAAGAAAAGATTTTAACAACTTTGTTAAATCTTTGTTTTCTTTGATTCGTTTAATGAGACTCAATAATATCAAAAGAACAAAATCAAATAAAACCTACCTTGTTGTTGCTGTTTCTTCTCGTGGCATCCACTAAAACCTTTCGCCATCCTTGTGGCGTTAATATCCATGCTCCAGCCAACCCTATGGCGAGCAAGAAGGTTTGCTTATTGTGAAAAAAAGGGAGACGTACAAGGGGCAGATCATCTTTGACTAAGATTAGGATTTGATAAATGATGTCTTAAGTTAATGAAGGTTGTTGCATTTTCATCAGCATGTGAGATGTGGGAGGCGTATTTTGTTGAGAGTTAAATTTGGGTTTTGATTTTCTCTGTGTGTGGTGATAATGAGGCGGATGTGTGAGTAAAATTAGGTTAGAATGTGTCATCTGTGGTCTTTTATAACTCCGAAAAATTAGGGCATGTGCTTTACTTATATGGGCCGGAAGGTATGTAATAGGTTTTGGATCATTATCATGTGGAACTAATATGGGCTTCAGTCGGTTAAATGAATTGGATTTTGGGCTGTCACGATAAATGCATCCGATTATGGGATTCTCATTTTAATTCGTTTATGGACATCTCTTCTTTGGATTTGGGACGAGTGTTACTGCTTGGACGAGGGTCACATTAAAGTTGAATGAAATGATGACACAAATTTGGCATCCGAATTTTTTTTAATATAAAAAATGTGTTGGATACAAATTTTTGTTAGTCATTAAAGAATGGTATTTTGGTATTGATAACTTTCACGGAAAGATACATTAGATCACGGATTGTGCTTAATATTTGTGAAATGGATTATTGAAGGTGGTGACCTCAATTGGGGTTTGGTGTTTGAATGGATTAATCACACTTTTCGTTTGGAGGTTGATATACAATTTGGAGATTGTCTTACAATTTCAATTTTATCATAACGGGAGTATAAGTGATTGATATACAAGTTCGTTTGAACATTGGGTCATGAAGCTTGGAATTGAATAAGGGATGGATGGTTTTGCAATTACCATAGGCTTATGTGTGCATTTTATGTGAATTGACAAAAATGAGAATTTAGATAATGTGAGACTTCCTATTTGATGAGTTTTGTCGATGAGTTTTGATGATGAGATTTGTTGTGATGTGCGATTTAATACTTTGGTCTATGCATTTTCACGAAGGACATCTTGTCACGGCTTGAAGTATTTATTGGAAAATGTTGACTACGGGGTTGTTTGGACGGTATCTCTTATTTGGAATTGAAGTGAGGTTTTTCGGGCGCGTTTACTTATTTTCGTCTTCTTTCTTTCTACCCTTCCGCGAAGATAACTTGTTTGGGCGTTTATAGAGGGTGATAAAGACTTGGCTATTTAGTTGCGTTTGTGATTCTTTCTCACTTAACCCACAACGTAGCTATCACTTCGGTGTCTCACTCAGTTGAGAATGTCAAGAGGGTTTGTACATTGGGGACACCGTTTCTTGTTCACGAGGATTAGTACAAGTTTAAGTAACAAATCTGGGGATTTTCACTTCATGATCAAGTTTGGTATATCGGGTTTACTTCTCCATGTTGTCACTGTAATAGCCGACAGAATATGTGAATGATGTGTTTACCAAAGGGTTTATTGGATGGTTGATGATGTTGTTGATGTTGGATAATGAACCACTGGTGAACCACTGCATATTCCCCTAAAACAAAAATTCACCGAAACCAAAGTTGTCATAACACATTCAAGCTGACATTGTTTACGGTTTTGTCTTGATTTTGTAAAATCCCGCGAAAGAACTTATTTCTCGGTTTAAATTATAGACTTGTAAAATCCCATGACAGTGGAAACATTCGTGTAATTGTAAAGTGCATTTCCGGAACTATCTTACAGTTTATTCTTGGTTTTGTAAAATCCCGCGAGAGAAACTATTTCTCAGTTTAAACCATAGAGTTGTAAAATCCCGTAATGATGGAACCATCTTGGAGAAAGGAAAGTGTATTTCGAGATCTCTTTTGATGCTGGTGCTACGGTTTCTGTTTTGAAGAAGGGATAAAAGGGTGTACTTCATGAATTGGATGTGTGTTTGAATTTTCGTCATGGCAGTTTGGTTATTACTTGGTTTTACAGGGTTATGTGCTTTTAACCATGGTCGAGATGAAAACCATTATCATAGTTCGCTTAAAACGTCAAAGGAGGCTAGATTTGAGCTGTTAACCAGAAGATGTGACAACGGCGTTAATTCAGTATTATTTATTTGAGGTTGAAGTGAATTATCACGGGGCGAGTGTACTTAGTATCTGAAGGTATCGGGGATGGATGGATGAAGATTCTTCAAGATCCTTGTTCGAGCTTATTATCAAAAACAAAGACTTGGAAATCTAGTTATTGTTGGGTGTCTTTTACCTTTTCTTTTACCACTTGGGGGAATTGGGCTCATACCACCACAAAATAACTATCACTTTAAGGAGTTACGTTGTAGTGCTCAGTGTCACATTTAATTGTGGATTTTCAAGAGGTGATATACGTCTTATACTCGATGGTTGGTTGGTTGAAGAGTATAGAGTACTTAGAGATTCAAATGGGCATGAAGTCTCGACACCGCTCTTTGTTACATATGTGCAAGTTTAAGTCACGAGTTCGGGTTAGTTTACTTCAGGGTCAAATTCATCATATTGGGTTTTCTCCATCAGCTGTCACAACAAAAAGCCTACAGAATGATAATGGGGATAATTACATGTTTTGCTAAGAGAGCTGAAAAAAGAGAGATTATGACGTCTGTTCACATCAGTTCAGGCCTCGTACTCCAAAGAAAATAAATGTGTACGTTTCAGTGCGCATTATCTTCGGAAGAAGAGAAATCTTCTTATTATGACCATTCTCATCAACATGCTTCATGCTTTTTCCATGCGCTTTTAATTATCAAGTGAACCGGGCTACCATTGATTGTTTTCTTATTCCACTTGCTCAACTATAATGACGATGGCGACATCATGTGCTAATTTTGCGGGGGAGAAGTGTGAATAGAATACTTTTGGATGATTTCACTTATTTAGTCAAGAATAGCATCTCCGTATGCAATTCTTGAGGGGGAGAAGAAGTGTGAATTTTTTGCATTGTTGATTTATATTTGAGAATATAAATGGTCATACGGCTCTAAACTCATGTAAGAACCGAGCTTCTTCTTATTGGGTCATCTTCACATGGAGTTTTTCTCTTCTAAGAGCCGTTGGTTGACATCTTCACTCGGATTAATGAGTTTATCGACAAAGTGCTTCCAGTTAATGCTTCACGTATACATCAACATGATGATTCCGAACAATCTCTCTGTTCTTGTTTGATGTGATTGGTAGTTTGGTGTTACCATCTTGTGTGTTCGTTGCGGCCTGATTGCTGATTTCCTTGATGAACATCTTTCTGTTATTGTTTGATTGGGAGGGATTTTAGTTAAGGGGATTTGCAAGATGTAAGTTAATTGGGATGCTTTTTGGTGGGATGCTTTTTGGTGTGAGTTGAAGATGTTAACTATCTATTCCCCAACTGCACAATCTTGAAGAAGGTCGAGTCTACAGTCTGTTCTACATTTTCTGCTACATGTTAGAAGACTAAAGACGAGTTGCATTTAACGATCTAAAGACTTCTTCTTAATCTGGGCATCTATCAAACAGATTGTCGATTTAGGGGAGAGCACTAATTGGGAGAGAGGTATAAGTCAAATTCAATCTCCAATTAGACTTGCTCATATTCTTTAGCAGTGACTCCTCGAGACGTTGTTATTGAGTATTTCTCGTATTGGACATTTGACACAAGTTGATTACTTCGGAGTTAATCATTTATCATTTATTTGAGATTGAAGTTGACTTTCACAAAGGCGTGTTCTTATTTAATAACTTGCTCGGGCTTAAGAATTTGAGTTGAAGACTTGGTTTATCTAGTTACCAGCAGTCGAGGTGGATGGTTGAAGACCTGGTTAACTAATACTATTAGGAGTTACTTTGTTTTACTCAGTGTCACACGCATATGACGGTGTGGATAATCGCAAGAGGTGCAAGCTTAAGATACAAATGTGGGGAAGTTGACTTCAGTTTCAAGTAGGGTATATCGGTTTTTCTTCATCAGTGGGCACTTCAAATTGTCTACATAAGGGTTGATAAAAAAATAGTCAGAGAGAGTCTTCAACAAGTTGATTCTCACAAGAGTTCAAGTGTTCTTCTCATAAAGATTTCAAGTATTTGGGCTTATATTTGTTGCTGATTCTGAAGTATCAAAACCAGAAAGGGGCAAGGAGACACACATCTAAACACAAAGCGAGTAAACTTGATGAACTTAATACTTCTAAGTAACTGAAGATATCCCGGGAAGACAAATGTTATTACCGCAGAGAAACTCAAGGTTTGACTCATGGCGAGTAAACTTGATGAGCTTAATACTTCTAAGTGATTGAAGATATCCCGGGAAAACAAATGTCATGACCGCAGAGAAACTCAAGGTTTTACTCATCAAGGCTATTAGTGTTAGTATTCTAACGACGTGGGGGAAGTGATGTAAAAGAAAGTTTCTGAAGATAAAAGAGGTACACAAGTGCGACATATTCAGGGGAGATAAATATGTAACATGAGGGAGGTGTTATCAGTTATTCTTTCGGTGGGAATGTGTGTACTTCGGATTCTTGAGCTTCATACACGATCATCAGGGAAGAAAAAATGTGAACATGGGAAGGTGTTTTCATTCCCCTCATGATGTGTATTCGGGAGAGCTTTTGGGTATTGGTGTACTTCGGGTTCTTGAGCTTCATACATGATCATCAGGGAAGAAAAATGTGAACATGGGGAGGTGTTCTTCATTCCCCTCATGAAGTGTATTCGGGAGAGTTCTTGAGCATTATACTAAGAGACGGACTGCATCATTTCAACTACACGGGGGAAGTGGTCTCTTGACAACCTTTTGGAATGGATTGCGTCAAACTTCAGTGGTTATGAAATTTGAGAAGATTATTTATGAGTGGGATGATACGTTGCTGTTCTTGTTGATGATATAACCCCGAACGATGAATCACGGTGATTATTCTTAAAAAGAGCAGCAAGATCGATGATAATGGTGTGCGTCTTTGTGCACCTGGCTAATGGAAGCTTGAAAGAAAGCTTTGAATCTGCTCAGCTAAAGGATTTTCGGTTTGGGGGGAAGCTACCAAAGTCTCACTTTCAAGTGGCTCAATTTCTCTCTTCGATTCAAGAGTCTTGGAAGCTTTGGTGGTGAATGTTTAAGAGATGATGACTTCTATCTTCTACAACGGGGCTGCTCAATATCGTTATCTCGGTACTCGTATCATCATCTTCTTTAACTATATCATCTTATCTATCTGTGTATATATTTATCAAAAACCAAATACAAAAATATAAAACCAACAAAAGAAAATAGAAAAATATAAAACCTTCAAAAACCCATAAAAATCAGAAAATTTCAAAAATACCAAAAATATGTTTTCCAAGACATGTCTTCTGGTATCGATAACATCTACGGTCTTAGAAATGTCATTCAATAATGGCACGGGACCATAGATGAAGTTCGAGCAGGAGGTGTAAATATTCTTTTCTAAACATGTCAAAAAACCATGGCTTGCAGTTACTTCAGACTGTAACCCGCGCTTAAAACCATGGCTTGCTATTATTTCAGATAGCAACCCGCTCTTCAAGAAAGGAAAGTGTTGCGCTAAACCAATTTTCAAATATTTCGTGCACTTATCCTAAAAACAATTTAAGGAAAGTATGTCGAATGACTGCTGTTCCTACACAAATGTTCTTCCGTCTAAAATTCTTCAGAAAAATATTTGTTGTTTTCAAAAATGGTGGAAAATGAGTTGCTTATAAATCAATCAGATTCAGAGTTTTTGTAAAATTGAAAACTCAATCAATGACTTCAGCGCTTTTAAACTTTTCATAAAATGAGTCATGGATTGAGGGGGATAATGTTTTTTCAAATCTACATCATCCAACGGGCTTTCTTAATTATCCTAATATGCTTAATTAAAAATGATGTTAACCTATGTTGAAGGACTAGGTGCCTAGGATATGATTGCTAGGATTAGATAATTAAAGTTTGATAAACACATTATTCCCATGCTTTATATGAACTGATTTGTATGTTGAATTGACTTTTATTAGTCGATTGTTGTTTGGTGATGTCGACCACCATATATCTGTATGTATGTTCACTAACGTATGCAGGTATATTGGTATATAAGAATGTTCCCGATCCTGATCCCACAATTGAAGATGATTGGATGCCGAAAGGAAAGGGTAACTATATCTTGGGTTGACAAATGAAGAAACGGAGCCTAATTGGACTTCTATGGAGAGTTGGCATAAATTCAACGTAAGAGGTCTCACTGCATCAGCAGATGGTTTTCTTCTAATTGATTGAAGAAACGGAGCTTAATTTGACCTCAGTTGGCATTCAAAATGCAACGTAAGAAGAAGTCTCACTGCATCAGCAGACGGTTTTTCTTCCAAGCCCTACAGCAACAACATAAGCTTCTCAACCACCTAACATATCTTTGTGCAGGATAATCGTGATGATACCATTTTTCTAAAACTTTGAAAAATATTGTTTTTGAAAATGGAAAAATATTGTTTTGAAAATATATTGGACTAAATTTTGAAAATCACCGGACTTCATTTTATCAAAACTTAAGTCACTCAATCATCGACTACTGTCATGGTTTGAGGGGGAGAGTGATTTTGAATAAAATATTTTCAAACAATATATCTTCAAAAGAGTCCGTTTGTACGCTAAAATATGGTGATCTAAAGATTTAATGTTATGTCATGGTATGGTTTTCTTTAAAACTCAAAGATCTGTCAAAATGAAATTTTTTCTATTCTTGTTTGATTGTGAAATTGTTTTATTTTACTTAAAATCTCTTAAAAACTATCATACCTGACACTAACAATCTTTAATGTCTAAATCTGGTCCTTATCTATCATTTTTCAAAATTAAATCTTGCCACGTCTTTCCCTAAAACTTTCTAAATGATTTAAATCAATCGGGATCCAAAACCCTAATTGGTTTGAAATTTTTTATCAAGGGAGAGATCGTGATTTAAATCTCAAATCTGTTTTAATGGAATCGGTTTTAGTCCTTTATAGGCACTCCTGCCTCCATGTGCCAAACGATTTCAAATATACAATGCACATGTTGAGGAGGAGGATTTATCCAAAAACCAGATGGGTATTTAAACAAGGCTACATTTTCTCCCATGTTTTCTAAACCTAAATCACTTGGGATCCAAAATCTCAAAGGGTTTGATATTTTTGATCGGGGGAGAATTTGTGATTTAATAATGAAATTTGATAAAAGGTGATCGTTTTGATTTAATTGTGCAGACTGCTCTCTCATATGTGCTAAACGCTTTCGAATCTCGAAGCACATATTGAGGGGGAGCATAACTATCGAGGTATAAAAGTTTTTTAAAGAGATTTATAAAGTACCTTGATTGAGTTTTAAATGGTTTCTTAATGGGTTGTGTGATCGTGGATGTGCTTCAAAAGAACTCTTGCCTCTATGTGATAAAATGATTTCAAATATCCTATGCACATATTGAGGGGGAGAATTTTACCAAAGAAATTCAAATGGCTTTTTCTAAGGAAATTGTGATCAAGAAACTATTTCAAAGAAATTATTTCAAAGAACTCTTGCCTCCATGTGCCAAACAATTTTAAATCATATGCACATGTTGAGGGGGAGCATTTCTAAAATGATCAAAACTATTAAGGTACAAAATGCTTTGATCTCGTATCACAAGTACCTTGATTGTTTTTCCAAATGATTTTTCGATTGGTTTCATAAAGGAAAGAACAATACCAAAGACCGACCAATTTACTTTATGCATGGTGTTATAAGGACGGTTAGGTTAGATATTCGTTCCCATGATCCACCAGAACCGGACGGATCTACCCGGGGACAATCCACTAGATAGTGTAGAGTCCTTAGGTATGATGAAAAAAGGAGAAAAATGAGAAATGGGAAGAGTGCGGACTGAGACAGAGCTAGTACTGGAATAAACCCAACAAGGTTCTAGTTATGAAGTCTCGGTAAGCACTGAAGGGGTTGAAGAATGAAAAAGAAATGAATATGAAAAGGGTGAAAAGAAATAGCCCTCCAATAATTCAACCTTAGGGCAGTAACCGGGTTCAATACATATGCTACTGGTGTTTACTAAGATAACACTGGTATTGAAGACAAGACATCATGGACCCAGTGATGCACTGCACTAAACTTCCCAAGCTACTCAAGTTCCTCTTAAAAGGGCTTGTTTCATTCTCACGGGGAACCGACATTATCTATCGACTTTCTCTTAGAGATTGTTGATATTGAAGAAGGAGACCCTCTCCCTAGTCTCCGGCACAGGAACCAAATATGCACAATTGAGTCTAGAGCCAAGAGATCATCCACAATATCTCATTTGGACACTATTCTTGAAGACTTGCTGTTTCACACTTTATGGAAAGTAAGAATATATTAAGAGTCCTACGCATTATCCTTGTGGTATTGCCAGAACATCCGAGTGATATGTAAAAATATTCACGATGAAGATGGAAATCCTTCTAGAGCCAACATCAAACAAGCTCTTGGTGGGTGACATGTGAGATCTTCTAGTAAGATCAAACTTGTGACAACTGGATAGAAACGATGGGGAGATTCAATCTTGAATCAACCTTGGTCCAGGATTGGAATTGACGAATACTTTTGGAAAAACCGTTCGATGTGCAAACCTTCTTTTCTCTAGCACGTCGAATGTGTATTCATTTCAAATTCTAAAAGTATCTCTGATTGAAAAATACTTTTAGAAAAACCGTTCGATGTGCGAATCTCTTCTTTTCGCTAGCACGTCGAATGTGTACTCATTCTCTAATACAAAAAGTATTTTGATTGAAAATTTATCTTTCTCATAAAACCTTCGTCGTATTGCAAAACTCTTTCTTCACGCAATACGCGATTGTTTTTCAAATCATTTTTCATCAATCAGTGAATCTCAATTTGTTGGTTCACTCACTCCGTGTTGTCTTCTTTGAGACGTTCCGGTTTGAGAACAGCTAGAACAGCTGCGAAACCCTGTCAAGGAGATTCTTAGGAATCCTACCTGATCACAGGCAGTAGTTGTACTGATCAACGGGGAACCGTGGTCGTGTACCTCAATTCAACGAAAGTGGTCAAAGACACTTTCGTGCGCTTTATTGCTAACTGTCATATGCAGGTACACCCTGACGATTGCAGCTGATCAGAATTGAGGAGTCAATCCAAAGCCGCATGTTCACAGCAACCACACTTAATTGAAGAAATCATGACTGGTGCATATCTACATAACCTGGTTCTGATATTTTTATACTATGCTTCTGCTACACTGCTGTAAATATCATGAACCAGTAAGGCTTCTGCTACTCTGATGGAAAGATGTCATGATTCAAAAGTGTGAGCATGTCAGTCCAAAAGTCACAACATCACATGATGGCAACACAATAAAGGGTGATCCAGAGATTTACTGTGGCTGATGATCTCAATGAAAGCTCGAAGATCATCAAATATGTGGATAAGACCAAAGACCTCCACTAAAAGTACAAAACTATGCAGACTTTGAAGAATCGCTACAAAAGCAAAAAGATTGTGAAAGTGAAGAATTCAAGTCTACGAGCTCAGAACAGAAGTCAAAATAGAATGCTAAGATTCGAAATGTAAAACATGGGGTGACCTCCCTTAGGGGGATATTGTTAGGAATTGGAAATTCCAGAGTGAAGTGTCGGTCACCCCAAATATAATTTAGCATAAGTTAGCTCGTAGACATATCGTTAGTTTTCAGTTTATTAGTTAATTATTAGTATAGTTTAGCGTAGTGTAACACCGTGGAGGAAGGACGGGTCTTTACCCACTGTATACCTGATCCACAGGCCGATAGGAGGTCGTATTTCTTGTAACTATAAATACCCCTTCCATCCATGGAAGGGGTGGTGCTTCATTTCAATCTAACCTTTCTTTTGTGTAAACCTCTAGCAAGAACACCCTCGCTCTCTCTACTTTCTCTCTCTAAAATGGTAAACATGTATTTTGATCATCCAAGACCACCCGAATCATCAAACACATTTGCTTCTTTGAAGACCAACTCACAAGCTTATCACCCAAAAACTGAGCACCTCCAGACGTACTTCGACGTGCATCTTGACATCCTGCATGATCAGCATCTGCATAAGCTGTTAGTGACATACCGGTGTCCTTCGGGTACCAAAGTCCCATATTGATGGTTCCTTGGAGATACCGAAAGACCCGTTTAACCGCTTCAAGGTGCTTTTTGGTAGGTTTAGCCTGATATCTAGCACACATGCAAACAGCGAATAGAATGTCTGGTCTACTGGTTGTGAGGTACATCAGGGATTCAATCATACTTCGATATTTCGTTGGGTCTACCATGATCCCTGAGTGGTCCTCATCCAGTTTAGTACGCTCTATCATGGGAGTGTCAACAGGTTCACTAGAATCAAATCCAAATTTCTTTAAAATCTCATTTGCATATTTAGATTGATTTATAAAAATGCCTCCGGGACTTTGTGAAATTTGTAATCCCAAGAAAAATGACATTTGTCCCATCATTGACATTTGAAATTTAGAACCCATTTCACTTGAAAAACGGTCACATTCATTGGGGTCAGTCGAGGCAAAAATGATATCATCAACATATATTTGAACGTGAATTAAATGTTTGCCTAACTTTCTGGTAAACAATGTTGGATCAACTGCTCCTTTGTTGAATCCAGTAGATAGAAGAAACTTTGATAGCGTATCATACCAAGCCCTTGGAGCTTGCTTCAAACCGTAAAGAGCCTTCTTCAAACGATAGACGTGAGTAGGATGCTTTGGATTCACAAAGCCTTCAGGTTAGCTGACGTATACGACTTCTTTAAGATCTCCGTTAAGAAAAGCCGTCTTTACATCCATCTGATAGACTACCATGTTCTTACTTGCAGCATTAGCGAAGAAGATTCTGATTGCCTCGATACGAGCAACTGGAGCAAATGATTCTTCAAAGTCAATACCGTCCTCTTGACGGTATCCTTTTGCAACCAATCGAGCCTTGTTCTTTAAAACATCACCATGCTCATCAAGTTTTACTTTGAAGATCCACTTTAGAGCAAAGATCATTGCACAATCTGGAGCAGGTACTAATTCCCATACATCTAGTCGATCAAACTCATGAATTTCTTCTTGCATGGCATTGAACCAGCTGTCTTCATTCATGGCAGTTTTCACGTCTTTTGGTTCGATCTTAGAGAGTACAGAGTTGAAGTAGCACCATAAGGCATCGGTTGCAAGTTGTTTTCATGTGGATACTGGACGAGAGAGGTTTCCAATGATGTTGTCCAATGGATGATCATGTGTCCATTTTCTAAGATGTTCATGTGTTTGTTGTTCAGGAACTGAAGTAGCAGAATCTATATCTCCTGATGATGATGGTTTTGATGATGATTCAGGAGCAAATATGTTCTCAAAGGGTTCATCTTCTGGAGGAGCAAAAGGGTTTTCATCATCTTTAACCGCAGTAACATTTCCATTGTGTACACTCGATGATTGATGATTTGTTGATGAGACAGAGTGATCATCAGAAGGCGCTTCTTGACTTAATGACATTGAAACTGAAGAGTTAACTTCATTGACAGGGATAGAGGCAGCCTCTGTTGATGCTACTGACATATCATTAGCACTTTGTTCATAGTGTTCATCAAACTTTGGATCAAATAATTTCTTCAAATCATCTTCTGAAGGATGTACATAAGGAGTTGCTGGTGAGGGATTAGAAACAAGAGTAGAACTGATAGGACTACTGGATAAAGGTTGAAATGCGGGTCCAGAACTGGATTGTCCTGGAGCCATTTGACCGGTCAGCTCATCGAACGTAACGTGAATTGTTTCCATGATATTTCGGGTTCTCTTGTTGTAGATTCGGTATCCTTTTCTGTTTGGTGCATAACCTACAAATACTCTAATGTCCGCGTTAGCTTTTAGTTTACCTAAATCTTGACCGTCATTAGTTGGGTAACATAAAGCACCAAACACACGAAGGTAGGATAGATCATGTTTTCGTTTATGGACAAGTTCATATGGAGTTTCTCCATGAGAGGTGTGAATAAGGGAACAATTTTGGGTGTAGCAAGCAGTGGCAATGGCTTCAGCCCATAGAAACATTGGAACCTTTGAGTAAATTAGCATTGCTCTTGCGGCTTCCACAAGAGTTCGATTTCGTCTTTCAACTACACCATTCTGTTGAGGAGTTCGTGGAACACTTCTTTGATGACTGATTCCAACACTTTCATAAAACTGAATTAAGTCTTTGTTAACAAACTCTGTGCCATTGTCTGTTCGAACAATTCTAACAGTATTGTTGAGTCGAACCTGAAGCTGTTTGATAAGTTTGATGATGACATCTGGAGTTTCATCCTTTGTTCTCAAAAACTTTACCCAAGTAAATCGAGAGTAGTCATCAACAACTACTAGAATGTATTTCTTCCCATTTATTGTTTGCACTCTCATTGGTCCGCACAGATCCATATGAAGTGTATGAAGAACTTCCATTACTGAGTTTGTGGGTTTTGGTTTGTGGGCATATTTTGTGTTTTTTCCCAATTGGCAAGCTGAACAAAGATGATCTTTTTCATACTTTAATCTGAGTAATCCTCTTACTAAGTCATTTCTGGAAAGATTGTTTATGGAACCAAAGTTCAAGTGATTGAGACGACGGTGCCATAGCCATGACTTAGTTTTGGAAGCCTTTGACAGCAAGCAGATGGGTGAAGATTTCATCATATCTTCGATAGAGATGGTGTATAGGTTTGAACCACGAGTTCCTCTGAGAAGTTCCACACCATAAAGTTCTCTAACAAAGCAAGTATGTTTTCTGAAGGCCACTTCTAAATCTGAGTCACAAAATTGTCCGACAAAAAATAGATTATGTCCAAGACCTTCAACATAATATACCCTGGAAATCACACTATCTCCAACCACGTAATCTCCATAACCCATAAGAGCACCAAATTGATCGTTTCCGAATTTCACAGTTCCGATGAATTTGCTCACGAAGTTCATGAGCCGTGACCGGTCTCCAGTCATATGCTTGGAACAGCCTGAGTCCAGGTACCACGGAACGATTTGAACGATCTGCAGTTGAACACAAACAAGAATGGATAACTGGATAATTGGGATCCCCATGTAAGAATGGGTTCCATTTGGTTAGTAACAGTGATTGGAACTCCCACATCAGAAGTAGAAACAATGGACTCATTAGAAATAGATGCAGTGCTAGTGTCCATATTTGACCTATTCAAAGTATGTTCACTTCTTAAGGGAATAGTTCTACCAGTAGGCATCCATTTTCTAGTGGGCATTGACTTAGAAAATTTAGGGCAAAACTCATTAACCTTATGCCCAGTAGGTATCCATTGATAACCTATATTACTAAATTTCCTTCCTGTGGGTTTCCACTGTTTTCTAACTTTCTTTCGCCTTTGCCTTTTAGCCTTTTTAGCTTGAATTTTAACATTAACAATTTTAGCAGGGCATTTAACAACATTAGACAAATCATTCACACCACATTCAAGATTAGTAACAGAAACCACGCAATCATCATTACATGTTTTGCAAAAAGTAGCAGAATTCGCATTAATTACAGTACGCTTAGAGCTAACACTAGAATCAACACGATTCGTCTTATTCAAATTCTCTCTAAGGTGATCTTCTACTTTCTTCCACAGAACATTCCTAGCATGCAAGGTCCTATCATTCTTTGTGTTGCGTTGAGGCTTTGACCCGCTTGCTTTGGTGTCACTTCTTACTCTTGTAGAGGGAATTGGAACATTAGTTGGTTTAGCTACTTTTTGCATTCCTGAACTAGAAGTGCAGGGATCTGAACTACTTGAAGGCACATTAGTGTTCACTTTCTTAAGACTGGGCATAGAATGGTTTGTATGCTTGGCACTAGGCATAGAACAAGGCATCACATCTTTTCCTTTCGTACCTAAGGATTTAGGACATGTTGCTATTAAACATTCTAGTAGCTCTTGAGATCGTTTGGCCTGAATGCAAGCAAACCTAATTTCTCTATCAAGAGGCTTATTTAAGAAATCCTCTTCCACGATCTCACGGAGACATTCTAGACTATCCTTAAGGTGAGCACAATAGTTGTGAAACACAGGTTCATTATTCCTAACATGAGGAGGAATGTATTTAACAGTCACAGTATATTTGCAGTTTGAGGAAGACTTTGATGCAACATTCTCATTAAAAACAAGTGACAGTTTCCCTTTTTCCTGACTCCTCAGATTCTCAATTTCTTTTTGTAAAGACGTTATTTTTTCGTTGTTTTTGTCACGAGTGACTTTCATTGAATCATATAACTCTTTAAAGTGTCATTTAACTTTTTCATTTTCTTCTAAAAAACTTTCGTTTTCTTTTTGTAAAGCATTAACTAAGTTTTGAAGATGAAAAGTTTGAGAATACTGAGAATATAAAGGAGGAGGCATTTGGGAGCCAGTCACATTGTTCTTTTCACCCTTTAATTGAGAGATTTGGGCTTTCAACTTTCTGATCGTGTTACAATGAGCTTGAATCTGTTCGTCACGTTTGTTTATCTGAAAAACTGCATCAAACTCTGGAACATCTGAGGATGTCTTGATATTTGAGGTTTTGACATTTTCTTTAAGATGTTGATATTTTAGTTGTAAATCAAAATGTTCAACTTCTAGTTTAGTTAGATGTTTTACCAAATTATCGTGATCATCCTGATAAATTTTCTCACTTAGTTATGAGTTTTTGTTTTCAAGCTCAATGACACGATCATGGGAAACTTTCAATGCAATAGATAATTCATGAAATCGAGAAGCAGTAATAGAGTGCTTAGTAACAGTATAAAACACATCTTGAGCCACACAACTCGAAATCAAATTCTCATTTAAGATGTGCAAGTTCTTCCTTTCAACTTCATTATATTTGAGTTCCTGTTCATAATCATTGACTTCAACTATCATTGCATCAAATTCCTTTTCCATTTCTTTAATATCTGAATTTATCCCTTTTTGAAGACTCTCAAATTGACCTTTTAATTGTTTGAAGAAAGGCATGACCTCAGTTAAATAACATTCTTTAGTTTGCTCAAAACCCATTTCCTCCTCAGTTATCCCAGTAGGTGTGATTCTCTTCTTACACGTTTTCTCAAAATTAACAAACAGCTGATAAACAACATATAGGCTGATTAAGGTCTTGCTATTAGTGGCAATAGATCTAGGGACTAGATGCATTGGTGTATTGGGAGGATACACAGTAGCTATAGGCATTTTCCTAAGGGGAGTGTTTGTTTCAACAAGTATATTAACTTTTAGCTTATCCATGTCTTTCTTCCAAAAGATCTGTTCAGGGGTTAATTGAGTTTGAGGCTTAAACATGTTCAAGGATATCCAATTTTCCTTAGTGTAATCATGGGGTTTGATCGTTATGTTATTCTCTTTACACGCAGGATCGTTAAGCTTCTTATTCATTTTCTCCCTAGATGCATCATCTAGTTTTCTATCTTCCTCAGTGCACTCAATGCAACTAGGTTTCTGTCTAGGTTTAAGAATCTCATTGCCATCATAGATTATATTTTGAGCAGCTTTTGCTATCTTACCATCATCAGGGTTGGATTCCTTTATAATGGGGATACTATGCTTATTGCTGAGAACTCTATGCTTAGTGATCATGTGAGGAGTCTGAATGGTATTCCCTTGTACGTACAACTTATTTTCAAGCTTGTTTTTCAAGGTTTTTAGATTATAAAAATCATTCAAAAGTTTTGATTCCTTAGCACTGAATTCTTGCTTAAGCATTTAAACATTTTCTTGAAGTTCTTGTTTTTGCTTAGCAGTTTAAGAAAGCTTTTCTTGTAAGGGGTTTAACTCTTGTTTTAATACTTCTTCTCTAAACTTACTTTTTCTAATAGTTGTACGCATTTGGTCATCCATTTCCTGCTCACGGGTGGTTAACTCAAACTTAGCACGTTGTTCATAAATAGCTACTAGTTCTTTATAGGCATTCAGTTCAGAGATAACAGAATCATCAGGGGCACATGCAGTGTATTCATCAAAAACATAGTCATCATTGACTGCAGAAGATGCATCACTTGGTACGGTCTCACTTTCACTTTGTTTCACATATTGATCATATGGGACAACATTGATATTACCCATATTTTAAATATCTGACTCAAAAGTTTCAGTTGATTGTACTTTGTCATGTATCTTTTGCTCATGAACATCATCGTATAGTTTTAATACCTCTGAGATGATTGATTCTTTGGATGGACTAGCTTGCTGTGGTGAGGGGACCTTTGGAGAGACCATTGGAGAAATGCTAGCCATGAAAATTGTCTGTGCAGTAGGTTCATCATCAACGTTTGAGTCGTATGCATCGCAGTCGGCGACTTGAAAGGCATTCTGATGATTATTACCTATCTCTTGAATTGGTTGCTCATCCACATCTGCATCATATGTCTTGGCATTGCCCTCAGCAAGAAACAACAACTCCTCTTCATCCAACACAGCTCCATTATCCTGAGCTTGCACAAGTAACATCTTGTCTTTGAAGTACTCTGCATTTTGAGGGCGTTTTGGAGAAGTGCAGTTCCGTGCTATGTGTCCATCACCACCATAGTTGTAGCACTTAATTGGCTTAGCTTGCCCTTGATTTGGATTCCTTCCACGATTCTAATTTGCCACATATCCCCTACCAACTCCACATCTTCCCTGTTCATACTGCCTTTCTTGAACTGGTTGCACCATGACCTTCCCATCTCTGATAGTAGCTTGATTGTGTGGGTTGGATGGTGTTCTGAGGTTATTGTTGGTGTGTGGGCAAGAGTTCATGTTTTTACTAACCATGAGAGACAGTTGATTGATGAGGTTTTCCATGAATGTGTTTGGGTCAGGAGGCTTATATGCTGGATCAGGGATGAGCTTGTAATTACCATTACCTATGGGTATGACTTGAGAAGCTTTGGTGGTAATTCCAACATTAGTGTAAAAAGCTGTTGAATCATTTGATGAGCTTGTCTCTCCCTGGTTGGTTTTGAACTGATCAAGAATCCTTTTTTCAAACATGGTATGTCTCTCATTCTGAAGAAGGAAGGCATACAGCTGCTCATAGTTTGTATTCTTCAATCCTTTGGTTAGTTTCACAGAGGTGACAAACTTGTGCCATTCGGGATTCATGTTGTTCAAAAACTTTGAGTTCAGCTGAATGTTTGGCATGGTCATTTTGATGTTCCTCATGTCATTCACAAGCTTATGGAATCTCACGTAGTATTCATAGACACTCTCATCTGGTTTCATTTTGAAATGCTCAAACTCATCATACAGTTGTGATTCTCTGTCTTCCTTGGTTAATTCAGAACCTGAGAGAAGCATCTTGACATTATCCCATACTGCCTTGGCTTCAGTGTTGTGATTGATAAGCTTGTAGATGTCTTTTGGAAGACCCTGAAGTATAATGTTAGAAGCCCTAATGTCAGCATCGAATCTCTTTTTCTCATTATCATTGAGCTCATCATACGTCTTTGGTCTGTCAATTCCATAGATCATTGTTCCATCTGCAGCTGTATCAATTAAGTCTCTTGTAGTCTCAATCTAATAAGGTCCTTCATCAATAAACTTGAGAATGTTGACTCCGTTTTCCTTTCCAAGACAATACAATCTGATTCGTTGTGCCCAAGAGTCACAGTCAGTTCTGTCAAGCATGGGTGGACGAGTATCTGAACCAGCTGCTTGAACATCCTCAGCAACAGTGGAGATGATTGTGTTAGATATTGGATTTCACAAACACATATCAAACACAAGTATGGATCGAATAGTATAGAGAGTTTAGAGAGAGAAAGTAGAATGGGAGCCTTTCTAGAGAGAGAGTAAACAAAAGAGAAAATGTTAGATTAGAATGAAAGGTCCAACCCTCTACCTTGGGAGGTAGAGGGTATTTATAGTTACATAATAAACGTCCTCCTTCGGACTGTGGATCAGGCATACAATGGGTAAAGACCCGTCCTTCCTCCACGGTGTTGCACTAAACTAAATAACTAGTAAATAACGTAATGTCTACGAGCTAACTTATGCTAGATTATATTTGGGGTGACCGATACTTTACTATAGAATTTTCTAATTCCTAACAATATCCCCCTAAGGAAGGTCACCCCATGTTTTACATTTCGAATCCTAGCATTCTATTTAATCTTCAGTCTTGAGCTCATAGACATTAATTCTTCAACATCTGCATCTTTGTGCTTTAGCAGTGATTCTTTAAAGTCCGATAACTTTGTACTTTAAGTGGAGGCCTTTATACTGATCCACATCTTTGATGATCTTCGAGCTTTAATTGAGATCATCAGCCACAGTAAATCTCTGGATCACCTTTGTAGTGTTGCCTTCATGTGATGTTGTGACTTTTGGACCGACATGCTCACACTTTCAGGATCATGACATCTTTCCATCAGAGTAGCGGAAGCTTTACTGGTTCATGATATTTGGAGCAGCGTAGCAGAAGCATAGTATAAAAATATCAGAACCAGGTTATGTAGATATGCACCAGTCATGATTTCTTCAATTAAGTGTGGATGCTGTGAGCATGCGGCTTTGGATTGACTCCTCAATTATGATCAGCTGCAACCGTCCAAATGTACCTGCAAACAACAGTTAGCAATAAAACACACGAAAGTGTCTTTGATCACTTTCGTTGAATTGAGGTACACGGCCCACGGTTCCCCGTTGATCAGTACAAGTACTGCCTGTGATCAGGTAGAATTCCGAGGAATCTCCTTGACAGGGTTTCGCAGTTGTTCTAGTTGTTCTCAAACCGGAACGTCTCAAAGAAGACAACACGGAGTGAGTGAACCAGCGAATTAAGATTCACTGATTGATGAAACATTGATTTGAAAAACAATCGTGTATTGCTTGAAGAAAGAGTTTTGCAATACAACGAAGGTTTTATGAGAAAGATCAATTTTCAATCAAAATACTTTTTGTATTATAGAATGAGTACACATTCGATGTGCTAGTGAAAAGAAGAGATTCGAACATCGAACGGTTTTTCCAAAAGTTTTTTTTCAATCAGAGATACTTTTTGTGTTAGAAAACATGACTACACATTCGACGTGCTAGAGAAAAGAATATTTGCACATCGAACGGTTTTTTCAAAAGTATTCGTTAATTCATAACCTGAACCAGGATTGATTCAAAAGATTGAATCGCCCCATTGTTTCTGTTCAGTTGTCACATGGTTGATCTATTGAATACATCTCACATGCCACCCACCAGGAGCTTGTTTGATGTTGGCTCTAGAAGGATTTCCATCTTCATCGTGAATACTTTTACATATCACTCGGATGTTCTGGCAATACCACAAGCATAATGCGTAGGACTCTCAATATATACTTACTTTCCACATTGTGTGAAACAGCAAGTCATCATTAATTTTGTGTCCTAACGAGATATGTATTGAACCCGGTTACTGTCCTAAGGTTGAATTATTGGAGGGCTATTTCTTTTCACCCCTTTTCACATTCAATTCTTTTTCATTCTTCAACCTCTTCAGTGCTTACCGAGATTTCATAACTAGAACCTTGTTGGGTTTATTCTAGTTCTAGCTCTATCTCAGTCCACACTCTTCCCATATCCCACTTTTCTCCTTTTTTCAATATTCCTAAGGACTCTACACTATCTAGTGGATTGTCCCTGGGAAGATCCCTCCGGTTATGGCGGATCATGGGAACGAATACCTAACCTAACCTAACCATCCTTATAACACCATGCATAAAGTAAATTGGTCGGTCTTTTGGTATTGTTCTTTCCTTCATGAAACCAATTGAAAAATCATTTGGAAAAATCAATCAAGGTACATGTGATATAAAATCAAATCATTTTGTACCTCAATTGTTTTGATCATTTAGAAAACCTCCCCCTCAACATGTGCATATGATTTAGAAATTGTTTAGCACATGGAGGCAAGAGTTCTTTGAAATAATTTCTTTGAAATAATTTCTTGATCACAATTTCCTGAGAAAAAGCCTTTTGATTTTCTTTGGTAAATTCTCTCCCTCAATATGTGCATAGGATATTTGAAATCATTTTATCACATAGAGGCAAGAGTTCTTTTGAAGTACATCCACGATTACAAAAGCCAATATAAACCATTAGCTCCCCCTCAATATGTGCATCGTTATACGAAAGAGTTTGGCACATATTAGAGAGAACTTGCACTTTTGAGTCAAAACGATCACCTTTTATCAAATTTCATTATTAAATCACATATTCTCCCCCGATCAAAAATATCAAACCCTTTGAGATTTTGGATCCCAAGTGAATTAATAAGGTTTAGAAAACATGGGAGAAAATGTGGCCAGGTTTAAATACTCATCTTGTTAGTGGATAAATCCTCCTCCTCATCATGTGCATTGTGTATTTGAAATCGTTTGGCACATGGAGGCAGGAGTGCCTATAAAGGACTAAAACCAATTCCATTTAAACAGATAAGAGATTTAAATCGCAATCTCTCACCCGATCAAAAATTTTAAACCATTTGAGATTTGTGATCCAAAAAGATTTAAATCATTTAGAAAATTTTGGGGAAAGACGTGGCAATTTTAATTTTGAAAAATGACTGATAAGGAATAGTTTTTTGACATTAAAGATTGTTAGTGTCATGTATGATAGTTTTTAAGAGATCTTTAAGTAAAATAAAACAATTTCACAATCAAACAAGAACAGAAAAAGTTTCATTTTGTAAGATCTTGACTCTAAAGAAAAAATCATACCATGACATAACATTAAATCTTTAGATCACCACTTATTTTGTACAAAACGGACTTTTATGAAGAAATATCGTTTGAAAATATTTTATTTTAAATCACTCTCCCCCTTAATCTATGACCGAAGTCGATAATTGAGTGACTTAGGTTTTGATAAAAAGAAGTCCGGTGATTTTCAAAATTTAGTTCAATTTATTTTCAAAACAGTATTTTTCCATTTTCAAAACAAATTTTTATCAAATATTTTGAAAATTGTTTAAAAATGGTATCCTGCAGAAAGATACGTTAGGTGGTTGAGAAGCTTCTTTTGTTGCTGTAGGGCAGGAAGAAAACCGTCTGCTGATGCAGTGAGACTTGTTACGTTGCATTTTAATGGCAACTGAGGTCAAATTAAGCTTCGTTTCTTCAATCACTTAGAAGAAAACCATCTGCTGATGCAGTGAGACCTCTTACATTGCATTTTTCCATGCCAACTCTCTATAGAAGTCCAATTAAGCTTCGTTTCTTCATTTGTCAACCCAAGATATAGTTACCCTTTCCTTTCGGCATCCAATCATCTTCATTTGTGGGATCCAGATTGGGAACATACTTATATACCAATATACCTGCATATGTTAGTGAACACTGTAGGATCGATATATTTGTTGTGTTGATGATTCGGGTGGTCTTGGATGATCAAAATACATGTTAGACATTTTAGAGAGAGAAAGTAGAGAGATGGTGTTCTTGCTAGAGAGTTGTTTCAAAAAATGTAAAAGGTTAGATTGCCAAGCCACACCCCTTCCATGGATGGAAGGGGTATTTATACTTACAAACAATACGTCCTCCTATCGGACTGTGGATCAGGCATACAGTGGGTAAAGACCCGTCCTTCCTCCACGGTGTTGCACTATGCTAAACTAGACTAATAACTAACTAATAAAATAGTAAATAATGTAACTAATGATATGTCTACGAGCTAACTTATGCTAGATAATATTTGGGGTGACCGACTCTTTACTATGGAATTTTCTAATTCTTAACAATCTCCCCCTAAGGGAGGTCACCCAATGTTTTACATTTCAAATCTTAGCATTCTATTCTTGACTTTGTTCTTGAGCTCGTAGACTTTAATTCTTCAATTCCGCAATCTTCGTGCTTTTGTAGTGACTCTTCATAGTCCGATTATTTTGTACTTTCAGTGGAGGTCTTTGAATTAATCCACATCTTGATGATCTTCAAGCTTTCATTGAGATCATCAGCCACAGTAAATCTCTGGATCACCCTTTATTGTTTTGCCATCATGTGAAGCTTTCCATCATGACATCTTTCTATCAGAGTAGCGGAAGCTTTACTGGTTCATGATATTTGCAGCAGCGTAGCAGAAGCATAGTATAAAAATATCAGAACCAGGTTATGTAGATATGCACCACTCATGATTTCTTCAATTAAGTGTGGATGCTGTGAGCATGCGGCTATGGAATGACTCCTCAATTCTGATCAGCTGCAACCATCGGGTGTACCTGCATACAACAGTTAGCAATAAATCGCACGAAAGTATCTTTGATCACTTTCGTTGAATTGAGGTACACGGCCCACAGTTCGCCGTTGATCAGTACAAGTACTGCCTGTGATCAGGTATAATTCCGAAGAATCTCCTTGACAGGGTTTCGCAGCTGTTCTAGCCATTCTCAAACTGGAACGTCTCAAAGAAGACAACACGGAGTGAGTGAACCAGCAAATTGAGATTTACTGATTGATAGAAAATGATTTGAAAAACAATCGCGTATTGCTTAAGATAAAGAGTTTTGCAATACGACGAAGGTTTTATGAGAAAGATCAATTTTCAATCAAAAAAACCTTTTGTATTTGAAAAGAGTACACATTCGAAGTGCTAGAGAAAAGAAGATTTGCACATCGAATGGTTTTTCCAAAAGTATTTTTACAATCAGAGATACTTTTTGTGTTTGAAAACATAAGTACACATTCGACGTGCTAGAGAAAAGAAGGTTTGCACATCGAACGGTTTTTCCAAAAGTATTCGTCAATTCCATTCCTGGACCAAGGTTGATTCAATAATGAATCGCCCCATCGTTTCTATCCAGTTGTCACAAGCTTGATCTTACGAGAAGATCTCACATGTCACCCACCAAGAGCTTATTTGATGTTGGCTCTAGAAGGATTTCCATCTTCATCGTGAATATTTAAGCATATCACTTAGATGTTCTGGCAATACCTCAAGGATAATGCGTAGGACTCATAAGATGTAATCTCTTTTTCCACATTGTGTGAAACAGAGAGTGTTCATTGAAAGTATCCTAATGAGATATTGTGGATGATCTCTTGGCTCTAGACTCAATAGTGCACATTTGGTTCCTATGCCGGAGACTAGGGAGAGGGTCTCCTTCTTCAATATCAACAATCTCTAAGAGAAAGTCGGTAGATAATGTCGATTCCCCGTGAGAATGAAACAAGCCCTTTTAAGAGGAACTTGAGTGGCTTGGGAAGTTTAGTGCAGTGCATCACTGGGTCCATGATATCTTGTCTTCAATACGAGTGTTACCTTAGTAAACACTAGTAGCATATGTATTGAACCCGGTTTCTGCCCTAAGGTTGAATTATTAGAGGGCTATTTCTTTTCACCCTTTTCACATTCAATTATTTTTCATTCTTCAACCCCTTCATTGCTTACCGAGACTTCATAACTAGAACCTTGTTGGGTATATTCCAGTACTAGCTCTGTCTCAGTCCGCACTTCTTCCCATATCTCATTTGCTCCTTTTTTCATCATACCTAAGGACTCTACACTATATAGTGGATTGTCCCTGGGTAGATCCCTCCGGCTCTGGCGGGATCGTGGGAACGAATACCTAACCTAACCATCCTTATAACACCGTATATAAAGTAAATTTGGTCGGTCTTTTGGTATTGTTCTTCTTCCATTGGAACCAATTGTAAACCATTTGAAAATCAATCCAAGTAATTGTGATACATGATCAAAACATTTTGTACCTGAATTGTCTTTGATAATTTTAGAAAAAAGCTCCCCCTCAACATATGCTTCATATATTTGAAATGGTTTTAGCACATGGAGGCAAGAGGACTTGAAAATCTCAGATTTAAGAATGAAAGATTCGATTCTTTGATCAACAATTTATAAAAGTTATCAACATCACTTTCCCGATCAAAATTAGTAATTTTCATACTTTGTTAAAGATATTTTATGGGAAAGGATGTGGTTTTCAAAAAGTTGCTCCCCCTCAACATTTGCATGTGATTTTTGAAATTGTTTTGCACGAAGAGGAAAGAGTTCTTAGAAGCACATTCACGATCATACCACCATACTGAAACCATTAGAAAAACAATCAAGGTACTTTTTATTGAAACTTAAGAAATTTTGTTGTGTACCTTGAAAGTTTTTTTTCTTTTAAAATGCTCCCCCTCAATATGTGCTTCGTGATTCGAATGGGTTTAGCACATATGAGAGAGCAGCCTGCACAATTGAATCAAAACAATCACCTTTTATCAAATTTCATTATTAAATCACAAATTCTCCCCCGATCAAAAATATCAAACCCTTTGAGATTTTGGATCCTAAGTGATTTAATTAGGTTTAGAAAACATGGGAGAAATGTGGCCTTGTTTAAATACTCATCTGGTTTTTGGATAAATCCTCCTCCTCAACATGTGCATTGTGTATTTGAAATCGTTTGGCACATGGAGGCAGGAGTGCCTATAAAGGACTAAAGCCAATTCCATTAAAACAGATTTGAGATTTAAATCACGATCTCTCCCCCGATCAACAAATTTCAAACCATTTGAGATTTGTGCTCCCAAAATATTTAAATCATTTAGAAAATTTTGGGGAAAGACGTGGCAAGATTTGATTTTGAAAAATGACAGATACGGACCAATTTAGGACATTAAAGATTGTTAGTGTCAGGTATGATAGTTTTTAAGAGATCTTTTAGTAAAATAAAACAATTTCACAATCAAACAAGAACAGAAAAAATTTCATTTTGAAAGACCTTGATTCAAAAGAAAAAATCATACCATGACATAACATTAAATCTTTAGATCACCACATATTTTGTACAAACGGACTTGATAGATGAAATATTGTTTGAAAATCATTTAATTTTAAATCACTCTCCCCCTCAATCGATAACCGTAGTCGTTGATTGAGTGACTTAGATTTTGATAAAAATGAAGTCCGGTGATTTTCAAGATTTAGTCCAATTAATTTTCAAAACAATATTTTTCCATTTTTCAAAACAATATTAGTTAAAAATTGTTTAAAGAAAATGGTATAATCACAATTATCCTGCACAAAGATACGTTAGGTGGTTGAGCTGCTTTTGTTGATGTTGCTGCTGTAGGCTTTGAAGAAAAACCGTCTGCAAATGCAGTGAGACTTCTTAGGTTGCATTTTAATGCCAACTCAGGTCAAATTAAGCTCCGTTTCTTCAGTCACTTAGAAGAAAACCATCTGCTGATGCAGTGAGACCTCTTACGTTGCATTTAGGCCAACTTTCCATTGAAGTCAAATTAAGCCCCGTTTCTTCATTTGTCAACCCAAGATATAGTTACCCTTTCCTTTCAGCATCCAATCTTCTTCAATTTTGGGATCCGGATCGGGAACATTCTTAAATACCAATATACCTGCATACGTTAGTGAACACACATACATATATGGTGGTCGACATTACCCAAACAGCAATCGACTAATAAAAGTCAATACAACATATCAATCAATTCATATAAGGCATGGGATTAATGTGTTCATCAAACTCTAATCATCTAATCCTAACAATCTTATCCTAGGCACCTAGTCCTTCAACATAGGTTAACATCATTTGTAATTAAGCATATAAGGATAAATAAGAAAGCCTGTTAGATGATGTAGATTTGAAAAACATTATCCCCCTCAATCCATGACTCATTTTATGAAAAGTTTAAAAGCGCTAAAGTCATTGATTGAGTATTCAATTTTACAAAAACTCTGAATCTGATTGTTTTTAAAGCAACTCATTTACCACCATTTAGTAAACAACAAATATTTTTCTGAAGAATTTTAGATGGAAAAACATTTGTGTAGGAACAGCAGTCTTTCGACATACTTTCCTCAATTTGTTTTTAGGATAAGTGCATGAGATTTAAGAAAATTATTTTAGCGCAGCACTTTCCTTCCTTGAAGAACGGGTTGCTATCAGAAATAACAGCAAACCATAGTTTAAGCGCGGGTCATAGTCTGTAGTAACTGCAAGCCATTTTTTGAGACATGTTTAGAAAGAAATATATACACCTCCTGCTCGAACTTCATCTTAAGTCCCGTGCCATTATTGAATGACATTTCTAAGACCGTAGATGTTATCGATACCAGAAGACATGTCTAGAGAAAACAATATTTTTGGTATTTTCTGATTTTACAAATTTTTATGGATTTTTGAAGGTTTTATAATTTTCTATTTTGTTTTTGTTGGTTTTATATTTTTGTATTTTGGTTTTTGAAAAATATTTACAACGATAGGGAAATAGTTTAAGAAGATGATGAGACGAGTATCGAGATAAGGAAATCGTTCAGCACTTTGTAGAAGATAGAAGTCATCATCTCTTAAACTTTCACCACCAAAGCATTCGAGGGTCTTGAATCGTCGTAAGAACTTGAGCCTTCAACAAGTGAATCTTTGGTAGCTTCCCCTCAAACCGACAAACTAAGAATAAAGACCATTTCCCAAGAAGTAGAAATGAATGAAAACACTCTCATTGAATGAAGCTCTGCACCCCGAAGAACACGAGAACACCAAAGTAACAAGTTGAAACATAGATCGTCTCAGTGGTTATCAAATCCGGAATAACTGAAGAACTCCGATCACATGAACCTGTTGTACGTCTCCGATGTATACATTACTCTTCGAGATTAACCAGTTGTCTATTCAGAGGAACAATACATCAACATCTTCATTTTACCTAGTGCATTCCAGATATCTTCCATATAACCAATCAGCCCATAATGTACACAAGTACCCGACTAGAGTAGAGACAACAACATCACAGTAACTGAATCACTGATCTTCTCTGCGGATGTCAATTCCGGAATAACTGATTAAGCACGATCATGTGAATATGTTTTGCGACCCTGATGTACACATATCTCTCCCCTGATGGTTGCGATTTCATCGGAATCATCATTACATTGTGTACATGAAGCACTAACCGGAAGCACTTTATCATAAATCTTATAGAAGATGCCGATAAGCAATATCATCTCACGTACCAAATATTCTTCTCACATTTCTTCCAACTGAACGCTGAAGTAACACATACCAAAAGTCTCCAGAGACCATTTCCCCAAAGGCTACGAGTTAAACACTTAGTTTCTCTACGGTTATGACCATTGTCTTTCCGGGATAACTTCAATCAGGTAGAAGTGTTAAGTTCATCATGTGTACTCGTTGTGCTTTTAGATATATGTCTCCTTACCCCTTGCTGGTTTTGATACCTCAGAATCAGCAAAACACAATATACCCATAAACATGAAATCTTGTGAGAAGAACTCAAATAGCCCAAATGAATCCTGTGAGAATCAACTGCTACGGAAAACTCTCTCAGACTATCTTTATCAACCCATATGTAGACAAATTGAAGTGACCACTATTGAAGAAAACCCGATATACCAAACTTGAAACTGAAGTCGAATTCCCCGCAAATCTCTAAGTACTCTCAACTCAAACAAAGTATGAGACGTTAACACCTTTTGAGATTATCCACATCGTCAAATGAATGTGACACTGAGTAAAACAATGTAACTCCTAATAGTGATAGTTAACCAGGTCTTCAACCAACCACCCCGACTGCTGGTAACTAGATAAACCAAGTCTTCAACTCAAATTCTTAAGCCCGAGCAAGTTATCAAATACGAACACGCCTTAGTGAAAGTTAACTTCAATCTCAAATAAGTGGCAAATGATTAACTCCGAAGTAATCAACTTGTGTCAAATGCCCAACACGTGAAAACAACATACAATCGGATGTACATTGACCCACTGAATGAACCGGAACAAATGATTCCTCAACATCAATGCATTCTTCCTCAAGGTATACATGTAGAAGCTGATCTGGAAGATTTACTAAAAATGTCTTCTAGAGGATGAGGAAGTCATTTTTCCTTAATGTTCATGTGGTTAATTTATAGCGTGCACAATGAGAGGAACAATAATCCGTGAAGATTTGGCAAAGGAATACCAAAGAGCGGATCATTATTCATGAATAATAATCCGTGAAGATTTGGCAAATGAATACCAAAGATCGGATCATTATTCAGTAGTGCAACTACAATATCATGATAGTCATTATCAACGCCTTGTGAAGTAACTAGAGATAAGGTTTCTTGAGAATTCTAAGAAGTACTTCTTAGATGGTGAACCAGTTGAGTCAGTAGGAACCGGAGCATGAGCTTCAGAAGCTGGATGATCAACATTCGTTGGAGGTTGGAAGTACTCATCAAACATATCATTGAAAAACACTAAGTCCTAAACAATGAATCCCAGTTATCCTTAGTAAGTGAAGCATTAGGCGTTGGAGGAGAGTCATCAAAAATCAAACAATGAGTCATTTCTAAAGAATATGAGCAAGTCTAATTGGGGATTAAATTTGGCTTTTCAATCTCCCCCAATTAGTGCTCTCCCCTAAACTGACAAAGATTTTCAAGTGTTCTTCTCAGCCCAGATTAAGAAGAAGTCTTTAGATCATCAAATGCAATTCGTCATTAGTCTTCTAACATGTAGCAGAAAATGTAGATTAGACTGTAGACTCGACCTTCTTCAAGAATGTCCGAATGGGGAAATAGACAGTTAACATCTTCTTCACACCAAAGGCATTCCCGTTAACTTGTAAATAGCAAATCCCCTTAATTAAAATCCCTCCCAATCAAACAAGAACAGAAAGATGTTCATCAAAGATATCAGCCTAGCAACTAGAAGCACTTTGTCATTTAATCATATCAGCCCGTGTGAAGATGTCAACCAACGGCTCTTAGAAGAAACTACATGTGAAGATGATTCTATAAGAAGAAGCTCGGTTCTTACATGAGTTAGGAGCCGTTTGACCATATATTCTCAAATATCAATCAACCATTCAAAAAATTCACACTTCTTCTCCCCCTCAAGAATTGCATACGGAGATGCCATTCTTGATTAAACAAGTGATTATCATCCAAATGTATTCTCTTCACTCTTCTCCCCCGCAAAATTAGCACATGATGTCGCCATCTTCATTATATTGAGCAAGTGGAATAAGAGTAACTATCAGTAGTCCAGTTCACTTGATGACTGAAGCGCATGGAAAAAGCATGAAGCATGAGAATGGTCATAAACATGAAGATTTCTCTTCTTTTGAAGATAAAGCACACTGAAGCGTACACCTTTCGTTTCTATGAGGAACGGGGCCTGAAGTGCTATCAGACGCCATAATGATGAAGTACGAGGCCTGAACTGATGTGAACAGACGTCATAATCTCTCTCTTTTCAACATTTCTTTTGGCAAAACATGTAATCAACCCCATTATCATTCTGTAGGCTCTTTGTCGTGACAGCTGATGGAGAAAACCCAATATGATGAATTTGACCGTGAAGTAAACTAACCCGAACTCGTGGCTTAAACTTGCACATATGTAACAAAGAGCGGTGCCGATTTCCATTAGCATCTCTAAGTACTCTCTATGTACTCTATACTCTTCAACCAACCAACCATCAAGTATAAGACGTACATTACCTCTTGAAAATCCACAATTGAATGTGACACTGAGCACTACAACGTAACTCCTTAAAGTGATAGTTATTTTGTAGTGGTATGAGCCCAATTCCCCCAAGTGGTAAAAGAAAAGGTAAAAGACACCCAACAATAACTAGATTTCCAAGTATTCGTTTTTGAAAATAAGCTCGAACAAGGATCTTGAAGAATCTTCATCCAACCATCCCCGATACCTTCAGATACTAAGTACACTCGCCCGTGATAATTCACTTCATTCTCAAATAAATAATACTGAATTAACGCCGTTGTCACATCATCTGGTTAACTGCTCAAATCTGGCCTTCTTTGACATTCAAACGAACTATAATAATGGTTTCATCCCGACCATTGTTAAAAGCACATAACCCCGTAAAACCATGTAATAACCAAACTGCCATGAAGACAACCCAAACACACACCCAATTCATGAAGTACACCCGTTTATCCCTTCTTCAAAACAGAAAACGTAGCACCAGCATCAAATAAGATCCCGAAATACACATTCCTTTCTCCAAGATGGTTCCATCAATACGGGATTTTACAATTCTGTGGTTTAAACCGAGAAATAGGTTCTTTCGCGGGATTTTAGAAAACCAAGAATAAACCGAAAGATAGATCCAGAAATGCACTTTATTTTTACCGGGATGTTTCCATTGTTACGGGATTTTACAAGTCTATGATTTAAACCGAGAAATAGTTTCTTTCGCGGGATTTTACAAAATCAGGACAAAACCGTAAACAATGTCAGCTTGAATGTATTATGACAATTTTGGTTTCGGTGAATATATGTTTTAGGGGAACATGTAGTGGTTCATCAGCGGTTCATAATCCAACATCAACAATATCATCAACCATCCAACAAAAACTTTGATAAACACATCATTCACACATTCTGAATCCTTGTGAAGTACGCCCGATATGCCAAACTTGATCATGAAGTAAAATTCCCCAGATTTGTTACCTAAACTTGTACTAATCCTTGTGAAGAAGAAACGGTGTACCCAATGTACAAAACCTCTTGACATTCTCAACTGAGTGAGACACCGAAGTGATAGCTACGTTGTGTGTTAAGTGAGAAAGAATCACAAACGCAACTAAATAGCCAAGTCTTTATCACCCTCTGTAAACGCCCAAACAAGTCATCTTCGCGGAAGGGTAGAAAGAAAGAAGATGAAATAAGTAAACGCGCCCGGAAAACCTCACATCAAATCCAAGTAAGAAATACCGCTCAAACAACCCCGTAGTCAATATTGTTCAACATTTAGTTCGAGCCGTGACAAAGTATTATCCGTGAAAATGTTTAACTCAAAGAATCAACCCGTACTCCACAACAAATCTCACCATCTCATCAACTCTCATGATCAAAAAGCATCATCATCATATAACACGTAGTCAAATATATCAGATCCAAATCATGGTCACAACTCATGGCTTATCATGAATTTCAAGTAGATTGATAAGTTGCCCATATGATCAAATTTACACCGAATCCAAAATTCTTCAAAATGAACTAACACAAATAAATAATATCAAAACTCGGACCAATTCATCTCAACATCATCAACATATTGCCCATTATCTAATTTAGTCCAAACACCAAATCAGCTTCTCAAAATCTTAACCAGGTCATAAGACCCGATTGGTCCATCACTTAAATATACAAGCGTTCAGCCCATGTGATATCACTAAGCCCACAACCCTACATATATGGGATATATAAAGCGCACCACTAAATTACTTAATCCCTAATATATCAAACATCTGCTCTAAACCTAATCTCATTCTTATGCGCCTCTCTCATCCAAAATACTCTTACAGCCTCAACAAACCCTAACACCAATTATTAAACGCCCCATCCTCTAAACACAAACTCTAATCTCATCTCAAACAAACTCCTACCATCACATATTTTCCTTCATATGACCACCAAACCCTAGTTACAAAAGTGGACGCCTCCATCATTCACTATGAATCGGTTTCAACAAATCTCAGCCACAGGGATGGCTTCGAGGACTTCATTAGTACCACGTTTGTATACCACAGGGATGGTTCGAATGATTAAGCACAGGTAGGTATTTCCATTTCCTCTTAGTGTATGAGATTTTTGATTAGGTTTAGAGTTTTAAACGAATCAAGATAAGTATTAACAGCCTTGTTAAATACTTATCTTAGAGTGTTCGAATAAAGATTGAAGCAATACTTCAAACAAACTCTTAGATCGGTGATGATTTTCTGTTTTCGTGCCTTAGACCTTTGGTCTTGATGTCCCCTTTGAGTTCCACGAAAATAGAGACTGAGATCTAGAATCAATTCGTATTATTTTATTTAAATCAGTTTCGAGTCATTGAATGGTTTCAAGATGATGCTTTTGATATGGAAAAATAATGAGATGATGTTGTGATATGGTCTTTTTCTGTTAAAAAATGATGTTGGACTGATGTTGTAAAGAAATTGAGGTCAAGTCGCTAGCTACTTCTATTAAACCAAACAAGTCGCTAGCCAAAGTCTTTAGCCCAAGTCGCTAGCACAAGTTGCTACGACTTGTAAAGACAAGTCGCTATACTTTTTCAAAACAACTCGCTACTTCAATTTCTGTCATAAGTCGCCATTGACTTGAGTTGACTAAAGAGTCAACTAGCTATGTCTCAACTCGCTACATGATATAAGTACAAGTCGCTAGGTCCATTTTGTGATTATTCCGATGAGTTTTCCGTTCATCTTCCGACCATAAACATAGTAAACCCAGAAAACTGTTATAAAAATACCATTTTTGACCCATTCGAATAACCAGTTTGACCATGCGACTTTACTAGTTTGACCATATAAAAGACCAGAAGGACCACTTTTGTTTCACAGTTTTGTTTCACAGATATTGGTACAAAAGTCAAAAAAATATGATATTCAAGACTGTTAATAAAAAGAAACTTGAGAATAAAACAGTTAGCAATATGATTGGACCAAGTAACCATTTGACCAGCAGAAACAAAAGAGTTGTTAAAAAACAGTTTACCCATAAAGAAATAATCCGACCACACAAATATACAAACCAGTAAACAAGTATCAAAACCACAACAACCATGATAACACAATAAACCTTGGCTCTTAATACCATTTGTAGGATCGATATATTTATTGTGCTGATGATTCGGGTGGTCTTGGATGATCAAAATACATGTTAGACATTTTAGAGAGAGAAAGTAGAGAGATGGTGTTCTTGGTAAAGAGTTGTTTCAAAAATGTAAAAGGTTAGATTGCCAAGCCACACCCCTTCCATGGATGGAAGGGGTATTTATACTTACAAACAATACGTCCTCCTATCGGACTGTGGATCAGGCATACAGTGGGTAAAGACCCATCCTTCCTCCACGGTGTTGCACTATGCTAAACTAGACTAATAACTAACTAATAAAACAGTAAATAACGTAACTAACGATATGTCTACGAGCTAACTTATGCTAGATAATATTTGGGGTGACCGACTCTTTACTATGGAATTTTCTAATTCCTAACAAACACACATACAAATATATGGTGGTCGACATCACCCAAACAGCAATCGACTAATAAAAGTCAATCCAACATATCAATCAATTCATATATGGCATGGGAATAATGTGTTTATCAAACTCTAATCATTTAATCCTAACAATCATATCTTAGGCACCTAGTCCTTCAACGTAGGTTAACATCATTTTTAATTAAGCATATAGGATAATTAAGAAAGCTCGTTAGATGATGTAAATTTGAAAAATATTCTCCCCCTCAATCAATGACTCATTTCATAAGAAGTTTAAAAGCGCTGAAGTGATTGATTGAGTTTTCAATTTTTACGAAAACACTGACACTGATAGATTTTTAAGCAAATCATTTACCACCACTTTTATTTAAACAAATATTTTTCTGAAGAATTTTAGACGGAAAAATATTTGAGTAGGAACAGCAGTTTTTCGACATACTTTCCTCATTAATGTTTTAGGATAAGTGAACGAAATATTTGAACATTGGTTTAGCGTAGCACTTTCCTTTCTTGAAGAGCGGGTTGCTATCAGAAATAATAGCAAACCATTGTTTTAAGCACGGGTCACAGTCTGAAATAACTGCAAGCCTTTTTTTTAAGACATGTTTAGAAAAGAATATTTATACCTTCTGTTCGAACTTCATCTAAAGTCCCGTGCCATTATTGAATGACATTTCTAAGACCGTAGATGTTATCGATACCAGAATACATGTCTTGAGAAAACAATATTTTTGGTCTTTTTCAAAATTTTCTGATTTTTATGGGTTTTTGTTGATTTTATAATTTTCTATTTTCTTTTGTTGGTTTTATATTTTTGTATTTGGTTTTTGATAAATATTTACAAAGATAGAGAAATAGTTTAAGAAGATGATGATACGAGTACTGAGATAAGGAAATCATTCAGCACTTTGTAGAAGATAGAAGTCATCATCTCTTAAACTTTCACCACCAAAGCTTTTGAGGCTCTTGAATCATCGTTAGAACTTGAGCCTTCAAAAAGTGAGACTTTGGTAGCTTCCCCCCAAACGGACAAACTAAGAACAAAGACCATTTCTCCAAGAAGTAGAAGTGAACAAAAACGGTCTCATTGAATGAAGCTCAGCACCCCGAAGAACATGAGAACACCAAAGTAACAAGTTGAAACATTGATCGTCTCAGTGGATATCAAATCCGGAATAACTGATGAAGTCCGATCACATGAACCTGTTGTGCATCCCCGATGTACACATTACTCTTCGAGATTGACCACTTGTCTTATTCAGGGGAACAATACATCAATATCTTCATTTTACCAAATGCATTCCAGTTATCTTCCATATAACCAATCAACCCATAATGTACACAAGTACCCAACTAGAGTAGAGACAACAACATCACACTAACTGGTTGAATCACTAATCTCCTCTGCGGATGTCAACTCTAGAATAAATGATTAAGCTCGATCATGTTAATATGTTGTCCGACCCTGATGTACACATACATCTCCCCTGATCGTTGCGATCACATCAGAATCATCATTACATTGTGTACATGAAGCACTAACCGAAAGCACTTTATCATAAATCATATAGAAGATGTCGATATGCAATATCATCTCACGAACCAAATATTCTTTTCACATTTCTTCTAACTGAACGCTGAAGTAACACATACCAAAAGTCTCCAGAGACCATTTAATACACCAAAGGCTACGAGATAAACACTGAGTTTCTCTACGGTTATGACCATTGTCTTTCCGGGATAACTTCAATCAGGTAGAAGTGTTAAGTTCATCATGTGTACTCGTTGTGCTTTTAGATATATGTCTCCTTCCCCCTTACTGGTTTTGATACCTCAGATTCAGTAAAACATAATATACCCAAAAACTCAAAATCTTGTGAGAAGAACTCAAATAGCCCAAATGAATCCTGTGAGAATCAACTGCAACGGAAACTCTCCCTGACTATCTTTACCAACCCATATGTGGACAAATTGAAGTGACCAGTGATGAAGCAAACCCGATATACCAAACTTGAAACTGAAGTAGAATTTTCCACATTTGTATCTTAAGCTTGCACATAATGATGGAAGAACAGTGTCAAGAATTTATGCTTCAAGCAAATTTCTAAGTACTCACTACTCAAGCAAAGTATGAGACATTAACACCTCTTGCGATTATCCACACCGTCATATGCGTGTGACACCGAGTAAAACAAAATAACTCCTAATAGTGATAGTTAACCAGGTCTTCAACCATCCACCTCGACTGCTGGTAACTAGATAACCCAAGACTTCAACTCAAATTCTTAAGCCCGAGCAAGTTATCAAATAAGAACACGCCTTTGTGAATGTCAACTTCAACCTCAAATAAGTGATAAATGAGTAACTTCGAAGTAATCAACTTGTGTCAAATGTCCAACACGTGAATAAACATACAATCGGATGAACATTGACCCACTGAATGAACCGGAGCAAATGATTCCTCAACATCAATGCATTCTTCCTTAAGGTATACATGTAGAAGCTGATCTGGAAGATTTACCAAAAAATGTCTTCTAGCGGATGAGGTAGTCATTTTCCTTAATGTTCATGTGGTTGATTTATAGCGTGCACAATGAGAGGAACAATAATCCGTGAAGATTTGGCAAAGGAATACCAAAGAGCGGATCATTATTCATGAACAATAATCCGTGAAGATTTGGCAAAGGAATACCAAAGAGCGGATCATTATTCAGTAGTGCAACTACAATATCATGATAGTAACTGGAGATAAGGTTTCTTGAGAATTCTGAGAAGTACTTCTTAGATGGTGAACCAGTTGAGTCAGTAGAAACTGGAGCATGAGCTTCAGAAGCTGGATGATCAACATTCGTTGGAGGTTGGAAGTACTCATCAAACATATCTTTGAAAAACAATGAATCCCAGTTATCCTTAGTAAGTGAAGCATTAGACGTTGGAGGAGATTCATCAAAAATCAAACAATGAATCATTATTAAAATATATGAGCAAGTCTAATTAGGGATTAAATTTGGCTTTTCAATCTCCCCCAATTAGTGCTCTCCCCTAAACTAACGAAGATTTTCAAGTGTTCTTCTCAGCCCGAATTAACAAGAAGTCTTTAGATCATCAAATGCAATTCGTCTTTAGCCTTCTAACATGTAGCAGAAAATGTAGAACATACTGAAGACTCGACCTTCTTCAAGATTGTCCAAATGGGGAAATAGACAGTTAACATCTTCTTCACACCAAAGGCATTCCCGTTAACTTGTAAATAGCAGATCCCCTTAATTTAAAATCCCTCCCAATCAAACAAGAACAGAAAGATATTCATCAAGGAAATCAGCAATTCAGCCCGCAATGAACACACGAAATGGTAACACCAAGCAAACAATCACATCAAACAAGAATAAAAGGTTGTTCGGAATCATCATGTTGATGTGCCCGTGAAGCATTAACCGTAAGCACTTTGTCGTTAAGCTCATATCAGCTTGTGAAGAAGTCAACCAATGGCTCTAAGAAGAAACTACATGTGAAGATGATCTGATAAGAAGAAGCTCGGTTCTTACATGAGTTAGGAGCCGTTTAACCATATATTCTCAAATATCAATCAACCATGCAAGAAATTCACACTTCTTCTCCCCCTCGAGAATTGCATACGGAGATGCCATTCTTGATTAAACAAGTGATTATCATCCAAATGTATTCTATTCACACTTCTCCTCCGCAAAATTAGCACATGATGTCGCCATCTTCTTAAGCAAGTGGAATAAGAGAACAATCAACAGTAGTCCGGTTCACTTGATGACTGAAAGCGCATGGAAAAAGTATGAATCATGTTGATGAGAATGGTCATAAATAAGAAGATTTCTCTTCTTCCGAAGATAATGCGCACTGAAGCGTACACATTTCTTTTCTTTAGAGAACGAGGCATGAACTGATGTGTTCATACGTCATAAGAAGATTTCTCTTCTTTGGAAGATAAAGCGCACTGAAACGTACACTTTTCTTTTCTTTAGAGACCGAGGCTTGAACTGTTGTGTTCGAACGTCATAAGAAGATTTCTCTTCTTTGGAAGATAAAGTGCACTGAAACGTACACTTTTCTTTTCTTTAGAGAACGAGGCTTGAACTGTTGTGTTTAAACGTCTTATCTGATTGAATATCAATGTTGAGTAACTTGAACCCGTGAGTTATGAGATATCAATCCTTTTGTTATCCATACTTTAAGCCAGTCCATGTATTGAAGGATCGAAGTATCTGCAACTGAGTAAGGACTACCTAAACTAACATTACAAGCTTGATTGCATATATATTGGTTAGTGACATTAGTATCCAAACCCTTTGGGGTTTCGTGGTCAACCTTGATTTTGCCATCGGTAAACAGCTTTCCGGTAGGTCTCCACCTAAGTCCAACATTCTTAAACATTTTACCAGATGGTATCCACTTATGGAAAGGTCTAGGATTGTTAGGCTTCTTATGCATAGTGGAAGACTTATCCTTATTCCTAGATTCCAAAGATTTAGCAGTTGGTATCCATCTAGGCAAAGTTTTCAATTTGTCTTGCTTCATATGCACTATAGATGACTTAGTGTAAATCCTAGACATAACAGGTTGAACCTTTGCATGAGCATTAACTTTCTTCAGGGATTTTGTAAAAAAAATATCATGATTTGCCCTAAAGATGCATTTCAGACAGTTCGAGCAAACAACTTGTTTGGATTCAGAAAATGATATAGAGTTCTTAGAGTGATCTGCTATGGGAATAGCTTTATTCAAAACGCAACTACTCTTAGATCCAAGCCAATCCCTAGTCTTTAGTTGAGTGTTCCTAGGAAATGGTTTAAAACTACTAGCAGTGCCTTGAAATCTCGTAGAATTCATCACCCTAGGTCTAACACCTAAAATTCCATCTTTTCGAATCTGTGCCTTTTTCGTAGCTTCTTCTAGATCATATTTTTTGAACAAGTCATTAATATTGTATGAATTCTTAGGCAAATAAGGTGAAGTGACTGGTTTTGACAAAACATGTTTCACATCAACTTGGGAGGCAAACCGTGTTTTTGAGAATTTTGTTCTTTCAGATATAAATGCAGGAGGCTGCCTAACAACAGACCGGTCTCTAATGGAATGAGAAAATGGTTTCCCCAAGGTTGATGGTTTTGTAAACTTAGTGTTCACACTTTTCCCTGTTGCTTTTCTAAGCTCGTTCTTTAATGCAACAATAGTGAAACCCTTTTCCTGAAGTTGAGCTTTGAGATCATCATTTTTGGCTATCAAAGATGTTGTTTGTTCTACAGTTTTAGTCCTAGTTTCTTTGATTGAGTCACCTAGGTTCTTTTGATGTCTTTTCAAAGTCTCATTTTCCTTAAGTAATTTAGCAACACAAAGTTCCAATTCAATATTTCTAGATTTAACAACTTCAATATCATGTTTTACCTTGACTAAATTACTTTTCTCATTCAGGACAAAAATATGTTTCTTCAGATTGTAAATGGTCGAGTCATTTTCCTGAAGCTGAGCTTTCAAAGTGTTAATTTCAAAGAATTCACGGAATTCAGGAAGTTCCAGGGTTTTACATGGTTTGTTAAGTTGAAAACTTTCTTCTTTAAGTTGTATTGCAATTTCAAGAGAAATGCAATGTTTTTCAAGTTTTGAGAATTTGTTTGAAAGTTCATGAAAAGTATTTTTATCAACCATTTCATTAGTTTTGAACCACTTAATTTCAGACTCAGCCTCAGTCACAGAACATTTATCAAAGTCATGTTCAACATCATGATCAGTTTGTTTAGGTACATTAGCAGATACATTTTGTTGTACGGTTAAGGGTACCTCAGCACATGACACCTGTTCAGTAGCTTGTCTGATATCTGCATCTGCATCTGCATCTTGTGCAACAAAAGTCACTGAACTGCTGGTTGTGTCTAGCTTTTCTATCTCAGATTCTCTGTATTCAGTGTCAACTAATCCATCATCTGATGCTTTACCAGACTCAACACTACAATCTTTTGATTGTGCCTGACATTGATTTACCTTTCTGATCTTTGTATCCACATCTTGTCTGACAGGAGTTACTGAACAACTGGTTACATCATTCTTCGTTGTCTCTGTTATTCTGCATTCAACAACAGCCGATCTTTCGACTGATACATTACCCGACTCATTACAAATATCTGTCAACTGCACCTGACACTCATCCACTTCTTCATCTTTCTGTGTAACTTCCTCAATGTACTTCTCCACATTATTATTAGTTGGATAAATGTCTCAATGAACACGTTAATTTCCATTCCAGTGTGCCTTTTGAAAGACATTTCAGTCATGTGATGATCATAATCTGATGTGAAATCCCTTCTAATGAATGACTGAAATTGTTTGTAGATCACTTGAAGTGCAGCATTGGAACTATCCTTTTGAACCTTCTTTTTATCAAGTTGTAGCTCCAATTGTTCTAAGTTTAAGAATAATGTGCTCGTGAACGTTGATAATTCTTGACGGAAAAGTGCAGTAAATGTTCGTTCAATTCCCATAGATAGAAGTTACGTGAGGTGTGAATGAAGTTGTCAATAAGGTTCAATGCAACTTTCCTTATCCTTTACACAAGCATTCTGTAACATTGACTGGTGCATTTCTGTCTTTTCAGAGTTTGAACCCGGAGATATCACATCCTCTTTGATTGATTCAATCATCTTTAACCGTTCAGTGTAGCAAATATTCTTATGATTGTCTACAACATCATACAATTTAAGTACTTCTGAAATCACTGGATCAAGAGTGTAAGACATGATGTTGATGTATACACGGGATTTTACAAGTCTGTGATTTAAACCGAGAAATAGGTTCTTTCGCGGGATTTTACTAAAATCAAGACCAAACCGTTAAGCAATGACCAATGGAACGTGTTAAGATAACTGATGGATCGACACAATGATATACAATTGTGTGTTAGGACTTATGATTGTTTGTAGGATAAGCAAAGATGTTGTTTGGTTGAGATTTGGATTGGTTGATGCACGATTTTACGGAGAAATTTAGGTCTGAAAACTTAAAAACCTCAATAACTTCCTTTCGGAGGGGATTTGGGCCTAAAAAAATTCGTTTCCCAGCTTTGCGGTGAAACCTCATCATATTCAGGTTGTTCCGCTCGTTTGACTGGTATTTCGCTGAAAACGGAGTTACGGTTCAAAAGTTATGGCCGTTTGAAGTTTTGACGTAAAAAGTCAACTTTTGGTCAAACCGCTTCAATCAACTCGCATCCAAGACAACTCGCTTAATAGACAAGTCACATGAAACACAACTCGCATAAACAGACAACTCGCTTAATAGACAAGTCGCATAAAACACAACTAGCAGCTTAAACGACAACTCGCATAAAGCACAACTCGCATAAAACACAACTCGCATAGGCAACTTGCTTAGGAAACTCGCTTAGGCTCAACTCGCATTAGATACGTTGAATCTGGACAAGTCGCAAAGGCAACTCGCTTAGGCTCAAAACTATCAACTCGCATAAAGAAATTCAGTCAACTCGCATTGATGAAAATAGCCACAACTCGCATCCAAGAAACGCACTACGTGACTCAACTCGCTTCCAACCTCTATTCAAAAACAAGATGATTCAAGCCTTCCAAATCAAAACCTAAACACTTATGATGATTCTAAACACAAAAGTACAATCAAAATCCAAACTTTAACACTAAAAATGATTCAAATGATGTAAAATACTCTAAACTCATTCTCCCCAAAAACCTTATGAAAACCACTATAAATCCAATAACATGAAATATGAGTGATCAAACCATGGCTCTTGATACCAATTGTTAGATATTGGATTTCACAAACACATATCAAACACAAGTATGGATCGAATAGTATAGAGAGTTTAGAAAGAGAAAGTAGAATGGGAGCCTTTCTAGAGAGAGAGTAAACAAAAGAGAAAATGTTAGATTAGAATGAAATGTCCAACCCTCTACCTTGGGAGGTAGAGGGTATTTATAGTTACATAATAAACGTCCTCCTTCGGACTGTGGATCAGGCATACAGTAGGTAAAGACCTGTCCTTCCTCCACGGTGTTGCACTAAACTAAATAACTAGTAAATAACGTAATGTCTACGAGCTAACTTATGCTAGATTATATTTGGGGTGACCAATACTTTACTGTGGAATTTTCTAATTCCTAACAGATTGTAGGTACGTTGGTAGACATGTTAACAGATTACACGGGATTTTATAACTCTATGATTAAACCGGGAAATAGATTCTTTGATGGGATTTTACTAAATCAAGAGAAAACCATATTACAAACAAAAATCAACCAAGTCGCTACGAATTCTTGAACCAAGTCGCTAATCACCAAGTCGCTAAGTCACAAGTCGCTAGTGCACCAAGTCGCTACACAGTCAAGTCGCTAAAGAGCAACTCGCTAAGGTCCAAGTCGCTAACACCAAGTCGCTAAGCACCAAGTCGCTACACAGTCAAGTCGCTAAATAGCAACTCGCTAAGGTCCAAGTCGCTTACACCAAGTCGCTAAGCACCAAGTCGCTAGACACAGTTAAGTTGCTAAAGAACAACTCGCTAAGATCAAGTCGCTAACAATTTACACTACAACTCGCTAACAATTTCTGAAGCAAGTCGCTAACCTCACCAAGTCGCTAGCCGTACTGGAGAATCCACTAACTTGTACTATTTTTCGGCTTGTCTCAATAGACAAGTCGCTAGGACCAAGTCGCTACCAAAAATCACTTCAAAAACACACTTTTCAATCCAAAATAAGCTCAACCACAGTGATTCAAGCTTACCAAATCAAAACCCAATCACATACAATGATTCTAAACACAAAAGTACACCCAAAATTCAAACTTTAACACTAGAAATGATCCAAATGATGCAAAAACCACTAAACTTTTTCCAACTCAAAAACCATCTAAAAACCACTAGAAATCCAAGGATATGTAAGAGATGATCAAACCATAGCTCTTGATACCATTTGTAACATATTGGATTTCACAAACACACTAAACCAATGATCAAAGAGGCGTATACAAGAGGTTTTAGAGAGAGAAAGTTAGAGGCTGGGAACTTTAGTGAGAGAAAGAAAAATCTTATTATGAGCTCCAACTCTCTACGTTGGGAGGTAGAGAGTATTTATAGTTCTTACATAAGTCTCCACCTACAGGCTGTGGATCAGGCATACAGTGGGTAAAGACCCGTCCATCCTCCACGGTGTTACATAACTAAATACTACTAAACATTAAATAATCTACGACTACGAGCTTTCTAACGATTACATATACTTGAGGTGACCGAGTCTTTAATAACTGGATTTACTAAATCCTAACAGGATTATGTATATCCAGCGCTTCTTGGGGTACAGTGTTTCAGTAAACAAAGTAGGAAGCATCTTAAATTTAAAAAGTAAGCACGCATATCAATTTGATGGTTACATTGATAAATTTATAACCTTAAGTAAGTATTTTAAGTACAACTTACCTGCAATGTCCTAATGTTTCTGTGGTTTGCCTCCACCAACAATTGGATGCTCATTCTATTTTAAAACCACAATCGTCTTAATGGTCAATAAGGTTATCACATATACATAACATTTTTACCAACTAATTCAAGTCTTAGATGATCAATACATCTTTATCATTAAGGTGTCACACAAAAAAAGATTGAAGATGTATTAATACATATTTAACTATGTTTCAAAAATCAATAATCATATAGTCCTTTTAGAGTAAAAATCTGTATTTTTTTACGGTTAATCATCTTACCCCATAAGTTTGTTAAAATCTAGTAACAAATCCATAATCTACCCAACATACCATACGCCATTGCTTCATCCAATGTTTAAACCTAAGCTCAGATAATTAATTACATAAGGTGTAGTGCTTAACCAAATCATATAAAAGCTATACTAACCTAATCTATACTACTATATAAAACATTTGTGACATACTATTAATAGAAGGCTTAAAAATTCAGATTCAACATATTACTTATAATGGAAATAAATGTTTACAAAGCTTGTATAATACACATAATTAAAGTTGATGAAAAAAAATTAAATGTATTCAATTATATACTTTTGTAACAACCTTATATTGACTTGTAACAGCCCAAGAGTAAGTTATAACAACCCACGAGTTAGAAACAGCTTTTCTATTTTCTTTACTCCCTCCATTCAATTGTAACAGCTAACATTTATAGTACCCCAATATGATGTATTATAAAAACCCATTCCAACTTCTGCATTTTACAATCAACTACTTTTCTAAAGTCTCATTCTATGTACTAACAAATCACAAACATCGTGATTTCACCACCAACAGCTATATAAGAAAACCAATAGATCCACAAAATATATCAAAAATTTGAACCTTCGTCACATGAGTAGTGATCTGAGCCGCACCATCTTCACAACCATCATGATTTGGTTGTTAGTTAAACCACAACAATAACCCACATGATCAACAAACCAACAAAAAACCAAACAAGTAGCAATCCGTGGATCTGGGAAAGTAATATTTTCCTCAATTGATATCGCCGCTTCTATCTCAAAAAAGTTGGATGCCTATAGATCTAACACGACCATATATAAAAAGAATAGGTAGTGGTTCAGGCGTTCACAATTGAGGGTTTAGTGGGTGGTGGTAGTTTTTTTTTAAGATCTGATATTAGATAAAAGGGACAAAGGACGAAATTCCATTTCTAACCCTAGCTAGCTTGAGTGTTTTTTTTCTTCAAGTGAAACTACTGAGATGAAGAGAAAATGGAGAGTTTTGGAGGTGGGTGAAGGACTAAATATGATTTGATGTGTGAAAGGAATACAAATAGAGATATGAGATAAATAAAAAAGGAAAAGCTCTCATTGCTTTTCTTGCACTATCTCAGCCATCAATTAGCCTACTTATCCACACCACATATTTTAATCTTTGAGATATATATGATATAAAGTATGGTTATCATTATTAGGCAATTTTTATTCTAATTTTTGAAACCATGGTATATATTACAATTATTATTATTAATGTTAACGTTTTATGTTTTTTATTACAAATCAAAAAGTTTATAAATTTAAGAGGTTTCTTGATAGTCTCAATGATGATGATGCGGTTGTTGTACCACACAAAGATGCTTAAGCTACTCTTGGTGATACCAATTATCCCCTCACTTATATTTCATTATCCAAAGATTTTGCAGATAAAGATGTTACAACTAATGATGCATATTAACAATTGGCATTTTTGTGTTTATATCAATTACATTTTATTATGTAGTGACATTTATCTTTAATTTATGTCTCAAAGATGCAATTTATACTACTCTATTTAATTCAAATCTTTTGTTTATTTGGATATGAAATAGTTTGAATTGTTATGGTTTATGGTTATTTTAATTAAAAATTGTCATTCTTTTATAAAGTTATTGTTAGAAAAATGTATAAAATTATCATTCTTTGCTCGTCACAAAATTTAGTCACAGGGTATCCGCCGCCGCATTGCTTACAAGTTGTCTAATTATTTTAGGACCACCTATTTAACAAATAGCTGCTACGTATTCCACAATCCACGTATTCCATAATCCACATATATCCATGATTCTTTTTATTCAAATCATCCTATATTTACATGTCACACAATATTCTAAAGAATCAAATCGCATATATTTCTAATAAAATGACTGTTACATTATTATCAAAGGATACTATATTCTTTAGGATATGTTAAACATTGCAAAAAAAATACCAAACATGCATTTGTAACCATCAACATATCAGAAACATGCATATCCATCACTTTACATTTGCAGTTGATGCTTAAAAAAAAAAAAAAAAAAAAAAAAAAAAAAGGGACAATGTGTAACATTACCTGATGATGCGGTTGTTCTGTTGAAGAAGATAGACTTGAATTTTTTGCGTAGACTGTGTAGTTAATTGTAGCCGTAATATATCACGGTTCTCAAAACTTGCAATGATTACTATTAATTAAGAGAATGACTTTTGTTTTATTTTTTTAGTTTGTATTATGGGAGCATTGCATATATACCCACTAAAACTCAAAAAGTTGCATATTTCCCTATAATACAAGTTTTTAATGCATGATGTACAATGCAACTTAAGCATGTTTGGGTATATATGCAAATATGTAAGTTTTAGTGGAACAATAAATAGTATACGTACCAAAACGGTACATTTGAAAAAGTACGCAGCTATTTTATGACCTAAACCCTTGATTATATACATACAAAATATTTGGTAGAATCACCTTAAAAATTAAGTACCTTAACATACAAATAAAAAATATTACATTAACATACGCGATGTCGTAACTTGTATCAATGTGTAACCTAAATCACAACCATACGCGATGTCGTAACTGGTAATTTGAATAACAACATAATATTGACATAACAATGTATCTCCTTTAAACAATCCCGAACATAAATATAAATTTTAAGACACGTATAAATATATACAAGTTACCCATTTAATAAATCAAAGTGTAATCAACACTTTAAAGACAAAGACCTAATACATTATTGTGTAAACCGTAACTAGTATTCTCGAAAATAAATACATATGTCGAATACAATATTGGTTAATCGAATATACAATGTAGCTATTAAATTACTGCCAGTGCATCAACGTTTGCAATGTTTTTACACGATGTTTCCCGTCCTTGAATGTCACGTTCACTGTGATGATAAAAAACCTGTGGAATCCAAGTAAAAAAAAGTTAAACGTTGCAATAAAGTATATAATTGTAGGTACTTTTTAAATAAGAAACATATTTTTTGTGGTTTGATATTTTCTTTGTCAAACTGGTGATGTTCATAAAATTTATGTATCACATTTTTTTTTAATATATACATATATATTTTTTTTTACTTGTTTTCCTGTACGTTTTTTTTATAAATAACATCATATGTTTTTTTTTGGGGGGGGGGGGTACACTTGAAAAAAAAGGTCAAGTATGTGAGGTTGGATAATTAATGCTTGTTTATGGGGAAGCCAAATCCATCATTAGTTAGTATTGCATTTGGTGGCTCTAGGGTGGCAATCAAATCAAATGGCTTATAAGTCATATACAATTAGTGTTTATCAATCATAACCAACAAATAATTTCACTTTAAACAGACACACATACCAGAAATTAGGTGTTCTAAAAACCAAACACAAAAAAAAATAATAAAAAAATGACTACACCAATGCCTTTTTGCAATGAGTTTGCTGCTGCTGGTGGTTCTAGTTTGGTTAGGGATATGATGGTTGTCCGATTTCAGAGGGAGCTTACTGTCACCATGTTGGATGAAGCAGAATTAATGAAAAAAGCCCATGATATAAGGGCTCGTGTTGCTGAGAGGGATTGTGTGATTGGAGAGTTGGAGCTTTCGTTTACTTTTGATTCTTGTGTGCAAAGCATTTCACAGTTGAATAATTTGCAAAACGAAGACTTGACAGAAGCTGCAAAGATTTTGGTGAATGTCATGAAGAAGCAAAAGCGAGCAGGGGAGCTTCTGTCATTCATCGAGAAGTTGAAGTCTATGGTGTACTGATATGGTTTATTTTGGTGTTTGTGAAATATATTTTGGGTTTAAGGTATGTTGTAAATGGGTGGGGTTGTGGGAATATGTTGGCTAAGACTTGGTAATGGTTATGTGTATGGATCTTTTAATATATCCTCTTTTCTATTTATGTTTTAGCAGTAAATAAATTTTTGATTTATGATGTCTAATTAATCTTGTTGGAACATACCTGTGTTTTCATATATGTTGTAGTACGCCGGGTTGGTATGATGGTGTTGTTCTTCCATAAGTGGTTGACTTTAGTGCTAGGTTAATGCGATACCTGTTACAATAAGGTAACTGTTAGTGTATAAGAACCAAAAAACTCTTAAAGGTTTTATCGATATGATAATTGAAATTTTAGTTTAAATGTAAAGGGTCATTCAAATGGAAACTTTGAACTTGAATGTGACAACAAATAATGGGACAATCAGTTTGTTGGAATCACTCCTAAACTATAATTCAAGTGTTTGTAATTAATATGTAATAGGTTGCTTAATTAGGCTTTTATGTTAGTACTTAAGGCAAGGCTTATGTAGAAAGCCCATAAGCCTTGGCCCAAGCCCATAAGAAAGTAAGGGAGTAAGTAGTGTTGCCCTAGCTCCTTCCCCTATAAATAATCTTGTAAACCTTCACTTGAAGGTTGGTTGTTCACTTTCATTATACACCTACGCATAACATTTCTATCATTCTTATTCGTGTGTTTGTGTTTGTGTTCATCCGATCACTTTCTTACCTCATTTCTTATATTGATGTTTGTGTTACAAACATGGTGACCTAACAGTGGTATCATTCGCCAAATAGTTGGGTGAAACGTGTGTTGGTTTTTGAAACTTTTGTGTCATACGCGTAAGTCTCGGTTCTACAACTTTCCTACGCTTAAAAATCTTATTTTTACACTTTAAAACTCAAGATTCTTGTCCTTTCAAGGTTATTTGGTGTTAAAGCTTAAGTTTTTGGCAAAAAGTTTGAAACTTTACGTGTATTTCATAGTTTTTCAGCTTGGTTTGATACGTGTAGTGCTTTCTACGGGTAAGGGTAAAAAGTGTTTTTGATCATCAAGTTTCATATTTTTGTGTCATTTTGGTGATATTGAAGCCTTTTCATCACAAAAATCTGGTTTAGAAACACTTTTGGGCAAAAATCTCAGTTTTGGAAAAACTCGGCAATTCTTACGCATAACTAAACCCTAAACTTACGCGTAAGATTCTAAAGGTTTGATCTTTAGTGTTTTTGGTTTACCCAGTGTTTTCTTGCTTGGATAAGCCTGAAAACACTTCAACTTTGGATATCTTTTACACTGGGATAAGTGTAAAGGATTTTTGGGCAAAACCCTAGTTTTACGCCTAAGCAAAGTTCTTACGCGTAGAATCTCTTTCTGCCTAAGCATAAACTTACGCATAAGCACAGTCTTACACCTAAGCTAAACTTACGCATAATAATTCTACTTCTAAGCCTTTGTTTACGCATAAGCTAAGTTTTTCCTCAAGTTTAAGCTTAAGCTATCACTACGCGTAAGTTCATTCTTTACGCGTAAGGATTGGTTTAACGCATAAGCTTTTCTCTACGCTTAAGCTGTTTTCTACGCCTAAGGATACTTCATCAACAAAGTTTCATTCGACTACAAAGATCCATTTTTCAACACAAGTTTCAAGATGTCTCAACCACCATTCTCTAGCTACTTCCCTCATGTGTATCCTCAACAACAACAACAACAACTCCATCAACAACAACAATTTTATCAACAACAACAACAACAACTTCCTCAACAATTTCCTCAAGGAGCAACTCAACCACAAATGATTCAACCACCCCCTAGTCTTCAAGTACAACCCTACACTAACTTTCACAATCAACATCCATCCAGGAATACTATGAAGGAACCGTCTTGGTTTGCAAAGATGTGTGAAGCTTTAAGTAGCCAACAATCTATACATGAAGCTGGATCACTTGATAGACCTCCAATGCTCACTCCCAGAAACTACGATCAATGGGTAATAAGGTTCTTTAGGTCTTGTGATCTAAAGAAGCCACATGGAAAGTTCTTGAAGAAGGTCATCTTGGAATGTCCATTTCAGATGCCTACTGTCACTACACCCGGAGATCCAAATGCTAATCCACCAAGAGGTGATGTCACCAAAGTTGTCAGCCTTAATGAACTCACTACTGATCAACTTCTACACTTTGAAGCCGATGAACTAGCAATGCAATACATCCTTTTGGGATTACCTAATCCGATACTTCGAAGTGTTGATGCTCAAAAGACTACTAAAGAAATGTGGGAGCATATGAACCCTTCATGATTGAACCAGGGGAGACATTAGAGTCATATCATCATCGATTCTCAGATATCATGAATGACTTGGATAAACATAACATCATTATGCCAAGAATTGCTGTCAACACTAAGTTCCTGAGTAGTCTTGGTCCTGATTGGGAAAAGTATGTCATTTTCATCTGTCAAGCAAAGAATCTTCATCATGCTACATACGGATTGTTGTACGACTATTTGAAGCCCCACCAAAAAGAAGTTGACAAAGAAAGGGTTATCCGTGGACTCCCTGTCTCACCTTCACTTCCAGATAATTAACAATTAGCTTTGTGGGCTCAAACGTGTTATCCTCAATTCCCTACTTTACAAACTGTCTTCACAAATCCTTCACAACCAACGGCAAAAATTACACCATATGATCCGTCCCAGCACCAATCTCAAGAAACTCAATTGGTTCCATTCAACAACAACAATGATCAAGCACTTTACAGTGAATCCAATGAGGATACAGAAGCTTTCGATGCATTACAACAAGGGTATGTCATGATTGCTAGAGCCTTCGGCCGATACTCAAACAAATCTAACAACTGCATTCGTACCTCATCTAACACAAGGAATCAGGCTGTTGTTAACAATGGACGTGTTAAAGTTCAAAATCGTGGTAATGTTCGTCAGATGGGCGGTGGTCAAGGGTTTAATCCAATGGGAAGGAATAACATGGGTGCTCCACAACAACAAAGGGCTCAAGTGGTTGAACAGCGTAATGCTCAGAATGGGGTTAATGGTCTTCGTTGTTATAACTGTAATGAGAAGGGTCATCTGGCTAATGCATGCCCAAAGCCGAGGACAAGAGGCAGCGCTTATCACAAAGAGGCTTTACTCTTGGCTCTTGAGGATGAAGCTGGTGGAACTCTTACCAACAAAGAATAGAGCTTCATGGCAAATGCAGATTCTGATGATGACATGGAGGACTTGCAGGCTAATCCAGCAGTGATGCTAATGGCTAACATGCACGAACTCCACATGAGTGAAACAGGCCCAGTGTATGACACTGACGGCTTGTCTCAGGTACCGGATCAAACTATACACATTAATGATCTGATATCTCCGCCAACATCTGCATCCGACAAGGATCAGAGTGTTCAACATGAGCCGTCTATATCCCATTCCGATGATAATCAAATAGATGACGTAGTTATATTTGACGATCAAGATGACCTTATGGTTACCATTGATAATCAAGTTGACTCCGTGGTTATACTTGAGGATCTGACTAATGATCATGTTGAGACTCACGTTGAACAAGCTGAACTTTCATCTAATCTAGATATTGAGCTCATGACCTTACTTAAAGACCAAGAATCTCGACTGGAAATATGCAAAGACATCAATAAGAAATTAAAGGACAAAAATACACTGTTAACTAAGGATAATGAATGCTTAAAATTTCAACTCAACATTTTTCAAACACAAGAAAAACGTGAAAAAGATTTTGAAGTCGCTTTTGCTAAATCTTACCAAAACGAAAAATTTTTAGAACAACAGATACATGATCTAGTCGCATCTAAGAATGCTTTGTTGTCTCAAATAGAACAGTTGAAATATGATCATAAACAACAACTTAACGCTCTCACTTTGGAAAATCAAAAAGCCAAATCTGAGTTGTTAACTTGTCAAAAACAGTTATGTGAGTACAAAAAGCATTCAACGAAACGAATAGATGACTATCTTGAAGAAATTGTTGACTTACAAAACAAAATCAAAGAGTTTCGAAATGTTGTTTATAAACATGGTGAGTCAATCACAACTATTCAAAAGTTTACTTTTAAACCAAATCCAAATGGATATGGACCGAATCTTGCTGATTACAAACCAAAGTTTTCAAATAGAGCATTCAAACCAAATCCTGAAGTTTACAGTGCAGAACGTAGAATTGATGATTCCATTATGAGTGTTGTTGAATATAATCGTCAAGAGGAATTAGATGCAGAAGACGAGAGTCTGTCAAAATTAGAAAATGTTGTTTATAACAAACCATTTAACTATTCAAAAGCCGTTACTTTTGTCACACAACAGGATTTTTCTAACACACCTTGGGTTATCACACCTACTTCTGAGGGTCCCCTTTCCAATACTGCACAAATTAATGGCCCTTTACCTTCACTCAGTGAAATAAAGCCATTAGCCGAACAATGTAAAGTTATTAAATATTTTGAAACATTCTTATCGGACATCAAACTTTTGGAACGTGAATTTGAAATCAATTCTGAAATAAAAGTTGAACATTTTCAATCGCCTCAAGTGCGAGCGCAAAGAGATATTTTTCAGAAAAGAATTTTACCTCATGTCCAAAATTTGAAAATTTGTGCAATATATTGGGAAAGGGATTTTCACAAGGAACTTGGACTTATGAAAAGAGTTTTTGAGCAAACAGAAACATCAATTTCAAACACAAAACGTAAAAAGAAAATGTTAAGAAAAGATGTTGATCGACTCTTGGAAGATGTTATCTGTGCTGATATCCATAATGTTGTGTTATTACATTCTGTTGCATATGCATTTGATTATATCTCTGCTGATTCTGTTGATTCCATTAAGAATGTTGAGAATACTGATACTGTGTCATAAATCAACTCTTTAAAAGTTGAAAATGAACGTTTGTTAAATGAGCTTTCAAATGCAAAACGTCGTCTTCTATGGGTGTCAAAAAGATTGTCAAAATCAAGAACTCGCTTTGCAAAACAAAATCAACCAGTTGCATACAAAAACTCTTAATCCAAAACATGAGCAACTGGATGATGAAAATGTGTCTTTGAAGTGTCAAATTTCAAAATATGAACAAGAAATTTCAAAAGTTAAAAAGAAATATGGTGTCATATTTGATTTACTCACAAAGACTCGTGCTAAAGCGTCAAAAGACCTTGATGATCATCTTGCATACACCAAAGATGTTTTACGACGAGATGGACTCACTCGTTTTGAAAATCTAGATTTGTTACACAAAATCCATGATCTAAAAGCAGAGTTGGTGAAACTTAAGCAAGAAAGGGATAGTAACACTATAGTAATTGCACCCAAACAGATTCAAAATGACTCTAGAACATCTAATGACAAACCACAAGAAACTAATTTGCTTCCCTCTAATGAAACAGGAATAGTTTCCTCTTTTCCCAACGCCCGCACTTCACCGCCTAGGAGCAATACAAGGAAGAATAGGAAGTTGCGACGTAGGAAAAGAACAATAAAGAATGCTGAAGTAGAAGAACACCTTAGGACTTTGAATAAAACTCAAGTTGCACCCACTTCATATATTGCGTCTGACAAATGTAATGAACAAAGTGATGTAACAAATGTTGAATCTTTAAGTACTCTAAATGTTATGTTTGAAGCTTCTTGTGTTGGTTGTCGTAAAAGCATGTTTTCTGGTTGTCATGATAAATGTGTTGCAAAGGCTATCTTGAATCATAAGCGGAACAATAGAAAACGAAATACCTCTAGGCCCACTAATGCTTCTAAGTATGTGCTAGGTAAACCACCTTCTAGTGTTCTGGCTAAGGTCATTAATGTACCCATAGTACCCCCTTCACCTCCTAGGACTAACTTATCACCTAGTGCATTTACTAAGACCAAAGCTAAGACTAGTTGGAGATGGCAGAAATGGTTACATAATACACTGGGATTTCAATGGATACCTAAAATCATAAACATGTGTGTTTCAACTATAACTGCTTCGGAACCCTCTAACTCCTCGGGTTCCACATCTACTTCTATTCCATCTGTGTCGTCTGTGTGTAATGCAGGTGATACAAATCATCTTCTGGATTGTTGATAGCGGATGTTCCCGACACATGACAGGCAATCTCAAACTGTTATCAAACTTTGTTGCAAAGTTCATTAGGACTGTCAGATTCGGGAATGATCACTTCGCAGCTATCATGGGCTACGGAGATTACATCAATGGCAACATCGAAATTAGTAGGGTTTATTATGTGGAAGGTCTCGGTCACAATCTATTCTCAGTTGGTCAATTTTTTGATGGAGATTTGGAAGTTGCTTTTCGGGAGAAAACTTGCTTCATTCGTGATCTACAAGGAAACGATCTTATGTCTGGTACCCGCAATTCAAGTCTTTATACAATCTCAATGCAAGACATGATTGCTTCATCTCCCATCTATCTACTTTCAAAGGCAACATCTACAAAATCTTGGCTATGGCACCGTCGTCTCTCACATCTAAACTTTCAAACAATAACCAATCTTGCACGATACAAACTTGTTGAAGGTCTACCAAGATTTAGGTATTCTAAAGATCACCTATGCTCAGCTTGTGAACATAGGAAAAGCACTCGTGCACACTTTCCCTCCAAGGTGGAACATAGCTCACAGCATGTGCTTCATCTTCTTCACATGGATTTGTGTGGTCCGATGCGCTTGCAGACGATTAATGGCAAACGCTACATCTTGGTAATTGTGGATGACTACTCAAGATGGACTTGGGTTTATTTTCTTCGAAGTAAAGATCAAGCTCCATAGATGATCATCACCTTTCTTACGAAAATTCAAGTTCAGCTCCGGAACACAGTCAGACAAATCAGAACAGACAAAGGAACTGAATTTGTGAATCAAACTCTTCGTGCTTATTATGAGAAAGTGGGAATTGAGCATCAAACATCCATTGCACGTACACCAGAACAAAACGGAGTTGTTGAAAGACGAAACCGTACGTTAGTGGAAGCTGTAAGAACGATGTTAATAAATGTAAAACTTCCAAATTACTTGTGGGCTGAAGTCGTGTCAACTGCATGCTACACTCAGAATCGTTCAATGATTACCAAACGCCACAACAAAACACCTTATGAGCTTATCCACAACTGTAAACCGAATCTCAAGAACTTTCATGTATTTGGATCCCTTTGTTACCCGAATAATGACCGTGATGACTTTGGTAAGCTCAAAGCCAAAGCTGAAATTGGAGTCTTTGTTGGATACTGTAAAAATTCTAAAGGTTACCGAATCTGGAATCGTCGTACAAGGGAGATTATGGAAACAATTCATGCCAATTTCGATGAGCTTACATAAATGGCTTCTGAGCATAACAGCTTGGAACCCGGACATAACCATCTAAACTTCCCTCAAACCCCATCATCAGCTGAACCTAGTTTACAACTTACTCGACGTCAAATGGAACAGCTATTTGCTCCTTTGTTTAGTGATGATATTGATCAACGTGCTCCAGATGTATCAAATGTTTCCGCTGCTCAACCTGATTATAATCCAATACCTGATACCCCTGCTACAACAACTACTGTTGAGGAAGCACCACCAGTTGATTCTACAAAAATAGTCGAACAAACCGCATCCAATGACGCTGAACCAGCTGATGATCTTCTGAACAATGAAGTACCTCCACCTGCAGATTATGATCCAAATGCGTTCTTCAACCCTTTTGCAGATGCTTCTGCCACCTCTGATGTTGCAGAATCATCTACAAGTTTTTTGAATCCTCCTAATCTGCAGAATGTATATCAACGTCAACCCGCCACACATCGTTGGACGAAAGACCATCCTCTTGTGAACATTATTGGAAACCCGAATCAACCAGTCGTAACTAGACAACGCCTTCAGACTGACGGTGAACATTGCATTTATGCACTTACCGTTTGTCAATCGGAACTAAAAAAACATTAAAGAAGCAATGACCTACGACAACTGGATTGAATCCATGCAAGAAGAACTTAATCAGTTTAAACGTCTTCAAGTATGGGAACTGGTTCAAAAACCAACAGGGGTCTATGTTATTGGTCTGAAATGGATTTGGAAAAACAAATTGGATGTTGAAGGTATGGTTATCAGAAATAAGTCACTTCTGGTGGGTAAGGTTTATAGACAAGAAGAGGGGATTGATTACGAGGAATCATTCACACCGGTTGATAGACTTGAGGTTGTTCGGATTTTTCTGGCATTCGCGGCTCACATGAACATAACGGTCTTTCAGATGGACGTCAAAACTGCTTTTCTGAATGGAAAATTGAAAGAAACAGTCTATGTTAGCCAGCCAGAAGGATTCATTGATCCAGAGTTCCCTAATCACGTCTACAAACTGAACAAGGCTCTCTACAGTCTCAAACAAGCCCCTCGGGTGTGGTATGATACGTTATCATCCTTTCTTATTGCTAATAATTTCACTAAAGGATCGGTCGACCCAACACTTTTCATACAATATCACGGGGAACACATTTTAATCGTTCAAATTTATGTGGATGACATCATTTTTGGGTCAACACATCTAAAGTACTCAAACGCTTTTTCAAAACTTATGAAAAAACATTTTGAAATGTCCATAATGGGTGAACTTGTTAGGAATTAGAAATTCCCGGTATTAAAGAGTCGGTCACCTCAAGTATATGTAATCGTTAGAAAGCTCGTAGTCGTAGTTCTTTTAAGTTAAGTAGTATTTTAGTTAAGTAACACCGTGGAGGACGGACGGGTCTTTACCCACTGTATGCCTGATCCACAGCCCATAGTGTGGCGAGTTATGTAAGACTATAAATACTCTCTACCTTCTAAGGTAGAGAGTTGGAGCTCATAATAATATCTTTCACTTTCTCTCACTAAGTTCCCTAAACCTCTAACTTTCTCTCTCTAGAATTCCATCTTATACGCCACCTTGTGTTATGGTTTGATGTGTATGTGAAAAGTTAATATCTTACAGAACTTACATTCTTTCTTAGATTGCAAGTTCATCAATCACCCCGTGGTATTTTCTTGAGTCAGTCTAAATATGCCCTTGAAATTTTAAACAAAAATGGAATGCAAACCTGTGATACCTATGCCACTCCAATGGCACATACCAAGAAACTGGACGCTGATTTGCATGGGAAATTGGTTGACCCTACCAAATACCGAAGTATCATTGGGTCTCTCATGTATCTAACAACTAGTAGAACTTATATTGTCTTTGTTGTATATCTTTGCTCCCGTTATCAGTCGAGACCAACTGAAACTCACCTCTTTGAGGCCAAAAGAATCCCCCGATACATCAAGGGAACCATTAACTTAGGGATCTGGTATCCGAAGGATTCTGGTTTTGAACTAATAGCTTTTTCAGACGCTGATCACGCATGTTGCTTAGATTCTCGGAAAAGTACTTCAGGAGCATCACAATTTCTTAGTGATAAACTGGTGTCATGGCAATCGAAGAAGCAGGATTGTACATCGCTGTCTTCAACAGAAGCAGAATATGTAGCCATGTCGGCGTGTTGTGCTCAAGTCATTTGGATGAGAACATAACTCAAAGATTAAGGTTACGTATTTGACAGAATCCCGATGTACTGCGAAAATCGAAGTGCTATTGCGATCTCGTGCAACTCTGTTCAAGATTCGAAATCAAAGCACATCGATCGTCGATATCATTTCGTCAAGGAGCATGTGGAAAAGGGTACTGTTGAATTATATTTTGTGGGTACTGAATACCAACTGGCAGATCTTCTCACCAAAGCCTTAGCTCCTGCTAGGTTTACTGAGTTGGTCCACCGGATTGGTATGCGGTGTTTGACTCCAGAGGAACTGGATGAACTTTTAAAACTATCTTAAAACCAGTCAAACACCAAAAACTCCTTTTGTAAGTATTTTTTTCAAAAACAAAATACAAAAGTATAAAACTTACAAAAATACAAAAATATTCTTCTATCTAAATTTCTTTTAACATGGCAAGTACAAATCTTCCGTCAAAACTTTACTCTTTCATAATTTCAGTATTTTTTCGGTCAAGTGTTGAGGGGGAGAAAGTAAATATTTTTCTGTTTCATTAAACCTTGTACTTGCATGTTACCTTATTTCGGTTGTTTCTTTGATAATGGTGGTCACATTTCTGGTTTATTGACTCTCCCCGGACTCAAATTTATAAAATTTCATTATTTCTTAAGTCGAGAGGGAGTGTCATCATGTTTCTTTCCAAATATCATACTTTACGTAACCAAAATAGAAGTTATGGGCTTAGGATGAAAATGGATAAGTTGGAGGGGCCAAAGTTGTCAAAAGCTTAAACTCATTTTAACAAAACTACTCCACCTAAACACTCTTTCACATTTTTTTATTCTCATTTAATTCTTCAACCATATCATCCTACGCCTAAGATTCAAACAACAATTTCGCGCATCAACCTTCAATTTTGTAAGTGAATAATGGTTCTTTAAGATATTCTAAACATAGGTTTTGGATTTCATACAAAACCAACGGTTTGATTTATCCCTAGGCTTGATTTCATGTTTACGCATAAGCGTAAGAACATTCAATCAAGCCTTGGGTGTTTGATGTTGAAATAAGTGTATTAAAACATTGGTATAATCATTCTAAAACTGTTTCTAACAATCAAATCCACCCAGAAACATTAATTGTTCCATTTTCAAAATTAGGGTTTTTCGTATGAATTAGGGGTTTTCTTGTGTGAGTGTTTCTGGACAATTAGATGGTTGAATGTTGTTTGTTATATGATTAATTGATAAAAAACACCTTTGGTTCTTACCCAGAAACATGATTTGTGTATAAATTGAAATTTAGGGTTTAAGTCTCATGCAATTGGGTATTTTTTGATTCACAAGGGTTTTGATGTTAAAACTTGGTTTAATCAACTCATTAGGCCTCTAAGTTATCCCAGAAAACGTTTGGTGCAATTCCTATGGCTAAAATCCTTACTCGTAAAATTTGAAAATTTAGGGTTTAAGTCTACGCGTAAGAAAAACTTACGCGTAACTATGGATCATTGTGATTTCAGATAAGAATGAAAAGGGATTGAAGAACTATGTTAATGATGATGGGATGACAAATTTGTTTCAGGTTTTACGCGTGCAAAATTCAGAATCAAGGTTAACTGTGCTCCTACGCATAAGGATCACCTTACGTGTAGAATGTTATGCGTAAGAGAAATCTTACGCGTAACCTTTACGCGTAAGGTTCTACAAAAGGGACTACGCGTATCCTGTGAAGGATATGCGTAAACATTGAGTCTTACGCATAAGGTTCACTCTTATGAGTAAGCCTTACGCGTAAGCTCCAACATATGCTTACGCAAAAGCCTTATGCTAAGGATCCTTTTCTTACGCGTAAGTTAAGTTCCTACGCACAAGTTTAGACCGACGCGTATGGTTTACTGTTTACGCATAAACTTACAACTTCTACGCTTAAGCCTAAGTTTTAACCATAATTGTGAATTGTTACGCGTACAAACTTGTAAGCAAATAAATCATAACGTCATGAAACCAAAATGTCACTAATAAGCTTAAATGGTTAATATGTTGTGAAAATAAGTGAAAATTTGGACTTTAAAACTCAAAGTTAATAAATTCACGAAACTTATCACGACTACTTTGGACTATTGGAAAAACAAATGACGTTGGACTCGTAACATTCATCAACATAACATATTCAATAATTGGACAATAAAATCAACTTTTGACTAACATAATGTCTTTCGATATGTTGGTTCTTTTGGCTCAATATCTTTCAGATCACGATATGGACGTCCAAATGGAATACATTGATGCACCAAATGTTCTTAAAATGGAAGACATCTTCCCCAACGGTTACACAATGAAGATTGGGAAGAACAATCTCAGAGTCGATTTTGATAACTTCACATGTTCTGAGTCTTCTTGTCAAATCGTTGTAGATATTCTGAAGACTCATCCATACAAGAATATGCTTACTAATTCTGCAACGGTGCCGGAGATTTATCTTCACCAATTCTGGCACACCATGCAAAAGGTTAAAGGTCAAGATGTTGTGACAGTGACACTTAACGACAAACAAGTCACTATCACTCCAGCAGACTTAAGGGCTGTTCTTCTTCTTCCTAACTTCCAACCTGCTGATTACACTGCTACTCCTACTGAATATGTCACTCTCTAGTTCATGGTCGACGTTGGCTATGATGAAGCTGCTGGGATTATCACAAAACACTCCTCAGTAGATCTCATATATATTCCTCAACCATGGAGAACCCTCTACATCATGATTGCCAAATCAGTTTCTGGACGTGACAGTGGTTTTGAGCATCCGAAGCTCATGGAACTACAAATTTTTTGGGGCACGGTCAACATGCAGCACATCGAATTTGCAGCTCTGATCTGGGACGACATGATGTCTTACCATAAAAATCCTGGCACCAAGATCCCTTATATCATATACACAAAACTGTTGATCCAAAGGATTCTAGGGAATAATCCAGATATTCCGTTAAGACTTGATGACCCCAACCATCACTCCGTGTTGCTTGAGCCAACACTCAATGTTGTCAGATTTAAGGACTCAACAATGAAGAAACAAGGTGCGGTATTACCTGATTTCCTTCTTACTGCTGCGATCAATGAACTACAATCGTATCAACGATATCTGGAAGCAGTGGCACTAGGCAAAGTGGGGTTCATTAATGAAAAGTCTTTAGGTATACCTGTTAGGAAGACCAGGAGAGGCAGTGCAGGAAGTCTCACAAGCACTGGAAGTCCCCTAAAATATCTGTAAAACCCTAAAAATACAAAACGTATTAAAAGACTATTTTACCCTCACAATCAAAATTTTAAAATACGTAAAATATAATAACGTTCATTTAACGAAATTAAATACCTAACTTATAAATAAGTATAAAAACCTAACGTGCATATAAATTAACGACATTGGTATGACAAGAATATAAGCCACGCAACGTAAGTTTGGGCCGCTCGTTACCTTTGGGCCGTGTGATGTTTGCGTTCGGATAGGACCAAGCCGAGAGCCCAACGGGCTGTTTTCTTTTCTTTCCTTTTTCCCTTGTTGAGCTGAAGCCCAACCTCAATCCCTTAAGGATCCGATCGGTACCCTATATAAACCACACGCTAATACAAATTTTGGAACCCTAGTTTTGTTTGCCTCTTTTCTTTCCTTGTTCCATTCGGCCGAGAGTTTTTCTCACTTGGTGTCGAGACCTTTGTTCCAACGAGCTAAGGTATAAACGAAATCTTCTCGTCTTACTTTGATACGCCTAATGTTATTATGTATTGTATCGTGTTTTGTTTAGCCGAGTGGTGTTCTTTTCTTTTTGGCCGAACCATATGAAACCGAAAACCAACAATATGAATTGAACTTTATAAATATTAGAGAATATGTTATGTAATACGTATTGTTTGAACCAGTTATTAAGTATGTCGAGATAAAAGAGACCGAACCACATAGATCATGAATCGGCCAAGGTAAACATGCAAACGTAAATATGTAATATACGTAGATGAGCTAGGGTTGCGTAAAGTATATTAGCCGAAACCCTAGGTATGAACCGAACCATGTGGAGTTTGTAAACGTGTGTTAGACAAGAAAAGGTCATGTAAAACCTAAACCCTAGAGTGAGGTGTGAACCGAACCTTAAATAGTTTGTGAACCGTGTACCATGCGTGTGTTTTATAAGTCAAGTAAGCTTGTCGATATGTAAACGTAGTACGTGGTCATATCTAGTCAAAACTATTGTGCAGGTGTTGAGTAAATAAACGAGAGTTATTGAGTTATGTGAGTCGATTTGAGTATAAATAAGTGTTTGCATGTGTGAGTGCGTGCATGGTGAAACATAAAAAGAAAGGTTGTCTTCATTACGTGCTAGGTCAAGTAGCGAGTCATTAAATGACGTAACATGTAAAGTAAATGCGTATTAAATTGTCACACCCCCAATTTACCTGTTTTGCAGCGGAATGGAATTCCTGGGGGATTGACTGTCATAGCACCACAATCACAGTTATATTGAACGACCTAAAGTGTCGTTTAAAAACACATCGTTGGATATTTCATAAAAACATTCAAAGTACAACATTGGTCCCAAAAGGTTTACAAAGTTTGCGGAAATACAAATATGTTACAAATCCAAACGATGTTTTGAAATGAAGTACCATAATGTACAATAATGTAAGTCGACGCCGCGACTCAAAATGTAGGTCCCTAAACCATGTCACGATGATAATGCCTCAGTTACCTGAAAATACATTGCTAAAAAGGTCAACAATAATGTTGGTGAGAAATCATAGGTTTATGTAAATGTTTTATACGACTACACAAGTATAGACCAGGCATGACAATCAAGTCACGTAAAAATGTTACAATTGCAATAAGTCCATGACACCGAAACTAGACAATTCATAATGTATGCCCCTGCAGAGTGTTTGCCAGACAACTCCGTAATGTTATAAAATGAAATGCATCCGTATGACTAGTTGGGATTCACCAACCCGGATGGAGGCGTCACCCTCGATAGATCTATCCACTCATCCTCGCTTCAAAGATTAACGGTTCATGTTCAGGTAATGGGAATGGGGACTTTCAATTGGCAAATAAGGTAACTTAAGCAATGTAAATGAATTTAACATACTTGGTATCGTAATAAAAATGTTGTGCAATGTATTCTCCCCCGTAGGTTTGAAAATAATTAAAAGTGTATACGACGGGGCTATGAAAACTCACTTGGATAAACTGGAATAATGGCAAAAGTGAGTACACCGAGGTATAATGAGATGCGTCAACCGGGACCTATTACGAATGATATGATATGTAATGAGTTGCAATGTAATGTTATGCATGCATTTCGTATGTTATTTATACCATTTGCGAGTTTTTGAAAATAATACTTTTCGTCGAAAAATACTCTTTTGACGTCTTGACCAATCAAAAATCACTTTACAAGTTTTTACGTCAAAATGTCATCCTACAATGGTTTTATAATGATTTATGGTGAAATTATCACTTTTCGTCGCAAAACAATGTTGTCGGAAATTTCTTGAAATTAACAAAAATGGCTCCGAAAAACGAGTCGTAAAACGGTGTACGTCGATCGTTAGAGAACGAACTCGACGGTTTTGGAAAGTTTGTATCGATATCTAGAAGTTTCAGTTCAGGAGTTTTCGTCCAAGTTTGAGCAACCGTAATTAATTTATTACAACTCCGCTATACAAACGGCTTGTCGTTTTGAAAAATATGCTCGGTGAACTTAATTTTACTAGAAGACAATTCGTTACAAAAAGTTTCACAACCTCGTTAAAAACAGCCCTCAACAGGGACGTTACAGCTACCGTAACACTTGTATCTTAGAAATAATATAGTTTTTCAGAAAATAATAGTTACGGCAAGTTTATGAAAACGTGCATATCTTTGTCGTTTCAAATCCGTTTTCTACGTATAATACGTCCTTAGCTTCGTATCGAAGTAAACTAATATATTTTTGATAAGTCGAAATAATTTGTGAAGCTTAAGGCTCGTTTTTGACTCGTACAAGAAAAATATAGTATGCTGAAATTTCTGAAAATTATTTATTTCGTCGTCAAACTTGTAAAATCCATAACTTCTTCGTTATAACTCCGTTTTATTCCGTTCAAGCGGCCACGGATTCGTTTTAAAGTATATTTTCTAAATATCAAGGCCAAAATGTCGTGCCTACTGTCGGTTTTTCCAGAAAATCGAAACAAGGACAGAACCTATTTTATACGTATTGAAAATAGTTTTTCTCGGACAAAACCTATTCTATTCCCTTCAAATCAACTCCAAAGCTAATCTAATCCTACCATACACCTTCTTAGGGTGTCATGGGTTCCTAATCATCATCAAGACCAAAGAATACCAAGGGGATAATTATAGGATGACCAAATATATATATATATACTCTAAAATTATGTAAAATGGTATAAATCACATATGTCTTGCATGTTGCTCCAAAAATGAAAAGATAAATATGTAATGAAAAGGATCATGAAAAAATGAAAGAAACATGCTTACAAGTGAATATGATGAGGTGCAAGTAACAAGGTTAAACTTAAATACTCTTGGTTTTTATTTCAAAACCTTATAAAGAGTATAAACTAGATTGATTAAACACTTGAGAAAATTTTTGATGATGATTCCTTTGAAAACCCCTATGTGGCCGGTTCTTGATGAAGGAGAAACAAGAGAGAAATATTTTGCTAGTACTATGAGAATTATGTTGAGGTGAATGAATAAGTAACAAGTAAGACTTTTATGTTGTGTAAGATTTTTAAGTTGAGTAAAAGTTTATACAATCAAGAGCCATACTCTCATTAATTACCACCCTCCCCTTGGTCGGCCAAGGGGGAGGGATTTGGTAAAACATATCTTTTTTTTTTTTTTTTTTTTTATTACTTGTATATATATTGTGAATAAAATGTAAGTAAGTTGTAGATAAATGTACAAGTAATGGTAAATGGTAACTTTTAGGTACAAGAGATTTTTAGTAGATCAAAATAGAATGTAATGAGATAATAAAAATTGTAAAAATACATTCCTTGTAAAAATTTAGTGATATAATAATTATCGAGAAATTTTTAAGAAAAATGTCGTAATAATATAAATTCAACGATTTATATACGAAATAAATTCAAAACACTAGTTAAACTCAAAATATAGTTTTTATAACTAAATATAAGTATAAAAATACATCGGGATCATTTTTGAAAGTAATGGATTAAATATTCAAAATAATAACTCACGCGATAACGTTTATTTAATATAAAAATTACGCAATAAATGTGAAATGAAATGCCATGAATGAACTAACGTGATGCAAGTGATGTCAATGAAGTGTAGACTAATCTTAGTCCATATGAAATGTACGTGATGTTATGATCATGAATTCGCCGCTAAACCTTTAAGGTTACGCGAATTTGGAACAAGTAAACCAAGTTTACGATAAATGTTGAAATTGTAAGGCATGAATTGTGTCGAGAAATGACCTGAAAGTACGGGTTGTCACATTCGCCCATCCAAAAAGGAATTCAGTCCCTGAATTCAATCGTTGTTAGGTCTAACGGTGTCGGTGAAAAGATGAGGATACTTGCGTCGCATCTGGTCTTCCCGTTCCCAAGTAAACTCAGGACCCCTTCGAGAATTCCAACGGACTTTCACAATAGGAATACGACTCTGTTTCAACTGCTTGACCTCGCGGTCCATAATTTCTACAGGTTCCTCCATAAAATTGAGTTTGTCGTCAAGTTGAACTTCGTCCAATGGAATAACAAGTGATTCGTCCGATAGACACTTCTTCAAGTTTGAAACGTGAAACGTGTTGTGCACATGACTGAGTTCTGGTGGAAGATCAAGGCGATAAGCTACAGGACCAACTCAGCCCAGAATCTTGAATGGTCCAATGTATCTCGGATTTAACTTTCCGCGCTTTCCAAATCGTACCACGCCCTTCCAAGGCGATACTTTCAACATAACTTTGTCACCCACTTGAAATTCCAATGGTTTGCGCCTAACATCCGCATAACTTTTCTGTCGGCTTCGGGCAGTTCTGAGTCTATCACGAATTTGAACTATCTTTTCCGTGGTTTCCCGTACCATTTCTGGACCAGTAAGTTGTGCGTCTCCGACCTCGGCCCAACAAACAGGTGATCGGCACTTTCGACCATAGAGTGCCTCGAATGGTGCCATCTTTATACTGGTGTGATAACTATTGTTGTACGAGAATTCTATCAATGGCAAATGGTTAGCCCAACCATTTCCAAAGTCAATTACACATGCCCTCAGCATATCTTCTAACGTTTGAATTGTCCTTTCACTTTGACCGTCGGTTTGTGGGTGATATGCTGTGCTCATCTCTAATCTAGTCCCGAACGAATCTTGCAATGAATTCCAGAAGTTTGAAGTGAATCGACTATCTCTGTCGGAAATGATAGAAATTGGTGCGCCGTGCCTCGAGACTATTTCCTTGACATAAAGTCTAGTGAGTTGCTCCATGGAATAAGTCTCTCTAATAGGTATGAAATGGGCTGACTTGGTAAGGCGATCAACAATTACCCAAATAGCGTCGTAACCTCCCGATGTCTTAGGAAGTTTCGTAACAAAGTCCATCGTAATGCGTTCCCATTTCCATTGAGGAATTTCCGGTTGTTGGAGTAATCCTGAAGGCTTCTGGTATTCGACTTTTACCTTAGAGCAGGTAAGGCATTTGCTAACGTACGTGGCAATCTCCGCTTTCATGTTCGGCCACCAATAAAGCTTCTTAAGATCTTGATACATCTTATCAGATCCTGGATGAATAGAATACTTTGACTTATGCGACTCATGCATAATCAATTCTCGTATTCCGCCATACAATGGAACCCACATTCTATCCTTGAAACATAATACTCCATCTGCTCTCTTTACAAAACCATTTGCGCTTTCGGGCATACCATAAAGCTTTTCACTTGGTCGGTTCTCCTCCTTAAGTGCTTCGACTTGTGCTTCGTGGATTTTCGATGGTAAAGGAGAAATAATCGTCATTCCCAATGATCGAACTCTTAAAGGTTTAGGCCTCTCTTTCCGACTAAGAGCATCAGCCACAACATTGGCTTTTCCCGGGTGATACTTGATTTCACAGTCATAGTCGCTGAGTAACTCCAACCAACGACGTTGCCTCATATTAAGCTCCTTTTGATCAAGAATATATTGCAAACTCTTGTGGTCGGTAAACACAGTGCACTTTGTACCGTAGAGGTAGTGTCTCCAAATCTTGAGCGCAAAAACTACGGCTCCTAACTCGAGGTCATGAGTGGTGTAATTCTTCTCATGAGTCTTAAGTTGTCGAGAAGCATACGCTATCACCTTCTCGTTTTGCATTAAAACAGCCCCAAGTCCTTTATGCGAAGCGTCGCAATATACAACAAAGTTCTCAATGCCTTCGGGTAGTGCCAAAATCGGCGCACTGCAAAGCTTTTGCTTCAACAACTGAAAAGCAGCTTCTTGTTTCTTTCCCCACTCGTACTTCTTGTTTTTCTGTGTCAACTTGGTCAAAGGTCTCGCTATCTTTGAAAAACCTTCGATGAACCTTCGGTAATACCCGGCTAGTCCTAGAAATTGTCGAATTTCTGTAGGATTTGTTGGAGTAGCCCAATATTTCACGGCTTCAATCTTTGCGGGATCAACTTGTAGTCCTTGACTATCAATGACGTGACCAAGAAATTGCACTTTGTGGTTCCAAAAATCACACTTCGAAAATTTGGCATACAACTTCTCATTCTTGAGTAGCCTTAAAATCGTCCTTAAATGCTCTTCGTGCTCTTCTTTGCTCTTTGAGTAGATCAAGATGTCGTCAATGAACACTATCACAAACTTGTCCAAATACGGTTTACATACTCTATTCATGAGATCCATGAATACCGCCGGTGCATTAGTCAATCCGAACGGCATCACTTGAAACTCGTAATGACCGTAACGTGTTCTAAACGCTGTTTTCGGAATATCCTCTTCCCGAACTCTAAGTTGATGGTAACCCGACCGGAGATCAATCTTGGAGTAAATACTAGAACCTTGCAACTGATCAAATAAATCGTCGATTCTGGGGAGTGGGTAACGATTCTTCACCGTTAACTTGTTCAACTCTCTATAATCTATGCACATTCGGAAGGATCCATCTTTCTTCTTCACAAACAAGACCGGTGCTCCCCAAGGCGAGGAACTCGGCCTAATGAATCCTTTGTCTAAAAGTTCTTGCAATTGATTAGACAACTCTTGCATTTCGGATGGTGCTAGACGGTACGGTGCTCGCGCAATCGGTGCAGCTCCAGGCACTAAGTCAATTTGAAATTCTACTTGACGTGCCGGTGGAAGTCCCGGTAAATCTTCGGGAAAGACTTCAGAAAATTCTCGGACAATTGGAATATCTTCAAGTCGCTTCTCCTCCGACTTTTTCTCGGTTACATGGGCTAAGAAAGCAAGACAACCTTTCTTTATGTACTTCTCCGTTTTGATGCACGATATGATACTAAGTCTAGTTCCACTTCGTTCCCCACGAATAATCAAAGTTTCGCCGTTATAAGGAAGATGAACAACTTTCTCATCACAAATGATCTTTGCACGATGCTTAGATAACCAATCCATGCCGATGACGACGTCAAAACTACCAAGTTCTACGGGCATGAGGTCTATGTTGAAGGGATGATTAAGAAAATTGAATGTGCAACCGCGGAAAATGGTGTTGGTGCTAACTAAGTTACCATTAGCTAATTCGACAATGTATGATATGTCTAAGGTGGTTGGTTTAATGTTGAGCAAAGGTGCAAATGCATTGGACACAAAACTTTTATCGGCACCCGAATCAAATAAAACTGAAGCGTAACGATTATTGAGAAGGAACGTACCCGTAATGACATTCGGGTCCTCCCTATCTTCTCCGCCTCCAATGACGTAAACCCTTCCTTGTGCCGTACCTCCTTGATTCGGATTTGCTTGATTCTTTCCCTTCTTACAATCAGATTTGTAGTGTCCACGTTCCCCGCAACCAAAACATGTAACTTGTGGCGACTTGCAATCCATAGTTCGGTGACCAACTTTCTTGCAATTTTCACATGGATCAGGACATCGACCTGGATTGTGATGACTCAAACACCTATTACACTTCGGCAAAACCCCCGAATACCTTTTTCCTTCCTTTTGACCCGCAGCATAAACCTTAGCAACCTCCTGCCTCTTGGGCGGTTGTTGAGTAGCATTTCTACCCCTGGTGTTGTCCCACTTGCGCTTGTTATTGTTGCTATTGTTGTTGTTGTAGTTGGATCGGTTATTGTTGTAGTTGAAACGGTTGTTGGGATTGTTGTTGTTGTTTCGGTTAGTGTTGGTGTACTTACCTCTCTTCACCACTTGTGCCATCAACTTCTGAGTCACTCGAATAGCTTCCTCAATTGTTTGTGGATCAAACGAAGTCACATCTCCTTGAATCACCTCGGGAAGTCCCCCGATGAAAGCCTCTAGCAACTTCTCGTTATCAGAAACCATGGACGGGCATAACGCGGCCAATTCCTGGAATCTCCGAATGTAAGTGTCAATATCGTACCCAATGGTTACTAGTTCATAGAACTCTGTCTCCAACTTTTTGATTTCCGTACGAGGACAAAACTTCTTAGTCACCAAACCCTTAAATTCCTCCCAAGTAAGCTTGAAAGCATTCTCCATTCCAATCGGTTGAGCGTATGAATTCCACCATGACAACGCTCCATCGAGTAAAGTACTCGTAGCAAATTTGACCTTACTGTCATCCGGACAGTTACATAGCAAGAATACGGACTCCAATTTTTCAAACCATCGAACCATTGCTGTAGCTCCCTCGGTACCTCTAAATTTCGTGGGCTCACCACTTTTGAAATCCTTGTACGAACATTTCTTAACCCCAGATCCTCCTGCATTACCAGTAGCAGCAGCAAGCCTAGCGGCTTCAGCAGCAGCCGCGGCCTCAGCAGCAGCAGCAGCCACTGTTTCCCGTTCAACTCTTAAAGCATTAGCAATGCTATCATTCACCAACTTTTGAATTGCTGCTTGGGTCATTTCAACGGTAGCTTTCTTCGGTGCCATAACTCTTCAAAATCACAAGATGAAACAATCATGAGAACTCGTAAGTAGAAACAACCATCATACAAATATATCCACAACCACAACATGCATAAAGATAAATGGAATCACAACGGAACAATAACGAAATATCACAAATATAATCACAACACACGTGGATAATATACATGAAAATTTCGGCCTACATGGACCGATATCATACATAATAAAAACCATTCCTACATAGTAGAGTCAATACTTGATATATTTGTTTGTACAACAATCAAAAGACAACAAGTTCTTTAAACTACGTCACACACCTTGTGACTAGGATAATAATGGTCAAAACTATACATGACAAAAGTCTACATAAGGCAACTCATGGTGCTCCGCCGGCCCTATCCTGAAGATCACGAACCTGAGTAGTCAAGCTGGCCACTAAACCCCTCAACTCTCCAATCTGACCCTGCAAAGTAACAATACTCTCACGAGCTAAAGATAACTCCTGTGCCTGACTCTGTAACTCATCTCGTGCCATATCGGCTCTGTCGAACAACTCGGGCATCTCCTGCCTCAACTCCGTGATATGCTCTCTATCCTCTATCTGCCTATGCTGAATACTCTGATGAGATAAATCAATCGAGACCCTGCCTAACACTAAACCCTCGACCTCCTCAGCAATGGGCTCAATCCTATCTACCGACAGTTCCTCCAACTGTCGTGACAACCTATCAATCTGGATCTGCTGAGCATCAATACGGGCTCCTAATGCCTCGGTAGAAGGCTGTCGTGCAGCCGCAGCCCTAGAACTCTCTCCTAACTTGAACCTAGCAGGTGGCTCGGGCTCAGTAGATGGTGGTGTCGGGATGTCGAAACGAGTACGCTTTTTAGGCGGCAAGTCTGTCGTAGGCAAAGGATCCCTAAGAAAATATGATGAAGATGGTGATGATGATGGTGCTAGTAGTGGTGATGGTGGGTGCATCTGGTAAGGAGCAGGGCTAACATGAGGAGTGGGTGCGACTTCGCCCTCCTCGAAGGGTTCAGTCTCAGTATCAGTCATAACTAGTGGGAAGGCTGGAGTAGAGCCAATGGAGGATACGATCTCAGTGGAGTGTGATGGAACATCATCCATGATGGGGTTAGCTGGGACATCATCCGAGCTAGATTCCGATGATATGGTGATGGGATGTGAATCTGAAGACATGTCTGTGACAACCGATGTGAAATAAAAGTAAATAATCTCGAATAAAGTGTAAGTGAATCCGCATGATAAAATGAATATGTACTATGATGAAATGATGAGATGCTATGATAATGTAGCTATAGTCTAGGGTCAATGATGCAACCTAGTTCTCTATAACTGTAGCTCTGGTACCAATCTGTCACACCCCCAATTTACCTGTTTTGCAGCGGAATGGAATTCCTGGGGGATTGACTGTCATAGCACCACAATCACAGTTATATTGAACGACCTAAAGTGTCGTTTAAAAACACATCGTTGGATATTTCATAAAAACATTCAAAGTACAACATTGGTCCCAAAAGGTTTACAAAGTTTGCGGAAATACAAATATGTTACAAATCCAAACGATGTTTTGAAATGAAGTACCATAATGTACAATAATGTAAGTCGACGCCGCGACTCAAAATGTAGGTCCCTAAACCATGTCACGATGATAATGCCTCAGTTACCTGAAAATACATTGCTAAAAAGGTCAACAATAATGTTGGTGAGAAATCATAGGTTTATGTAAATGTTTTATACGACTACACAAGTATAGACCAGGCATGACAATCAAGTCACGTAAAAATGTTACAATTGCAATAAGTCCATGACACCGAAACTAGACAATTCATAATGTATGCCCCTGCAGAGTGTTTGCCAGACAACTCCGTAATGTTATAAAATGAAATGCATCCGTATGACTAGTTGGGATTCACCAACCCGGATGGAGGCGTCACCCTCGATAGATCTATCCACTCATCCTCGCTTCAAAGATTAACGGTTCATGTTCAGGTAATGGGAATGGGGACTTTCAATTGGCAAATAAGGTAACTTAAGCAATGTAAATGAATTTAACATACTTGGTATCGTAATAAAAATGTTGTGCAATGTATTCTCCCCCGTAGGTTTGAAAATAATTAAAAGTGTATACGACGGGGCTATGAAAACTCACTTGGATAAACTGGAATAATGGCAAAAGTGAGTACACCGAGGTATAATGAGATGCGTCAACCGGGACCTATTACGAATGATATGATATGTAATGAGTTGCAATGTAATGTTATGCATGCATTTCGTATGTTATTTATACCATTTGCGAGTTTTTGAAAATAATACTTTTCGTCGAAAAATACTCTTTTGACGTCTTGACCAATCAAAAATCACTTTACAAGTTTTTACGTCAAAATGTCATCCTACAATGGTTTTATAATGATTTATGGTGAAATTATCACTTTTCGTCGCAAAACAATGTTGTCGGAAATTTCTTGAAATTAACAAAAATGGCTCCGAAAAACTAGTCGTAAAACGGTGTACGTCGATCGTTAGAGAACGAACTCGACGGTTTTGGAAAGTTTGTATCGATATCTAGAAGTTTCAGTTCAGGAGTTTTCGTCCAAAAGGTCTCGAACATAAAGATAATAAGGGTTAAAGATAGTGATTTTGGCTAATTGTAGTGCAAAAAGTGAGTTTCGGCCAAGTTTGAGAAACCGTAATTAATTTATTACAACTCCGCTATACAAACGGCTTGTCGTTTTGAAAAATATGCTCGGTGAACTTAATTTTACTAGAAGACAATTCGTTACAAAAAGTTTCACAACCTCGTTAAAAACAGCCCTCAACAGGGACGTTACAGCTACCGTAACACTTGTATCGTAGAAATAATATAGTTTTTCAGAAAATAATAGTTACGGCAAGTTTATGAAAACGTGCATATCTTTGTCGTTTCAAATCCGTTTTCTACGTATAATACGTCCTTAGCTTCGTATCGAAGTAAACTAATATATTTTTGATAAGTCGAAATAATTTGTGAAGCTTAAGGCTCGTTTTTGACTCGTACAAGAAAAATATAGTATGCTGAAATTTCTGAAAATTATTTATTTCGTCGTCAAACTTGTAAAATCCATAACTTCTTCGTTATAACTCCGTTTTATTCCGTTCAAGCGGCCACGGATTCGTTTTAAAGTATATTTTCTAAATATCAAGGCCAAAATGTCGTGCCTACTGTCGGTTTTTCCAGAAAATCGAAACAAGGACAGAACCTATTTTATACGTATTGAAAATAGTTTTTCTCGGACAAAACCTATTCTAATCCCTTCAAATCAACTCCAAAGCTAATCTAATCCTACCATACACCTTCTTAGGGTGTCATGGGTTCCTAATCATCATCAAGACCAAAGAATACCAAGGGGATAATTATAGGATGACCAAATATATATATATATATACTCTAAAATTATGTAAAATGGTATAAATCACATATGTCTTGCATGTTGCTCCAAAAATGAAAAGATAAATATGTAATGAAAAGGATCATGAAAAAATGAAAGAAACATGCTTACAAGTGAATATGATGAGGTGCAAGTAACAAGGTTAAACTTAAATACTCTTGGTTTTTATTTCAAAACCTTATAAAGAGTATAAACTAGATTGATTAAACACTTGAGAAAATTTTTGATGATGATTCCTTTGAAAACCCCTATGTGGCCGGTTCTTGATGAAGGAGAAACAAGAGAGAAATATTTTGCTAGTACTATGAGAATTATGTTGAGGTGAATGAATAAGTAACAAGTAAGACTTTTATGTTGTGTAAGATTTTTAAGTTGAGTAAAAGTTTATACAATCAAGAGCCATACTCTCATTAATTACCACCCTCCCCTTGGTCGGCCAAGGGGGAGGGATTTGGTAAAACATATCTTTTTTTTTTTTTTTTTTTTATTACTTGTATATATATTGTGAATAAAATGTAAGTAAGTTGTAGATAAATGTACAAGTAATGGTAAATGGTAACTTTTAGGTACAAGAGATTTTTAGTAGATCAAAATAGAATGTAATGAGATAATAAAAATTGTAAAAATACATTCCTTGTAAAAATTTAGTGATATAATAATTATCGAGAAATTTTTAAGAAAAATGTCGTAATAATATAAATTCAACGATTTATATACGAAATAAATTCAAAACACTAGTTAAACTCAAAATATAGTTTTTATAACTAAATATAAGTATAAAAATACATCGGGATCATTTTTGAAAGTAATGGATTAAATATTCAAAATAATAACTCACGCGATAACGTTTATTTAATATAAAAATTACGCAATAAATGTGAAATGAAATGCCATGAATGAACTAACGTGATGCAAGTGATGTCAATGAAGTGTAGACTAATCTTAGTCCATATGAAATGTACGTGATGTTATGATCATGAATTCGCCGCTAAACCTTTAAGGTTACGCGAATTTGGAACAAGTAAACCAAGTTTACGATAAATGTTGAAATTGTAAGGCATGAATTGTGTCGAGAAATGACCTGAAAGTACGGGTTGTCACATAAATGATATTAAAAGTATGGGAAAACCCTAGAACATGAATAGGAAGTCGATTAGGGTTAAAAGCTAAGTGTGTAAATTCGTTATTTCATGTGAGAATGGTAAGTCTTGGAGTCAGTAATAACTATTGATTAAGAGTAAATGAGCTAGTACTAAGCGTAATGTAAACATGCGTGAGTTATGATTTTATGCAAGGAGTCACATATCATGAATTAAAGTATTTCATGCATGGTCTCATTAAGTTGTATTCGAACAACGTTACATGTGAAGCTTGGTCAATTACGCAAGGTAAAGAAGTTTGTGTAAACTAATTTGAAAGAGAGTCCTAAAATCCGTTTTGACAATTATAAACCCCATACTGTGAATGATGATCATATAAGTCCTCAAATAAGATATTTGTCATATTAAACCCTTAAGTTTACCATTTATCATTTGCAACCCATAAGTTTGGCTAATTAATAATTAAGACTCTAAATTGTTGTAATTACGTCCGTCACTAAGAATAAGATTATGCTTACGACTTTAAGAGTGTGAACGTGATAAATCCGTTATAACTTAATGATGCTAACAAGTATTAAATAAATCATAATCAGTGTAGATTCGTTGAAGGAGACGCGACGTTACATCTTCGTGATTCACTTATTCGTTTCTTTCCTCTCATTTGCTTTAAGGTACAGATATTCTGACCTTTTCAGTAAAGGTTCCTTATGACGTTCTTTTCGTTAGCTTTCCTATTTTACTTATTAGGGTTTCCTAAGCCTTTGCTATGAACCCCATTCTGTTTATTTGAGTTGTTGCTTATTTGAACTCTGATTTCTGAATTTTGAAACATCTGATTTTGAACTATATGATATGAAAACTTTGATTTGAAAATATGATTAATCTTCTGATAAAGTATGATCTGTGTCAGTTTTGACATTCTGATTTGACCTAAGATAGTTTGACACCCGAGCCAAATATTAACTAGTCATGGGGGTTCCATGTCCGTGTCAGTGATGCACCTCTGACATGACTCTAGGGCAGTAGAGTGATGTTCTGCCACGTCCCTTATCTGTTATCTGTTATGAGCTCAAGTTATATTATATGACCAATATCTGTCTGTGGGGCGTATGGATGCATCCTAGATCTGATCTGTTATCTGATATGATTTTCTGGTGAATGATGTCGTGTGCAATACGCGTCTTCACAAAATTCTGGGAGCTAGCTACTCCAATTAGTTTATGAGGTTACCTTATGAAGAAGAAAGATATTTCTGATATGATATGTTCTGGGCTCGTGGTAGTTAACTAAATCTTTATCTGTTATTTCTGTGTTAAGTATTCCGATTATGATTCGGTATGTTCAAGTGTTTATAATTATGTGCTAGGTTTATTATATGTTATTATATGTGTTTATGCTTTTGTATGTTTATGAGACTACCGTCTGCTATGCTAGGATATGATTAATATGTTTAAACATGATTTGCATGATGTCCTCTGATATTATGTTAGTTTATCGTTATGTGAATTCGTTGATCTGTGAGATGAATGTGCTAGTGTGAAAGTGAGTATTCTGTAAGTTTAGTATGTATAATTTGTTCAGTTAATCTGGTGAACTTTGCCTATCCGTTAGGGTATCTATCTGTTTATGTTTGATCTGCTATGTTAAAACTCTGCTGATGTTAAGATTTGATCTGAGAACTAGTCTAGCTTATGATATCTGTTCTGATAATTGCTAATGGCTATGTTATGTCTTTGTCTATTGAGTTATAGTTTGTCTACTGTGTTTTCTGTCTGTATATGTGACCTGCCATGTTTAAATTCTGCTTATACTAAAGTTTGATCTGGGAAAATGGTTTAATTTATAATGTCTGGCCTGTTAACTTACTATCTGCTATGTTATGCCTCTAGTTCATTTAATTATAGTTTTTGTAAGGTGTTCTCATTGGTATGTGTGACTACTATGTGTTGACTGTTGTTTTCCGATGCTATGACACTGGTTAAGTTTAATAAATGTAGATTAATTGATTTGTATGAATGCCATGATTATTTTCTAGGAATTGGTTCCGTTAGTCTTTAGACTTTTCGTTTGGTTTATATGAAATCTATTTTCTTGATATGTTAAGTTCTTGGTTATTCTGATGTGTTTGCGTTTGTGTCTTTAATGTGCTATGAGGCGTTTTTAACTGATATGTGTTCTTCTGGATTTCTGTATAATTGTGTTTCCGCAGAATCCTCAATGTTTCAGTATTCTCATTTCGTTGTGATTTCGTTATTTGTATATTCGTTTTGTTTAGCTTTTGTTTCGTTATATCTGTTCACTGGGCTTTGTAAGCTCAGCCGCATTTTCTTTTCCTGCGGCAGGTATTAAGCATTCAAGATGAGCTTATGGGATAGCTGATCTGAGTTGAGAGTAGAGACAAGAGCAAGATTTGAAAATAGGGATCTTAGATTTATTTTGAATATTAAGTTATATTATGTTTTCTTTTGATTATTTTGTAAAGGCTTCCGCTATTGTATGGTACTTAAGGTTCTGATATGAAACCGTATTGTGATATCTTTACCCTTGTCGGGTTGGGGTGTTACAATTTATGGTATCAGAGCTCTAGGTTTTAGGACCCTTAGAGCTTAGGCTATGACCTGTGAGGATTGGGTAGATTTAGGATTTTCCCTTTTGCGTACTTTCTTTGCGTCCACTATCGTACATAGACCTTGCTAATAGTTGGTTATTCTTTTAGATGGTTATCCCTCATCATTCTAGTTCACCTGATAGGAGCAAACAAGGACCAGCTAGGCAACATAAGGAGAGGATGAGGTGGACCATTGTTATTGCTAAAGGCTGCAAGATGTTTGGTAGAGTGAAGCGGACCAACAGGAGGGTACGAGTTCCGGCTAGTATGTGGCCATGCACAATTGAAGAAAAGCTGACCTTAAAGAACGTAGACGGAAAAGTAGTAAAGGAGTACGAAACTAAGGTCGTTGACAACCAAGGTTTCACCACTAGGTATCATGATAGATGTCCCGAATTCTTTGAAGATGGAGGAGTAGGTTGGACTAGGAGTCGCGATTTGTATGCTTTTGTAGATCGGGTGCCGGAAGAAGAAGAGAGGAATCGGAAAAGTGACTTTGCTAGTCGCTTATTACCGCAGCGTGAAGGAAATAAGAACGGATGGATAAGTGAGGAAGAAGAGGACGAAGAAGAACATGAGGAAGAATACGAGGTAGACTCGGATTTAGAGTCCACGGCTTCTAGTAGGTTTAATCCGATACAGGAATAGAAATGTGCACTCCTGATTAGTTGCCTCTTTATGAGAAATTTCTGACATTGGATTTTGAGTTTAGGTCCTTTTGCTTTCATTTAGATGATTGAATCTTGGATTATTAAGTTTTGTTTTGGAAGTACATCTTATGACAATTCTGCAATTTTGTTTGGTTAGTGGAAATAAAAAAAAAATTTGAAAGTATAGTTCCTGTTTGTTGTTTCTTTCTGATAGATTCGTTAAGTTTCCGTTAGTCCTCATAAGTTTTGTCTACTATGTGTTTTCTTAATGATGTCGCTTAATCACAGCTTGAAATGAAGTATGACCATCACGATGGTATACTCATGTGGATCTGGTTTGTTATAGTATGTTACTTGCTATCTGTATGTTATCCGTATGTGATATGTTTTGTTATGATATTAGTTATGTGGTTTGCCATGACCCGGGACAGAATATGATGACAATAAGAACTTGTTATGTGATGCAAGTATTATGACGCCTGATCAACGTGATAATACCGAGATCATATAATTTGAACTTATTGAAGTCATATGACGTCTGGGGAAATGCCTGTGGTTGATACGTAAATGGATTTTGACTGGTATCTGTTATTTGGCACTTCTCATGTTCGTTTGAAATTCTATACCTAATTGTGAGATTTTCGTCGATATCTGTTACGTATAAGTTTTGTACGCTTGGAATCCGGAAATTGTTATGATTTGTGTGAACTATGGATTTCTATGTTTGCTCTAAATGTGTACATCTCCGTATACCCTTATTGTGGTCATAAGATTTTCGTGAAGTGTTTGAGGAACATTAGATCCTTTTAGTTGGTTATCTGCGACTGGTGGGACCGTTAGAATTCGTTTTGTCTATGCATATGTTTGTTCTCATCATTAGATATCTGACTAAGTTAGAAATTGTCGTTTGATCTTTTTCCTGCATCTCATCCGTTATCTGCCATTACTTTGATGAGTATATGAATGTCTGTTGTAAGTATCTGATTATTGCTTTGATTTCTGAAAAGTATGAGTTTGTAGATTGTTGGGAATTAAAGTAAACTACTGATTCTGCCGAAGCATCTGCCGAATGGATTCTGCCGAAGAAGAAAGGATTCTGCTGAAGCACCACTTCAGCAGAAGTGTTAAAGCAGATATCGTGCAGATATCGTGTTGCTGCTGAAGATGTGAATCCACGTAGGAGAGATAAGCTCAGTTTAGAGTAAAAGTCAGCGCCGTATGTATAGGTTGGCGCCGTATTATGTAGAGCTTATCAGAATAAACAATATGATTAACAAAACAATATGATTAGTTGCATGCTTGTCTAGAAGCATGCTTGGTCTATGTTAGGATTAGGAGCGTAATTTGTCAACGCTCATTAGGGTTTCTGTCACAATTCTCAATTTCCGGTCATTTCTCAAACTCCATATTCATCATTTCATATCAATTTATTCATGATTTTTCATTTCACCTTAAACGCGTAAATTTCATATTAAATAAACGTTATCGCATGAGTTATTATTTTGAACATTTAATCCGTTACTTCTAAAAATGATCCCGATATATTTTTATACTTACATTTAGTTATAAAAACTATATTTTGAGTTTACCTAGTGTCCTAAATTTATTTTGTATATAAATCGTTAAAGTTATATTATTACGACGTTTTTCTTAAAAACTACACGATAATTATTTTATCACTCAAATTTTACAAGGAATGTATTTTTACAATTTTTATGATCTCATTATACTTTACTTTGATCTATTAACAATTTCTTTTACCTAAAAACTACCATCTACCTTACAAGTTATTACTACATAACATTTACTTACATATTACTTTTTAACAATTACACAATATATACATAGATAAAAAAAATAAATAAAAAATGTATTTTGCAAACATAATTCCCCCAAATCCGGCCCTATGGGGAGGGGATGCAATAAATGTTTGGTAGATTTTTTCTAACTTGTATAGTTATACACTCCAAACTCAATTATCTCATTCATTTTCATTCTCATTTTCAAGTCAAGTAGTAAAAGTGATTTCTCTTTGTTTTCTTCTCTCTAAACCGGCCATACAAGAGGAGTAGCAAGGGATCAAAATTTTTCAAGCTCAAGTGTTAATAACAATCTAGAATTACACTCTTAATTAAGGTTTTGAAATAAAAACCTAGGGTGTTTAGGTTAAACCTTTGTTCCTTGCACCTCATCATTATAGCTTGTAAGCATATTTCTATCATTTTTCATCTTTTCTTATCATTACATATGTATCTCTTCATTTTTGGAGCAAACATGCAAGACTTGTGTTAGTTATACCATTTTTACATGATTTTTAGAGTTATATATATATATAAAGTCATCCTATAATTATTCCCTTGGTATATTTTGGTCTTGATAATGTTTAGGAAACCATGACACCCTAATAAGGTGTATGGTAGGATTAGATTAGCTTTGGAGTTGATTTGAAGGGATTAGAATAGGTTTAGTACGATAAAAACTATTTTCGGTAAGTATATAAAAGTGTTCTGTCCTTATTTTGTTTTTCTGGAAAATCCGACAGTAGGCACGAAATTTTGGCCTTGATATTTAGAAAATATACTTTTAAACGAATCCGTGGCCGCTTGAACGGATTAAAACGGAGTTATAACGAAGAAGTTATGAATTTTTAAAGTTTGACGACGAAATATATATTTTTCAGAAATTTCAGCATACTATTTTTATCTTGTACGAGTCAAAAACGAGCCTTAAGCTTTACAAATTATTTCGACTTATCAAAAATATATTAGTATACTTTGATACGAAGCTAAGGACATATAATACGTAGAAAATGGATTTGAAACGACTAAGATATGCACGTTTTCATAAACTTGTCGTAACTATTATTTTTAGAAAAACTATATTATTTTTACGAGATAAGTGTTACGGTAACTAAAATGACCATGTTGACGGCTGTTTTTAACTATGATGTAGAACTTTTTGAAACGAAATGTCTTCTAGTAAAATCAAGATCACCAAGCATATTTTCTAAAACGACCAACCGTTTGTATAGCGGAGTTTTAATAAATTATTTACGGATGCTTAAACATGGCCGAAACTCACTTTTTACACAACAATTAGACAA
>BPTQ01000007.1:137485831-137687981 GCA_019973895.1 Chrysanthemum seticuspe | reverse complement strand
AAAATTTTTCAAGCTCAAGTGTTAATAACAATCTAGAATTACACTCTTAATTAAGGTTTTGAAATAAAAACCTAGGGTGTTTAGGTTAAACCTTTGTTCCTTGCACCTCATCATTATAGCTTGTAAGCATATTTCTATCATTTTTCATCTTTTCTTATCATTACATATGTATCTCTTCATTTTTGGAGCAAACATGCAAGACTTGTGTTAGTTATACCATTTTTACATGATTTTTAGAGTTATATATATATATAAAGTCATCCTATAATTATTCCCTTGGTATATTTTGGTCTTGATGATGTTTAGGAAACCATGACACCCTAAGAAGGTGTATGGTAGGATTAGATTAGCTTTGGAGTTGATTTGAAGGGATTAGAATAGGTTTAGTACGATAAAAACTATTTTCGGTAAGTATATAAAAGTGTTCTGTCCTTATTTTGTTTTTCTGGAAAATCCGACAGTAGGCACGAAATTTTGGCTTTGATATTTAGAAAATATACTTTAAAACGAATCCGTGGCCGCTTGAACGGATTAAAACGGAGTTATAACGAAGAAGTTATGAATTTTTAAAGTTTGACGACGAAATATATATTTTTCAGAAATTTCAGCATACTATTTTTATCTTGTACGAGTCAAAAACGAGCCTTAAGCTTTACAAATTATTTCGACTTATCAAAAATATATTAGTATACTTTGATACGAAGCTAAGGACATATAATACGTAGAAAATGGATTTGAAACGACTAAGATATGCACGTTTTCATAAACTTGCCGTAACTATTATTTTTAGAAAAACTATATTATTTTTACGAGATAAGTGTTACGGTAACTAAAATGACCATGTTGACGGCTGTTTTTAACTATGATGTAGAACTTTTTGAAACGAAATGTCTTCTAGTAAAATCAAGATCACCAAGCATATTTTCTAAAACGACCAACCGTTTGTATAGCGGAGTTTTAATAAATTATTTACGGATGCTTAAACTTGGCCGAAACTCACTTTTTACACAACAATTAGACAAAATCACCATCTTTAACCCTTATTATCTTTATGTTCGAGACCTTTATGTCGAAAACTCATGAACTGAAAATTTTAGATTTTGATACAAGCTTTCCAAAACCGTCGAGTTCGTTTCCTAACGTTCGACGTACACCATTTTACGACTAGTTTTTCGAAGTCATTTTTGTCACTTTCATGAAAATTCCGACGACTTTATTTTAAGACAAAAAGTTAAAATTTCACAATAAATCATTACGAAACCATTGTAGGATGACATTTTGACGTAAATACTTGTAAAGTGATTTAAGAATGGTCAAGACGTCAAAAGAGTATTTTTCGACGATAAGTATTATTTTCAAAACTCACAAATGGTATAAATAACATACGAAATGCATGCATAACATTACATCATAACTCATTACGTATCATATCATTCACAATAGGTCAAGGTTAAAGCATCACACTACATCTCGGTGTACTCACTCTTGTCATCATACCAATTTATCAAGTGAGTTTTCATAGCCCCACTTTCTATTATTTAATTGTTTACAAACTTTTGGGGGAGATACATGCTCAACTACTTGTTTTTATAAATACAAATACTCAAAATATTTACACTTTTATGCTACGCTATACTTTTATACATGATTGCATAATACTTGATAACATTTATACTTAATAACATTTACACTTGATTGTATTATACTTGATTGTGTTACGCTAAACTTGAAAGTCTCCTTGGATAACACACGCATTTGGGTTTCGGAGATGAAGTAGAACCAATGCTATTACTTTCCTTGTGAGTTCATACCCCGCTTTTACTTGTTTAAATTCCTATAAACTATTTGGGGCGAGATACATGCTTACTTATCAAAACATTTAAATTCTTTTGCCAACCATCATTACTTATACCTTAGACTTGGTGCGTGTAGTGATTAGACTTAAACAAACATCCCATCATTTATATGGTGGAAGGCCATTTATTTGGATACAGCCCAACGTGAGTCGTTGGAGGAACATCCCATCATTTATATGGTGGAAGGCCATTTATTTGGATACAGCCCAACGTGAGTCGTTGGAGGAACATCCCAGCATTTATATGTTGGAAGGCCATTTTTATGGATACAGCCCAACGTGAGCGTTGGAGGAACATCCCAACACGAGTTGTTGGAAGACCCTTGTGGTGGCATTTATACTTTTAACCATCTTAATGTGCATATACATGATTGTCATACTATTTTTAGCAGTGGGTTGTAAACACACAGGTTGCAAGTTTTGTATGGGCGGGACTTGGAACTGAGTGGATTTACGATGCCTTTGCTTTGTGAACTATTCTATGTGACCAAAAACTTAGACTTTGTTGCATGAACGTTCTTTAAAGGCTTTATATTTCAAAACAAACTCTATGAACTCACTCAACCTTTGTGTTGACACTTTTTAGCATGTTTTATCTCAGGTACCTAAGGCATTCACTTCATGGCATGCATATGGACATATCATAGAGTCGTGGTGACGACGCGTCTCACTTGGGATTTATAAACTTTAAAACATCGTTTGGCTTGTAACAAACTTATTTCCGCACAAGTTGATTTTCATTTGAGACCAATACTTTGTAAACTCTGATTGTTTTAATAAATTAAACGATGTGTTTTCCAAACGACACTTTAGGTCGTTCGATATAACTGTAACTTTGATGCTATGACAGTCCTCCCCAAGGTATTCAATTCCGCTGCAAAACAGGTAATTTGGGGGTGTGACAGTTTCTTGCCTATATAAGAAACCATGTTAGTTTGTAATAGATAAGTTTTTCTCAAGTATTTCAAGTCTTGAAAACTATCCGAAACATAGAGTTTCTATAATAAAAGATCCATAGAGGATCAAAAAGTTCTTAGTTAATATAACTTGTATTTACTTTCCGCTACAATACGAGTTGTAGAGATCTTCCATTAGTTTGCTTGTGATTACATCGGCAACACTAACGATCTCCGAGTGCTTAAGATCTATCAAGGTCTTGGTTTACAACAAGTATCCTCCCCTAAACTGGAATTTGACTAGGTTAAGTTCCAGTTTTCTTGATAGATCGATAATGCTGTTGAGGATTGTACCATTTGACGAAAAATTTCCAAACAAGATCCTCTCCATATCTTGAACACTTCTGAGCTATGAAAGGCCAGGTTTTTGAGGATCAGCAGCAAAGATTCAGAAGAAGAACATCTCTATGATGATTGAACTGTGGTATACCAGATCTTTGCAGCAACATATGACATCATGTACATCAAAACATATAAGTTCAATACTATTCTCATCACTTCCAGGTGTGTTAACTCCTGTGAGAGGTGAATCATTGAAATTTATGGATTTGATGTCTCTTTACCAATAGCCATTACTACTGGAGTAGCCACATGTTTGAGTTCGAAAACTATGGTACATTGATAACCATCTGATTTATTGGCAAACCAGCAACCATATAAACGGATTTGTCTTGTCTTTACCTGTAGCCGTTTGCTCAGGACTAGTCAATTCTTAGAATTGGTGAATTGAGAACCAAATATGGATTCAGTTGCCTTTACCACATGCCATATTCATGTGGGCTAGCCAATTCTTGGATTCCAAAGAGGAATAGACCATGGTGAATTGATGACCATACAACCCTCAACAGTTAAGCATGGGTGGTTGCAGACCCTATGATTTTGAGCAAACCATTACAGCTATCAACAGATTTGTTGTGTCTTTACCAAAGCTGTACCCTTTGGACTAGTCAACTCTTTGACATACACAAGGTATATCAGGTGAGTTAAAAACCATCAGAATTGGACAGTAAACAAACCTGCAAAAAAGTTAGTTTTTTTTTTTTTTTTTTTTTTTTTTTTTTTTTTTTTTTTTTTTTTTTTTAACTAAAAACTGAAAAATCAACACAAGAAAAGACAGGTATATACATAATACAAATAAGGAGCAACAAAACAAAGAAATGCAGATGGTACCATGTGTCCTGATAGGGATGAGGATGAGGCCTATTGCATTTGTTGAAGTTGAGTCTTGATCAATCCTACCAGAGTTAGAGCTGACTGTCTTTCATTTCCCACAGGGTCTGGAGGAATTTCCAATTTCTGACTCAGCATCTTTTCCATTAGTCTTTTGGGCAAAGGATACTTTCTTTCAGAAAACATGTAGACAGTGATGCCACCCTTAGTCTCAAGCACATGCACTCGAGGGAGAGGATAGAATCTCCAGGATTCAAGCTTCCACCGATGTGTGTTTTCCCAAATGGAAGATGCTTTGCTATTGGGAATGTGAGAGTTTAACAGGGCTTGAAGATCTCCTGGTAAGAACATCCCAGAACCTTGTGGTTCCTTGTTGCAATAATGGGTGGTAACTTGAGTGAACAGAGAAAGTAAGTCTGCCCTGTCTACCAAGTGTAGAATTTCCTTCAGAAAGGTGAATTCCATTGAAGTGGAGTCCCTTCGAAGAAGAACATTCATCTGATCATCCTTTAATTTCCAGGCTATCACCTCATCTGAATTTCCATTAGGAAAATCAGCAGCAGACCCTTCTATTATGAAAGTGGAGTCATCAGCTTCAAGATCCACAGGAGATCTGTTGGCCATTCTCTTCTTCCTCCCACCAGTCTTATTATGGTCCCCAGATGGAGCATTTTTTGCTTGAACTTGTGTGGTAAGACTGGAAGAGGTATAGGGAGAGTTAGTTGAAACACCTTCACGTAGTGCATTCATCCTGTGAAGCATTTTTCTCGCCCTTTCTGTTTTTATGTCTGCAAGATCAGCTTCCTTAACCTTAGAAGCTTCCTGTGTGCAAATGATTGCCACTGATGAAGTGGGAGCTGATATACCAGATGCTTCAGGAGTATTGGAATGTGGTTCAGCAGATTGACTCTTGACAGTGGAGGAAGCAACTTCAGAAGTTGCTTCAGCAGGAATGACTGGAGAAGTCACCGTGGGGGGAGCATCATCTGTCTTGAGTCTTTTGGCTTCTTGAACAGCCTCATTCTCTGAAATCCTTTTTAAGTTGGTAGAATGTGTTGAAGATGATGATCTTTCCTGCATGATTCGGTTATATTTGCGATACAGGACATGATCAGGAAAAGCCTTGACTTGTTTCATTGTTAGGCCAGAGTTGGACATTGAGCATTGGTTTTTCACCACCCTTCTTATTTCATCTTTAGTAGGAGGTTTGTCTTTGGCCTTCTGAGCTTTGATGGCCCTCTTTTGTGCGATTGCTTCTTGCTTCCTTTGTCTTCCCTGAGCCATCATTCGCTCCACATAATTGTCACTGAGGAAATCTCCACCTAGTATACTTTAAGCCAGAGAAGGTTTTGAAATGACTTGCTGAGTGAGAATATCCCAGTGTTCAGCAGGCATCTGAACCCTCAGTTCATCTAGTTCTTTTCTTCTTTCAGGAGTTAAAGATGAAAATTCCTCTGTTTCAAGTTGTTTCGCCAATGCTACACTTTCCTTTGACTTCTCAAACTCAGCCAATCTACTTGCTTGACCCAGTCTTTCCTCCTTACTCACCAGGTTAGGACCAAGCTCATCTTCAGTGATGACATTTTTCCCTTTATCATCAGGCTTCTTAACACACTCTTCTTCAGTTAGATCAACTATAGGAATCTCTGTTGCAGAACCTAGGTCAAGATTTTGATGCAGATTATCAACTGGAGTGGTCAAGACAACAACATCAGGAAGATCTGCTGAAGGTGAAGGGCCTGATGGTTCTTGAACAGATGAAGATTGACCAAGATCTGGAGATGCATCCTCCATTTGCATATCAGCAGATGCAGCCTTATCAACCCCAGGTTCCTCTGAAGCTTCAGAAGAAACCTTATTTGAAAAGGATCTCCTTCTTCTTTTGTAAAGGACAGGTTCCTTCTTTCTTGAGGAAGTAGCAGCTACCGATGAAGGGTCATTGAGAGAAACTTCAGCCAACATGTCCAGAGATTCAAAGGGAGGAACTTCTTGTTCTTCATCAGAGGAAACCACAAGTTTCCTTTTGGAAGACCCTTTTAGTTTGTGCTCTAAGACCTTAACCTGATTCTGCAGTTCTTCAATTTTACCCCCAAGAGACAATTTGGTCTCTGCAAGTTCCTTTTTTTAGATTATTAACCTCTGCAGCATACCTGTTGACAAGAGCATACACAGATGAGAGTGTAATGGGGTCCTCAGCTCCACCAGCAGATTGCTCTGTGGTAAGGGGAGCCTCATTGGACCTTTCAGTAGAAACATGGTCATGCTCAATGTGAGGAAGATGTTCATCGAGAGGATCCCTCACAGGACTTGGTGTGGGTGGTCTATTAAGATCTGACTCATCATGAGTAGCAAGTGTGGGTGGAGGACTGGGACAGGGTGGCTGGTCTGGAGCAACATGAGTTGCTTCAACAGTAGAAGATGGCCCCTCATCAATGTTAACCAATGGATTATCAACAGTAGCAACAGGTGAGGTAGGAGGATTATGAGACACATTCTCCTCATCAGCAGCCTCATTACCTTGGGGCAACATGGCTGCTAGCAAGGGATGATGTTCCCCCTGAAAGTGGGTTCTCATTGTAGCAAACAGTTTAGCAGTCAAAGAACCTATAGGATAAAAAGCTTGGGCTTGGGTAGAGGTGTCTAATATAATTTGTAAAAACCTTGGGTACATTAAAAATTTTCCCTTCGTCTTTTGAATATTTTCAACCATGTTTTCGAAAATATACTTAGAAAAATTGAAAGTTACCCCTTGAGAAAGACACACAATACCATATCCCAGTTTGGTAGAGAACTGGTCCCATCCTCCAGTCTTGTTGCTTATGCATTGAAGCAACGTGTGAACCAAGAACCTCCACTTCGGGCAAAGTTCCTTCTTCAACCACATATCAGTCCTTGTACCACGATAGCCAATAGCTCTTAGCCCTGTAAGCACATTTTCCTGACTAGAATGAAATGCTCCATCAGCATCTTCCAAGTGAAGCTTCCTCCTAATTAGGTCCTCAGTAACTATGTACTCTGTTTCATCAATCACAGCCCTAATCTCTGTCTCACTCCTCTTCTCAGCAGATGCCCAAAATTGAGTGATCAGAGATTCATATATCTCATTTGGAGAATGAGTTAGAGCATAACAAATCTTGGACCTTTTCAGGAATTCCACCATTGGTTCATACAGTTCATATCCCTTGCCGTTTCCCAGAAATGCAACTTTGTTGTGATCATGTTTAAATTCAAGAGCCATGAGGGATATGAGTGTTTAAGGTTATGATTATTGAAGTGGTGAGAGTTTGTGAGAGCGAAATGAGAGGGAATATGTTTGTAATGAAGAGAGTGATGGTGGATTTGATAGTTTTTGCCCAAATTATAGTCAAAGAAAATTTGACCGTTTGGTTGACTATTGCTGACGTGTATTGTATCTTTGACCCAACCCAAAACAACCCTTCAGCAGGAACACATGATTAATCTGCTGAAGTTATATCTTCAGCAGAATGCATCAAAGATACGAAACAGCTTCGGTAAGTTTCTAGAATTACTGTGCCACCCACTTGCATTAAACTCATTGAACCTTGAATCCGTCTATAAAATGATCCCAATGTAACTCATCTCTTCACCAAGATCCCCAAATATTTACCACAAACCCTAGAAGCCAAATAACCCCAATTAACCCAATTGCACTATGACTACCAAACCAGAGATCATAGATCTCACTTCCTCATCTTCATCATCCTCTTCATCATCATCAAGTGGTGAATCCTCTTCCTCAACCCTAACCACGACCAAATAAATCACCCTTTCTTTCTTCTTCAGAAGATGACAGTGTAGTGAATCCAAGTGAATCTGCTGATGATTCTGATGACTCCTATAAGGAGGGAACATCTTACTCCCAACCTCCAGCACCTCGGTCTCAACAAAGACCTCGTGCCAGGAATCCGCCACTCCCCAAAGATAGAGAGGTGGTTCTTGGTCTCACTGCGCCATCTTTTGGTGCATGAACACACATCGTATAGAAGAAGGGCTTAAGGAGGGTGGATCGATTGCATTTTGGTTGAAATGAATAGATGAAGCACACAGGACACGATAGTTCTCTACGTCATCCTGCGTGGTCATCGTCATCATCAATCGTTTGCATCAATCCATCCTCCCATTTTGGTCCTTAGCATCTTCGTCCTCCTGGTCATGCATATCCAACCAGCCAGTTAGACTGAATGGGTGGTTACGCAAGACCTACGAAAGCAAAGCCAGCATCAAATGCATATCCAGCATTCCATTAGATTTCGGAATGAAAGATATACACTAGATTAGGCTTAGCTTTGTACAGCTCGTATCTTGAAGATGCATAGTAGTAGGTTGACTTATGTAAGCTGTAAGCTGAAAACTGTGTTTCTTGAATGAATGAATGAACAATTTGACTTCAATTTCTGTTCTTCAATATTATAACTTCAGTGGAATCAAATTGTATGCTTCAGTACTTTTGCTTTCAGAAGAAACAAGCAACACTCTTATAGCTATCTTGACCATGTACCATTGAGTCACACTTTGATGAATTTGAACTTGATCATGAAATGGACAAACTGCAATCCAGATAACTGCAAAACAGACACAAAAATACACAAGAACAACACAAACACAAGCTAACAAATAATTAGACAGTTAGTGTTAGAAAAGAATCATAAACAACAGAGGCAAAAATGCAAATAGAGAAAATCAAAAAGATAAAATCTATTAAATAAACGCTATCACTATTGGCAAAATGATGTTTTTACAAACTGATCGAATCAAATTTAGAAAAACTGTTTATTGAACAAAATATGACACAAACAAAATATGCAGAGTTTGTACAAAATCCTCCCCTGAGGCATATGCCTCCCCTGAGGCCTATGCCTCCCCTCAAACTATGCATTTAAGGGTTTAACATTCCAATATTGACCACGAGGTGTTGAAACCTTGGTCCATCAAACGCTTTTGTTAATAGGTCTGCCACATTATCATCAGTATGGATTTTAGCCACTTTTATCAAAAGTTTTTCATATGCATCTCTTATAAAGTGGTGCCTGATTTCAATGTGTTTTGTTCGGCTGTGAAAAACTGGATTTTTGACTATGCAGATGGTACTTTGATTATCTATATGAATAGTAGTGTTCATGAAGTTGTACCCATAGTCCAGCAATTGGTTTTGAATCCAGAGGACCTGACCACAGCAATTTGCAGCAGCAACGTACTCTGCTTCAGTAGTTGAGGCAGCCACAATGGTTTGTTTCTTGCATTGCCAAGAAATCAACCTCTTGCCTAGAAATTGGCAGCCTCCAGTTGTGGATCTTCTATCCAGATTTGCACCAGCATAATCACTGTCACTATATGCTTCCAGCTTGAAAGGAGACTCTTTTGGGTACCAAAGGCCTAAAAGAGGTTGGCCTTTGAGATACTTAAAGATCTTCTTGACAACATTTAGATGGGAAGTAAGTGGAGTGACTTGATGTCGAGAACAAACACTCACAGCAAAAGTAATATCAGGCCTTGAAGCTGTCAGATACATCAATGAACCAATCATGGACCTGTACAGATGAACATTCACAGGTAGATCTGGTTCATTATTTGCTTTAGTCTTTGGAGCTTCATAAGGTGTGGTGGCAGTCCTAACACCTTCCATACCAAACTTCTTCAGAATGTCCCTCACATATTTATCTTGACAGATAAAAATGCCATCTTGTTTCTGCTGAACTTGGAGACCCAAAAAGAAAGTAAGTTCACCCATAGCACTCTTTTGAAATTCACCCTTCATCAGTTCCTCAAATTCCCTACACCACGCTTCATTTGTGGAGCCAAAAATAATGTCGTCCACATAAACTTGCACAAGAATGATGTCAGAGTAATTCTTCTTTAGGAACAGAGTTTTGTCAATAGCACCTCTCCTATAGCCATGCTTCAGCAGGAATGATGAAAGCCTAGCATACCAAGCTCTTGGTGCCTGATGTAAGCCATAAAGAGCTTTAACAACCTTGTAAACATGATTTGGGTGATCAGGGTCTTCAAATCCCTTTGGTTGAGTGACATAAACTTCCTCTTCAATCTCACCATACAGAAAAGCACCTTTGACATCCATTTGATACACCATGAAACCCATGTAAGAAGCATAAGCCAAGAAAATGCGAATAGCTTCTACTCTGGCAACAGGGGCAAACACTTTATCATAATCAATCCCTTCCTCTTGTCTGAAGCCTTGTGCTACTAATCTTGCTTTGTTTTTGATCACAACACCACGAGCATCTCTCTTATTCTTCAGAATCCACTTTATCCCAATGGCATATTTGCCATCAGGGAGTGGAACCAAAATCCAAACCTGCAGATTGTGAAATTGTTGCATCTCTTCTTGCATTGCTTCTAGCCAGCTTGAATCATTAAGAGCTTGAGATACACTGGTTGGTTCCACTTGAGAGAGAAAACAAGCAAACAGACAATGTTTGAAGTCTGTGTGATTGTCTCTTTGCTGGTTGGAGACATAAGAGAGAAAAGCAATCTGCCCAAATTGAGGACTTGTGATAGCCCTTCTAGTTCTAACAGGTGCCAGAAGATCACCTATGATGTTGGATTGAGGATGAGCAATGTTGATCCTCTGAGTAGCAGTGGGGCTGACTTCAATGGAAGAATCAACATTGGTGATTGTTGGTTCAAATTCAGCATCATATGAGGGTGAGGTGAAAATGCCAGCTTTGGGTTGATGATTTCCAAGATCGGAGGGTTTTGGAAAGCGTGTATGAGGTTCTCCAAAGGCTGAAGACACTTGAGCAGGAATAGTATAGCCTTCAGCAGATTTGGGAACGGTAGGTGTGGCAGAGTCAACTTCAGCAGATGAGTGGTTTCTACTGATTCCTTCATTACCCACCTCCCCATTCAGTTTCTCTGCTTCAAGCTTGGCAGCAAACTCTTGAGTCTGAAGCCTAGCCAGGTCCTCAGCATAATGAGAGTCATCATCATCACTCGTGTCAGCAATATCCTTGGAGGTGGTACCTGCAATATTGTTAGGGGAGAAAGAAGGCACAAGTATAGGTTGCTCATCATCTTCAAACTCTTTGTCAGAGTCATCATCTAAGGGACCTGCATTGTTAGCGGGAGAAGCTTGAGAACCTGCATTTTGGTTAGCCAAGTGTCTAGTGTAACCCAAGGAATCAGTTAAGTAGTCAAGGTCAAAAGACCATGTATGACCCTGTCCTTGAACATTATGTTTATCTTCCAAAAATCTCAGGTTCAACGTCTCCTCTATCTTCTTGGCTTGCAAATTGTACACCCTGTAGGCCTTACTATGAGCTGAATAACCCACAATATAGCCATCATCAGCCTTCTCATCAAACTTTCCCAACGGATCACTTGTGTTCAGAATGGTCACTTGACAACCAAAAGGTTTTAGGTAGTGAATGACAGGAACCTTCCCAAAGAGAAGTTCATATGGGGTTTTGAGTTGTGGTCTGGTAATGGAGACCCTGTTTAGCACATAGCAAGCTGTGCCAACAGCTTCAGTCCAGAACATGGTGGGTAGCTTAGAGTCTGCAAGCATTGATCTTGCAGCCTCTATTAGGGTCCTATTCTTTCTTTCAGCCACCCCATTTTGTTGTGGGGTTCTTGGATTACTATAGTCCCTTTTTATACCTTTTGACCCACAGAGTTCTATTAGAATTGCATTTTTGAACTCTGTCCCATTATCACACCGAATACCCTTGACCTTTTTGTTCAACTGATTTTCAACGAGAGTGATGAATTCAGTCAGCACTTGAGAGGTTTCATCTTTGGTTCTGAGAAAGAACACCCAACAAAATCTGCTATAGCCATCAGTGATAACCAAACAGAAGAACTTATGATCAATGCTTCTGACTTGAGTTGGACCAAACAGATCCATGTGAAGCAACTGAAGAGGTTCAGTAATGATGCTCATAGCATTGATAGCTTTGTAAGAAGCTCTGTGTTGTTTTCCTTTGTTGCAAGCGACACAATTATGATCATTTGTGAATACTTTGGTGGGAAGACCTTCAACAAGACCCATTTTAGAAAGTTTGTTAATGGTCTTGAAATTCACATGAGCCATCCTCCTATGCCATTTAGTGGACTCATCAAGAGATGCTTTAGCCACCAAACAAGTGAGGTCACCACCTGGTTGCACTTCATTAAGGTTGAATGTGTATAAATTGTGAGTACGAGGAACCTTCAGCAGAATTGAAGTTTCTTCTGGGAGCTTGAAGTCTTTAGACAGCACAAGACATTCATTCTCAGTGAAGAGAACTTTGTTCTTAGTGTCACAGATTTGTGAAACAGAGAACAGGTTGAAATGCTGAAGTTCCTTAACAAAGTACACATTTTCAAAATCCAGATGAGGTGTCTTTATGGTCCCTTTCCCTGTAATACTCCCATCACTTCCTCCAAAAGTCACATTGCCTCCTCCTTCTATAGGGACAAAATTGTGCATCATATCTCTGTTTCCAGACATGCGTCTGGAACAACCACTATCAACAATACCAATATTTTTATGCTTAAGGGGATGATCCTACAAACAACAACAAAATATATACATACGGTTAGTATACAATGGAGGTTCAAGTCATTACTGACTTGAACCTGCCTTGTGGATCACAGGTTTAGGGCATGAGGATTTAGAGGATCCACCATTGTTCTTGGTCCTCCATTGGTAATTGGGTCCCTTGTTAGTCCAAGAACAACCTGCTGAGGGCTTCACAGCAGTGCTCCCATATCCCATCCCAGCATACATAGAGTCAACATATGTAGGCCAATGACCATGTTTAAAGTATGAGCTAGTTGGTTGCACATTAGGTCTGTTAACAGAACCTCTCCAATGAGAGTTAGTATAAGCAGCTTGTGGGACATAAGGTGGAATATTTGCAACATTGGTCCAGTTAGATTTGTGTTTCTGGTGAGTAGCACATGCACCCAATCTTTGTTCAAAAAAATCACAATCCTTAATCAAATGAAATTTACTTCCACATACAAAACAAGTCTTCTTCTTGGAAGATTTATTCAAATAGGGAGATGTTTGATTACATGCAGAAGTACTTAAAACAGATACATTCAAGGAATTGTTTTTAACAGACTGATTATTTAAAGATTTAAAAGACAAGTCTTCAGAAGAAACTATCTTGGAAGTGGATTCCTCAGCAGTTTCCTTAGAAGGCTTGTAAGTAGACTTGGGGTGCAGACTTGGGTGTAGGTTCAGGCTTGGGAAGGTCAGACTTCTCATTTGAATCACAGCTTTCATAGGAAGTGGACCCTTGATCCGATGAATTGTCACTGTTAGAGCAAGAGACAAAGTCATTAGATGAGGTATCAGGGTCTGGCAAGTCTTTTGACTTTTTGCCATATAGATGATGTGATCCATCAAAGTCAACAATGATGGAGAGGTCTGTGGGCATAAATTCACCTCTAATAGGTCCAGGGACAGCATGCATATCACCTTTCTTAACATAATTAGCTAGGCCAGCTGGGGTAGATTTACGCCCATCATACTTAGCTTCCGGACCAACATAATTTTGAAAACCCAAACCTATAGGATATGTCTGAGATTGACTAGAATAGATAATTCTATTTAAGCTTTTACCAGACATTTGCCATTCATTATTCCTAGCAATTTCCTCAGCTAGTTTTGCCTTAAGCTCTAGGTTCTCAGACACAGCTTCATCCTTTGCTTTCTCAGACAGTTTTAAGTAATTATTTGCAACTTCTAGATCAAACTGTAAAACTTTTATCTTTTCTTCATAAGCTATTTGATTCTTTTGAAACCATACTTTTTGTCTTTCTACAGATTTTAATGCAAGTTTATGAGCTTCATTATCAATATAGCATGCATCAAACTTAGTTTTCATAGCATCAAATTCTTCTTTAAGTTCATTGTATCTTAGACTACAGCCAAATATACAATTGTGTACCTGAGATAGTCCCATCAAGGCAAACTGATCATGCCTTTCATCCGAAGTGCACCTTGCAAGCAGTCCAAGCTTGTCAGTATCATGAGCTTCCTCATTAACAGGTTCATGTGCAGTCCAGTTCACCTGTTCATCCATGGTGAGGAGAGCTGCTGAAGCTCCAGTTTCCTGCTGTTTCTGCTGATATGAAAGATATTTGGCTCCATCTCCACTCTTTCTGTCCTTGCATTCTCTTGAGAAATGCCCCATCTGATGACAAGTGAAGCACTTGACTTTCCTCCTATCAAAGCGAGCTGGTTCCTTTCCCTTGAAAACAAACTTCCTTCCAGCCTTCTCTTCAAACCTTTTGATGTCTACTGACAGCAATGCCACCTGCATTTTCAGCTTCATTTCCTCCATTTCAAGAGGGTCCAACTGATCAAAGTCTTCATATGCAAGATACTGCTGAGTATCATAGTCAGCAACAAACGAATGAAGAACATCCTCCATCACACTACTAGTCTTAGGTTGTGAAGATTGTGGAGTGGGACGAGTGTTATGTGGTGGAGTGGGAGAGCAGGATGCTGGAAAGTAGTTGGAACTAGGAGATGATGGAAAATAGTTGGAGCTAGGAGCTTGTACCATCATGTTGGAATGAGATGTCCCAACAAAAGCTGCATGGTTAGAAGAAGATGTACGGTAGGGAGTCCTGACATCTGGTTCAAGAGTTCTGAGTCTGTTGTACAACTCATCAAAAGTGAGCATGTCCAACCCTCCTTTAGCCTTGAGAGCTATACTAACATGCAACCATGATGGTGGCAAGGACCGCAAGAACTTTGAGTTGCAATCTTCATTATCCGGTTTAGCATTCAGCTGATTCAGCTGACTCAAGATCCTATGGAACCTGTCGTATCCCTTGTGGATACCTTCTTCTTCTGATATATTGAAGTCCTGAAACTGTTGTCTTAGCATGGACTTCCTCATTCTCTTTGATTCTTCATTTCCACCGAACCTTGCTTTGAGAGCCATCCATATGTCTTTAGCATCATCCATATGGTGAAAATCACATAGATGATCTTCAGGTATGGCTTGAAGCAGAATAGTTTTTACTTTATGCTCTCTCTGCATGGCCAGCACTTCTTCAGCAGTTTTTGGTGGAGCCATGATAAACTTCCCATCCCTGTCAGGAATCATTTTCTTTAGACTGTTGCCTTTCTTTACTACCTCCCACAGATTCCAATCAATATTGGAAATCCAGTTTTCCATCTTCATAGTCCAAAGTTCATACTCTTCCCTCTTTAAATAAGGAAATTTACCATTGCTGTTTGTGAGACTGAGCTGTTGCATGGAAGTGGTGTTCGTGTTGTTTGTGTTGGTGACTTCATTTTCATTATCGGATCCAGGCATGGTGAATGAATGTTTGATTGTATGTGGGTGAGAATGGTTCTTAGTATCGTAGAGACTTTCCCGAGGCTCTGATACCACTTGTTGTAAACCAAGACCTTGATAGATCTTAAGCACTCGGAGATCGTTAGTGTTGCCGATGTAATCACAAGCAAACTAATGGAAGATCTCTACAACTCGTATTGTAGCGGAAAGTAAATACAAGTTATATTAACTAAGAACTTTTTGATCCTCTATGGATCTTTTATTATACAAACTCTATGTTTCGGATAGTTTTCAAGACTTGAAATACTTGAGAAAAACTTATCTATTACAAACTAACATGGTTTCTTATATAGGCAAGAAACCCTAATGAGCGTTGACAAATTACGCTCCTAATCCTAACATAGACCAAGCATGCTTCTAGACAAGCATGCAACTAATCATATTGTTTTGTTAATCATATTGTTTATTCTGATAAGCTCTACATAATACGGCGCCAACCTATACATACGGCGCTGACTTTTACTCTAAACTGAGCTTATCTCTCCTACGTGGATTCACATCTTCAGCAGCAACACGATATCTGCTTTAACACTTCTGCTGAAGTGGTGCTTCAGCAGAATCCTTTCTTCTTCGGCAGAATCCATTCGGCAGATGCTTCGGCAGAATCAGTAGTTTACTTTAATTCCCAACATAGATTCTGATAAGAATCCGTTTGTTCTGAGACAAGTTTCGTGTTTGTTTTAATTCCTCGAAACTCTGAAATCCGATTTGGTTGCTGTTCCGTTCCGTCTTGTTCAATTTCGAGGACGAAATTTTCTTTTTAGAAGGGAGGAGTTCTAAAACCCTAAAAATACAAAACGTATTAAAAGACTATTTTACCCTCACAATCAAAATTTTAAAATACGTAAAATATAATAACGTTCATTTAATGAAATTAAATACCTAACTTATAAATAAGTATAAAAACCTAACGTGCATATAATATAACGACATTGGTACGACAAGAATATAAGCCACGCAATGTAAGTTTGGGCCGCTCGTTACCTTTGGACCGTGTGATGTTTGCGTTCGGATAGGACCAAGCCGAGAGCCCAACGGGCTGTTTTCTTTTCTTTCCTTTTTCCCTTGTTGAGCCGAAGCCCACCCTCAATCCCTTAAGGATCCGATCGGTACCCTATATAAACCACACGCTAATACAAATTTTGGAACCCTAGTTTTGTTTGCCTCTTTTCTTTCCTTGTTCCATTCAGCCGAGAGTTTTTATCCCTTGGTGTCGAGACCTTTGATCCAACGAGCTAAGGTATAAACGAAATCTTCTCGTCTTACATTGATACGCCTAATGTTATTATGTATTGTATCGTGTTTTGTTTAGCCGAGTGTTGTTCTTTTCTTTTTGGCCGAACCATATGAAACCGAAAACCAACAATATGAATTGAACTTTATAAATATTAGAGAATATGTTATGTAATACGTATTGTTTGAACCAGTTATTAAGTATGTCGAGATAAAAGAGACCGAACCACATAGATCATGAATGGGCCAAGGTAAACATGCAAACGTAAATATGTAAGATACGTAGATGAGCTAGGGTTGCGTAAAGTATATTAGCCGAAACCCTAGGTATGAACCGAACCATGTGGAGTTTGTAAACGTGTGTTAAACAAGAAAAGGTCATGTAAAACCTAAACCCTAGAGTGAGGTGTGAACCAAACCTTAAATAGTTTGTGAACCGTGTACCATGCGTGTGTTTTATAAGTCAAGTAAGCTTGTCGATATGTAAACGTAGTACGTGGTCATATCTAGTCAAAACTATTGTGCAGGTGTTGAGTAAATAAACGAGAGTTATTGAGTTATGTGAGTCGATTTGAGTATAAATAAGTGTTTGCATGTGTGAGTGCGTGCATGGTGAAACATAAAAAGAAAGGTTATCTTCATTACGTGCTAGGTCAAGTAGCGAGTCATTAAATGACGTAACATGTAAAGTAAATGCGTATTAAATGATATTAAAAGTATGGGAAAACCCTAGAACATGAATAGGAAGTCGATTAGGGTTAAAAGCTAAGTGTGTAAATTCGTTATTTCATGTGAGAATGGTAAGTCTTGGAGTCAATAATAACTATTGATTAAGAGTAAATGAGCTAGTACTAAGCGTAATTTAAACATGCGTGAGTTATGATTTTATGCAAGGAGTCACATATCATGAATTAAAGTATTTCATGCATGGTCTCATTAAGTTGTATTCAAACAACGTTACATGTGAATCTTGGTCAATTACGCAAGGTAAAGAAGTTTGTGTAAACTATTTTGAAAGAGAGTCCTAAAATACGTTTTGACAATTATAAACCCCATACTGTGAATGATGATCATATAAGTCCTCAAATAAGATATTTGTCATATTAAACCCTTAAGTTTACCATTTGTCATTTGCAACCCATAAGTTTGGCTAATTAATAATTAAGACTCTAAATTGTTGTAATTACGTCCGTCACTAAGAATAAGATTATGCTTACGACTTTAAGAGTGTGAACGCGATAAATCCGTTATAACTTAATGATGCTAACAAGTATTAAATAAATCATAATCAGTGTAGATTCGTTGAAGGAGACGCGACGTTACATCTTCGTGATTCACTTATTCGTTTGCTTTCCTCTCATTTGCTTTAAGGTACAGATATTCTGACCTTTTCAGTAAAGGTTCCTTATGACGTTCTTTTCGTTAGCTTTCCTATTTTACTTATTAGGGTTTCCTAAGCCTTTGCTATGAACCCCATTCTGTTTATTTGAGCTGTTGCTTATTTGAACTCTGATTTCTGAATTTTGAAACATCTGATTTTGAACTATATGATATGAAAACTTTGATTTGAAAATATGATTAATCTTCTGATAAAGTATGATCTATGTCAGTTTTGACATTCTGATTTGACCTAAGATAGTTTGACACCCGAGCCAAATATTAACTAGTCATGGGGGTTCCATGTCAGTGTCAGTGATGCACCTCTGACATGACTCTAGGGCAGTAGAGTGATGTTCTGCCACGTCCCTTATATGTTATCTGTTATGAGCTCAAGTTATATTATATGACCAATATCTGTCTGTGGGGCGTATGGATGCATCCTAGATCTGATCTGTTATCTGATATGATTTTCTGGTGAATGATGTCGTGTGCAATACGCGTCTTCACAAAATTCTAGGAGCTAGCTACTCCAATTAGTTTATGAGGTTACCTTCTGAAGAAGAAAGATATTTCTGATATGATATGTTCTGGGCTCGTGGTAATTAACTAAATCTTTATCTGTTATTTCTGTGTTAAGTATTCCGATTATGATTCGGTATGTTCAAGTGTTTATAATTATGTGCTAGGTTTATTATATGTTATTATATGTGTTTATGCTTTTGTATGCTTATGAGACTACCGTCTGCTATGCTAGGATATGATTAATATGTTTAAACATGATTTGCATGATGTCCTCTGATATTATGTTAGTTTATCGTTATGTGAATTCGTTGATCTGTGAGATGAATGTGCTAGTGTGAAAGTGAGTATTCTATAAGTTTAGTATGTATAATTTGTCCAGTTAATCTGGTGAACTTTGCCTATCCGTTAGGGTATCTATCTGTTTATGTTTGATCTGCTATGTTAAAACTCTGCTGATGTTAAGATTTGATCTGAGAACTAGTCTAGCTTATGATATCTGTTCTGATAATTGCTAATGGCTATGTTATGTCTTTGTCTATTGAGTTATAGTTTGTCTACTGTGTTTTCTGTCTGTATGTGTGACCTGCCATGTTTAAATTCTGCTTATACTAAAGTTTGATCTGGGAAAATGGTTTAATTTATAATGTCTGGCCTGTTAACTTACTATCTGCTATGTTATGCCTCTAGTTCATTTAATTATAGTTTTTGTAAGGTGTTCTCATTGGTATGTGTGACTACTATGTGTTGACTGTTGTTTTCCGCTGCTACGACACTGGTTAAGTTTAATAAATGTAGATTAATTGATTTGTATGAATGCCATGATTATTTTCTAGGAATTGGTTCCGTTAGTCTTTAGACTTTTCGTTTGGTTTATATGAAATCTATTTTCTTGATATGTTAAGTGCCTGGTTATTCTGATGTGTTTGCGTTTGTGTCTTTAATGTGCTATGAGGCGTTTTTAACTGATATGTGTTCTTCTGGATTTCTGTATAATTGTGTTTCCGCAGAATCCTCAATGTTTCAGTATTCTCATTCCGTTGTGATTTCGTTATTTGTATATTTGTTTTGTTTAGCTTTTGTTTCGTTATATCTGTTCACTGGGCTTTGTAAGCTCAGCCGCATTTTCTTTTCCTGCGGCAGGTATTAAGCATTCAAGATGAGCTTATGGGATAGCTGATATGGGTTGAGAGTAGAGACAAGAGCAAGATTTGAAAATAGGGATCTTAGATTTATTTTGAATATTAAGTTATATTATGTTTTCTTTTGATTATTTTGTAAAGGCTTCCGCTATTGTATGGTACTTAAGGTTCTGATATGAAACCGTATTGTGATATCTTTACCCTTTTCGGGTTGGGGTGTTACAATTTATGGTATCAGAGCTCTAGGTTTTAGGACCCTTAGAGCTTAGGCTATGACCTGTGAGGATTGGGTAAATTTAGGATTTTCCCTTCTGCGTACTTTCTTTGCGTCCACTATCGTACATAGACCTTGCTAATAGTTGGTTATTCTTTTAGATGGTTATCCCTCGTCGTTCTAGTTCACCTGATAGGAGCAAACAAGGACCAGCTAGGCAACATAAGGAGAGGATGAGGTGGACCGTTGTTATTGGTAAAGGCTGCAAGAGGTTTGGTAGAGTGAAGCGGACCAACAGGAGGATACGAGTTCCGGCTAGTATGTGGCCATGCACAATTGAAGAAAAGCTGACCTTAAAGAACGTAGACGGAAAAGTAGTAAAGGAGTACGAAACTAAGGTCGTTGACAACCAAGGTTTCACCACTAGGTATCATGATAGATGTCCCGAATTCTTTGAAGATGGAGGAGTAGGTTGGACTAGGAGTCGCGATTTGTATGCTTTTGTAGATCGGGTGCCGGAAGAAGAAGAGAGGAATCGGAAAAGTGACTTTGCTAGTCGCTTATTACCGCAGCGTGAAGGAAATAAGAACGGATGGATACGTGAGGAAGAAGAGGATGAAGAAGAACATGAGGAAGAATACGAGGTAGACTCGGATTTAGAGTCCACGTCTTCCAGTAGGTTTAATCCGATACAGGAATAGAAATGTGCACTCCTGATTAGTTGCCTCTTTATGAAAAATTTCTGACATTGGATTTTGAGTTTAGGTCCTTTTGCTTTCATTTAGATGATTGAATCTTGGATTATTAAGTTTTGTTTTGGAAGTACATCTTATGACAATTCTGCAATTTTGTTTGGTTAGTGGAAATAAAACAAAATTTTGAAAGTATAGTTCATGTTTGTTGTTTCTTTCTGATAGATTCGTTAAGTTTCCGTTAGTCCTCATAAGTTTTGTCTACTATGTGTTTTCTTAATGATGTCGCTTAATCACAGCTTGAAATGAAGTATGACCATCACGATGGTATACTCATGTGGATCTAGTTTGTTATAGTATGTTACTTGCTATCTGTATGTTATCCGTATGTGATATGTTTTGTTATGATATTAGTTATGTGGTTTGCCATGACCCGTGACAGAATATGATGACAATAAGAACTTGTTATGTGATGCAAGTATTATGACGCCTGATCAACGTGATAATACCGAGATCATATAATTTGACCTTATTGAAGTCATGTGACGTCTGGGGAAATGCCTGTGGTTGATACGTAAATGGATTTTGACTGGTATCTGTTATTTGGCACTTCTCATGTTCGTTTGAAATTCTATACCTAATTGTGAGATTTTCGTCGATATCTGTTACGTATAAGTTTTGTACGCTTGGAATCCGGAAATTGTTATGATTTGTGTGAACTATGGATTTCTATGTTTGCTCTAAATGTGTACGTCTCCGTATACCCTTATTGTGGTCATAAGATTTTCGTGAAGTGTTTGAGGAACATTAGATCCTTTTAGTTGGTTATCTGCGACTGGTGGGACCGTTAGAATTCGTTTCGTCTATGCATATGTTTGTTCTCATCATTAGATATCTGAATAAGTTAGAAATTGTCGTTTGATCTTTTTCCTGCATCTCATCCGTTATCTGCCATTACTTTGATGAGTATATGAATGTCTGTTGTAAGTATCTGATTATTGCTTTGATTTCTGAAAAGTATGAGTTTGTAGATTCTGATAAGAATCCGTTTGTTCTGAGACAAGTTTCGTGTTTGTTTTAATTCCTCGAAACTCTGAAATCCGATTTGGTTGCTGTTCCGTTCCGTCTTGTTCAATTTCGAGGACGAAATTTTCTTTTTAGAAGGGAGGAGTTGTAAAACCCTAAAAATACAAAACGTATTAAAAGACTATTTTACCCTCACAATCAAAATTTTAAAATACGTAAAATATAATAACGTTCATTTAACAAAATTAAATACCTAACTTATAAATAAGTATAAAAACCTAACGTGCATATAAATTAACGACATTGGTACGACAAGAATATAAGCCACGCAACGTAAGTTTGGGCCGCTCGTTACCTTTTGGCCGTGTGATGTTTGCGTTCGGATAGGACCAAGCCGAGAGCCCAACGGGCTGTTTTCTTTTCTTTCCTTTTTCCCTTGTTGAGCCGAAGCCCACCCTCAATCCCTTAAGGATCCGATCGGTACCCTATATAAACCACACGCTAATACGAATTTTGGAACCCTAGTTTTGTTTGCCTCTTTTCTTTCCTTGTTCCATTCGGCCGAGAGTTTTTCTCCCTTGGTGTCGAGACCTTTGTTCCAACGAGCTAAGGTATAAACGAAATCTTCTCGTCTTACTTTGATACGCCTAATGTTATTATGTATTGTATCGTGTTTTGTTTAGCCGAGTGGTGTTCTTTTCTTTTTGGCCGAATCATATGAAACCGAAAACCAACAATATGAATTGAACTTTATAAATATTAGAGAATATGTTATGTAATACGTATTGTTTGAACCAGTTATTAAGTATGTCGAGATAAAAGAGACCGAACCACATAGATCATGAATCGGCCAAGGTAAACATGCAAACGTAAATATGTAAGATACGTAGATGAGCTAGGGTTGCGTAAAGTATATTAGCCGAAACCCTAGCTATGAACCGAACCATGTGGAGTTTGTAAACGTGTGTTAAACAAGAAAAGGTCATGTAAAACCTAAACCCTAGAGTGAGGTGTGAACCGAACCTTAAATAGTTTGTGAACCGTGTACCATGCGTGTGTTTTATAAGTCAAGTAAGCTTGTCGATATGTAAACGTAGTACGTGGTCATATCTAGTCAAAACTATTGTGCAGGTGTTGAGTAAATAAACGAGAGTTATTGAGTTATGTGAGTCGATTTGAGTATAAATAAGTGTTTGCATGTGTGAGTGCGTGCATGGTGAAACATAAAAAGAAAGGTTGTCTTCATTACGTGCTAGGTCAAGTAGCGAGTCATTAAATGACGTAACATGTAAAGTAAATGCGTATTAAATGATATTAAAAGTATGGGAAAACCCTAGAACATGAATAGGAAGTCGATTAGGGTTAAAAGCTAAGTGTGTAAATTCGTTATTTCATGTGAGAATGGTAAGTCTTGGAGTCAGTAATAACTATTGATTAAGAGTAAATGAGCTAGTACTAAGCGTAATGTAAACATGCGTGAGTTATGATTTTATGCAAGGAGTCACATATCATGAATTAAAGTATTTCATGCATGGTCTCATTAAGTTGTATTCGAACAACGTTACATGTGAATCTTGGTCAATTACGCAAGGTAAAGAAGTTTGTGTAAACTATTTTGAAAGAGAGTCCTAAAATCCGTTTTCACAATTATAAACCCCATACTGTGAATGATGATCATATAAGTCCTCAAATAAGATATTTGTCATATTAAACCCTTAAGTTTACCATTTGTCATTTGCAACCCATAAGTTTGGCTAATTAATAATTAAGACTCTAAATTGTTGTAATTACGTCCGTCACTAAGAATAAGATTATGCTTACGACTTTAAGAGTGTGAACGCGATAAATCCGTTATAACTTAATGATGCTAACAAGTATTAAATAAATCATAATCAGTGTAGATTCGTTGAAGGAGACGCGACGTTACATCTTCGTGATTCACTTATTCGTTTGCTTTCCTCTCATTTGCTTTAAGGTACAGATATTCTGACCTTTTCAGTAAAGGTTCCTTATGACGTTCTTTTCGTTAGCTTTCCTATTTTACTTATTAGGGTTTCCTAAGCCTTTGCTATGAACCCCATTCTGTTTATTTGAGCTGTTGCTTATTTGAACTCTGATTTCTGAATTTTGAAACATCTGATTTTGAACTATATGATATGAAAACTTTGATTTGAAAATATGATTAATCTTCTGATAAAGTATGATCTGTGTCAGTTTTGACATTCTGATTTGACCTAAGATAGTTTGACACCCGAGCCAAATATTAACTAGTCATGGGGGTTCCATGTCCGTGTCAGTGATGCACCTCTGACATGACTCTAGGGCAGTAGAGTGATGTTCTGCCACGTCCCTTATATGTTATCTGTTATGAGCTCAAGTTATATTATATGACCAATATCTGTCTGTGGGGCGTATGGATGCATCCTAGATCTGATCTGTTATCTGATATGATTTTCTGGTGAATGATGTCGTGTGCAATACGCGTCTTCACAAAATTCTGGGAGCTAGCTACTCCAATTAGTTTATGAGGTTACCTTCTGAAGAAGAAAGATATTTCTGATATGATATGTTCTGGGCTCGTGGTAGTTAACTAAATCTTTATCTGTTATTTCTGTGTTAAGTATTCCGATTATGATTCGGTATGTTCAAGTGTTTATAATTATGTGCTAGGTTTATTATATGTTATTATATGTGTTTATTCTTTTGTATGTTTATGAGACTACCGTCTGCTATGCTAGGATATGATTAATATGTTTAAACATGATTTGCATGATGTCCTCTGATATTATGTTAGTTTATCGTTATGTGAATTCGTTGATCTGTGAGATGAATGTGCTAGTGTGAAAGTGAGTATTCTGTAAGTTTAGTATGTATAATTTGTTCAGTTAATCTGGTGAACTTTGCCTATCCGTTAGGGTATCTATCTGTTTATGTTTGATCTGCTATGTTAAAACTCTGCTGATGTTAAGATTTGATCTGAGAACTAGTCTAGCTTATGATATCTGTTCTGATAATTGCTAATGGCTATGTTATGTCTTTGTCTATTGAGTTATAGTTTGTCTACTGTGTTTTCTGTCTGTATGTGTGACCTGCCATGTTTAAATTCTGCTTATACTAAAGTTTGATCTGGGAAAATGGTTTAATTTATAATGTCTGGCCTGTTAACTTACTATCTGCTATGTTATGCCTCTAGTTCATTTAATTATAGTTTTTGTAAGGTGTTCTCATTGGTATGTGTGACTACTATGTGTTGACTGTTGTTTTCCGCAGCTATGACACTGGTTAAGTTTAATAAATGTAGATTAATTGATTTGTATGAATGCCATGATTATTTTCTAGGAATTGGTTCCGTTAGTCTTTAGACTTTTCGTTTGGTTTATATGAAATCTATTTTCTTGATATGTTAAGTGCCTGGTTATTCTGATGTGTTTGCGTTTGTGTCTTTAATGTGCTATGAGGCGTTTTTAACTGATATGTGTTCTTCTGGATTTCTGTATAATTGTGTTTCCGCAGAATCCTCAATGTTTCAGTATTCTCATTTCGTTGTGATTTCGTTATTTGTATATTTGTTTTGTTTAGCTTTTGTTTCGTTATATCTGTTCACTGGGCTTTGTAAGCTCAGCCGCATTTTCTTTTCCTGCGGCAGGTATTAAGCATTCAAGATGAGCTTATGGGATAGCTGATCTGAGTTGAGAGTAGAGACAAGAGCAAGATTTGAAAATAGGGATCTTAGATTTATTTTGAATATTAAGTTATATTATGTTTTCTTTTGATTATTTTGTAAAGGCTTCCGCTATTGTATGGTACTTAAGGTTCTGATATGAAACTGTATTGTGATATCTTTACCCTTGTCGGGTTGGGGTGTTACAGTATCCAAAGAGAAATCCCTCCAGAAAAAGGAAAGTACCATCAACGGTTGCTATTCCTAATCCTAAACCAGAACCCAAACTGATGGACGAGGACTCCGAGGATACTGAAACAGATGAAGAGGTTATCTACTCAGAATCTGCAACAGATGATACGCTGTTGCAAAACCTCTCAGTCCCAAGTCTGATAAAGGGAAAACTCCAGTGCAAGAGCAGGAAGAAGAGAGCTCCGATGAAGAGCCAATGGATGAAGACAGAGACTACAAAAAGAAGCTTAAGAACCTCAGACTCCAACATGTTGCTAAAGAGTTCAATCTGCAACAAACTCGTGGCCCGGGAGGGTCAAGTGGTGGTGCAATAACTACACCAGTTTCTGATGCGGTTAATCAACCGATAAGGGAACTGGTACCACCACCCACGAACAACAACAAAAGCAACTAGAGGATTCTATCATCTATGACTTTGAGGAACCAGAAATGGAGAAGAATGAAAAGATTACTGATGAAGATGTTGAGGCTGCGGCTAAAGAAAAAGCAGAAAAAGAAGCTCAATCTCAAGCAGATGAAGAACTTAGGGTTAAGGCAGAAGAAAAGGCTCAAGCGGAAAAGGAAGCCAATGATTACATTCCTTATAGTCCCGCACGTAGCAAGGAACAAACTTCTGAGCCACCAAAGGACCCTGAGCCTCCTCATGTCTCATCTTCGTCTGACTCATCATCTCATTCTTCACCACCACCATCCAAAGGCACCACCAGATCCGCATCCATATCGATAAAGAAGCCAACCGACACTTGGGCATCCCGAGCAAAGACAAAGATTGTTAAAGCTGTCAAGCAAGTAAGAAAAAAAATGTAGTCAACAAGAAACTCAATCAACTCACTGACAGAGTAAATCTTCTTCAAAATGGGATAAACGAGATGTTGAGAGAACGGGAACAAATCCAGAAGTTTCTCAATCGAGACATACAGGGTGAAATGAACAAGACGATTAAGGAATACACTCATAAGTTCCTTCTCGACACTGTTCCTGGTATAACAAGAGAGATGTTCACAAGACAACTCTATCCGAATCTCATGCAGTTGGTCAAGCAAACAATAAAAGCAACGCCTTTAACAATAACAATCAACCCAACTGAGCCTGCAGTTGCCTCCGATGCAGAAATGGTTTCCAAGCTTGTACTACAAATGTCTCAATGATCTACAACGTTTACTTCTGACGAAGCTAAATTGTTTGACACATTGATGGAATACCAACTTAAAACTTCATGCAAAGCGGCAGCTGAAAGGCCAAAGCATCCAAGAGACGATGATGATCAGGATAAGGATAAAGAGTCCAAACGCAAGAAGAAGTCTGGTGAATCCTCCTCCATGCCTCCACCACACCCAAGGACCACCGAAAGAAGATCTCCTTCACGTTCTGCTGCTACTGAGAAACCTCAGGATTCTGAGTCACCACCACATACAGAGAAAACCGGTGATCATTTCGAATACACTGGTGGTGACGATGAAGAGATCCCTGAGTCCCAACAACAACCCACCTCTTCTGCCACAACAAAGAAACCAGAATCATCATCAAAGCCAAAGAAAAAGAAGAAGAAGACCGATGTTGTCTCATGGCTAGATGAAGATACAACCGAAGAATATGACTGGTTTTCTAGACTTATTGATGCTACCCCTTCATTACCAGAAGGTCAAGAAATGGTAGATCGCCGTACAATGGAGCATTTGAAGCTTATACCGGAAAAATTCAAAGTGAAGAAAATGACTAAGGCAGAGTTGAGGCGAATCAAGAACGATGCTTTTCAACTGCTTAAGGACTGCTCAGACAGTGCCATTGAAGTCGAATATCATCTCGACAACATAGCACGAGCCATGTCCAACAAAATTGATTGGCTCAATCCTGAATCAAACATTGACTTCACCAGACCAGACAAAGCTCCATACTACACTGACTGGACCAAACCACTACCTACCATTGGCCGACCGGATCAACCCAAGATTCCATACCGTTATTTCTTCAACAACGACCTGGAGTTTCTTCTACACGGTAGCGATGTTACCACAAAATACGCTACATCACTAACCTTCCCTTTCCCTGTAACAATCTACTGTAACAATCCAGCCATCGAGGAAGAAGCCACACACATGTTTGCTAACAAAGTTGAAAAGTATGACCTCGGTGCATTGTGTGGGATTCATCATTGGCCTGAACGCCAAAGAATCTACTACAAAATCTGCCAGGTTCTAAAGTCCAAAAAGGAAGTGTTCAGTGATAAACAGATCATTGTGATTCAGCATGTTTCCTTGTCTTCGAAGTGGGACTACACATTCCTTAAGAAAATAGTGGTCAAACGACAAGACGAAGAGGAGTATGACTTCTGTAAATCGGATTTTCCGAGATTGTCACTAAACGACATTGAAGATATGTATCTTGCAAAGGTACAAGGACGAATGCGACAATTATCTACAACTATCCAACGCGAGTACATCAAATCCTTGTTAATCTTCATCAGAAGCATCGTGATCCAATAATATGTAGAAGACATTCAACTTGTCGTGGAATCCTATCAGAAGCGCGTTAATCTCACAAAACCACAGCTCGACCTTCCTAACATAAACCAACTTGCTCAGTACACCCTTATCAAGAAACCATTTAAGGTAGTCTACCGAAGTAAACTACACCACAATTGCTTCATGGCGTGCAAAGAGCTTCACAAGTTTGGGGATCATACATTGAAGAAAGTCAGGGACGGATTAGCTAATCGGTTAAAGGAGATACATGACGGCATAGGGTCACCGAAGAGATGGAATTCAAGGGATAGAAGGGATGTAAAGAAGATCATCACACGGATTGATGAAAGGTTTTTCAGAAGGGATCAGATCAGAACTTTGGAGAGTTTCGTAGGCGGTCGTCCAAGCATATCTCTCATAAGCTACCAACGTCCAAAACGCATTCCTGGAGTTATTGCTGGACTATCTAAGTCTCCTGGTACCCCTTGATTTGTTTCCCTTATCATTATTTGGATGTGTGATTTATATTTGACAATGGCTTGTGCACACATAACAGTGTACAACCCGTTCTTGTAATGAAAGGACCATGTGGTACGCTTCAGTGCCGCAATCCTTATAAAAGGAGCGAAACCTTCTTACTTTTGAGTAAAACTAATCAAAACTTTCACTTTCAAAGTTTTGCTCAATAGAACAAGTACTTCCCCTTATGATTTTTAAAACCTCAAAAGTTAGTATCACTTGTTGAGGGGGAGTATTTGCTTAAAACTTTGTTCACAAAATTGTTCTTTGTGGTAATCTTCCCAGAAAACTCGAAATGGACATATTCGATATCAAAATTTTATCAAAAATAACATTTATATGCCATTTTTGAGGGGGAGAAAAATTATGTGATAAGAAATATGTTGTGAATTGCTATTGAATTATTGGGCTAAAGACTTAACCAATGAATTGACGAGCACTTCAAAGTTAGTAACTCGAAAAGACTTGTCCGGGACGGGTAATAATTTCAAGCTAGTTCGCTAGTGATGTAAACGTGTCTCGCAAAGGACTTGTCCGAGTAGAATGTACCATTCAAGAAATTCTTGGTAGACATGAACCTTGACGGGTCAAACCTCCTCACCAAGGAGTGTTTACAATTTCAAGCTGACCTAGTCAGTAATGTAACCATGTCTCACGGGGAATTGTCTATCTTGAGTTAATCAATTCAAAAGTGCGCGCTCTTCTCTCACCGTGCAGATTTCTGTCAAAATACTTAAGCACGTATGGAGGGGGAGTATTTCTGCAAAATGTAAACCTCTTTCAGTGGTACAAAATGTTTTTAATCATGACCACTTTGAGAGATTTTTTCATGAAAATGGTTTTATGGCAACATAGGTTAGTCATGGAGTTACAAGGTGACTAAGGATAGGAATAACTGTCCTATGATCCGCCAGAGCCGGAGGGATCTACCCAAGGACACCACCAATAGTTAGAATTAAAAGTCCTTAGGTATGATTATAAAAAGAAGAAAATGAGAATCGGAGAAAGAAGGAGGTGAAGAATTAAAAAGAAAAGTAAACAAAAGGGTGAAAATAAATAGCCCTCCAAATTATTCAACTTAGGGCAGACATCGGGTTCAATTCATATGCTACTGGTTGTCACTTGATGACACCGGTATTGAAGATCAAAGTCGTCATAGACCCAGTGACGCATTCACTAAACCTTCTTAGCCACTCAAGTTTCTCTCAACAGAAGCTTGTTTCATTCTCACAAGGAACCCTACGTAAACTATCAGCTTTCTCTTAGAGATTGCTGGTATTGAAGAAGGAGACCCTCTCCCTAGTCTCCGCTCAGGAAAACCAAAGCGCACTATTGAGTCTAGAGCCACGAGATTCATAAAAAGATCTCTTAGGTACACTTGACATTTCATCACTTGTCGTTCAACATTAAGGACGCAAGTGATACATTATTGAGTCCTTCACAGATCTTAGCAATCTGTCGAGAACATTTATGAGAGGTTCACAAATGTGATCCTCAGTGATTGAATGGAAACTCCTGTCAGGGTCAACATCAAACAGCCCTGATAGCAGGTCACTTCGTAACTCCTTGTGGGTTACGCTTAGTGTGTCTCAAACGGTCTACAGTCGTGGGCTGATGCTTCGGTGTACCTCAGCGAATCATCTGAACTGTAGGTGTACTTCAGTACATCGCGTTTTCTCACTTGTGGGACTCCAGTTCAGGAAAAACCTTTGTGAGAATTAGAGTCGTGTTTTCACACTATGCTGTTAACGCACTCGAAGTTCAAACTTGTAAGCGCTGGATTATTTCTAACCCATGTTTTATGTTTTCTTCTTATGGATGCTCACGGGTGGAAAAGATCGTGCAGATTCTTCACATGCTCATAACAACAACAACACTAATTGAAGTTCTCTCAAAAGGCAACACAAAGTCAGAATGATTCTTCGTCAAAGTCAAAGAATCTACAAAGTTTAAAGACTAAGAGAACTACATCAGTACTGAAATCCAATGATAAAGAGTGTGTGAGCATGTTGGAGAAACACGTGGAGACACTGGAGCAGCGAAGCGGACCTGATGCAGATAACCACAACATACTATCACTACCACCACAAAGAACGAAGATTAAAGAACAAAGAAAATAAAGACGTCAAAGCAGAAAACTTCAAAAGAAACAAGATCCCTACACTGGGGAGATTGTTTGAGTCAAGGCACTTCTTCTCACAAGAAAGGAGAATGTCAGTAGACGTCAAAGCAACTATTACATCAGCACCTACAACGTTATCACTCATATCATCAATTACCAACACTTAGGGGGAGATTGTTGGAATCACTCCTAAACTATAATTCAAGTGTTTGTAATTAATATGTAATAGGTTGCTTAATTAGGCTTTTATGTTAGTACTTAAGGCAAGGCTTATGTAGAAAGCCCATAAGCCTTGGCCCAAGCCCATAAGAAAGGAAGGGAGTTAGTAGTGTTGCCCTAGCTCCTTCCCCTATAAATAATCTTGTAAACCTTCACTTGAAGGTTGGTTGTTCACTTTCATTATACACCTACGCATAACATTTCTATCATTCTTATTCGTGTGTTTGTGTTTGTGTTCATCCGATCACTTTCTTACCTCATTTCTTATATTGATGCTTGTGTTACAAACATGGTGACCTAACACAGTTTTAGAGAGGCAGCTAGTTAAATATAGTAAATGTAATTGTTTAACCAACAAAGTAGAAAAAGCCCATAACGTAAAGGGTCATTCAACTTAGCACTAGCAGTACTAACTTAGCACTACCAGTACTAACTTAGCACTACCAGCACTAACTTAGCACTACCAGTACTAGCTTAGCACTACCCGTACTAACTTCTGAATCTCTCCACTATAGAGTCGGGATGTTCAGGGACCTTATGGGTGTACACTCCGTACCTCCTGACCCATTACCAGGTGTGAACTAATCCTACAAGTGCACTAAAATTTCCAACAATCCTCCCCAAATTTAGCTCACTTCCTTTGCATGAAAATCAAACATCAAACAAAACATGTTCATAAACGAAAATATCTTGAGGATTGAATTTCCATCTTAGTACATTACACGTTCAACCAACAAAGTAGAAAAAGCCCATAACGACACATGTATAACTGTTTGAGTTACTGCAACAGTAGTAAGAAACAAAAAATGAATATATGTAAAGATACATGGAAACAGAGTGCGGTGTTTGGAGTGAACTAAAAGGACGTATGCAAATAGTAATAAATTTGGCTTTTACTTGCATGCTATTTGTGTTAGATACCTTTCAAGTGAATCAATATGAAATCTGCAGAAACAGTAGTGATTCTTTGTATTTTATTTTCATGCAAACGTTATTCAATGTGTAATTATATGTTATACATGTGCCTATCAGTATGCAAAATATATAGCCTTACTTTTCCTATTTAAAAGGGTCTAAGTGAACATTTTTTTTATAACTGATGTCATAACTTGTAATAAAGAAGGAAGAAAACACAATGTCTAGATGCCCTAAGTGTGATCAGCTTAGAGCAGAAGCCAGTTCGAATAACTGGTCTGAGATGTTAGTGTTGTACTGTCGTCAAGCTGCAGGTCAGGACATTCAAATGTCACAAAAAATGAATGTCCTATGCGCTAGCTTGGTGAGTGTTACTCGTGAGAGGCTTACTTTTATTCAAGAGTTAGAAACAGTTGGGAACATTTATGCCCAGAAAACTGCAGAATATCTAAGAGAAGTTCAGGCAAGAGATGAAGAAAAGCTCATGCAAATGCGCATTTTGGCAGCTGGATTGGAGCTAAAATTTTGCAATCATGATGTGTTCATTCATAAACTTAAGGGCTTAATGGATTGGCAAGTGTGTTGGCATAGTTGGGGGAAGCTGTTGTTGGTCATGATGTCTTGTTTATGTTGGTCTTTGCATTTGCAGTTATGTACTTGTCTTGAATTTTATTTTGAATGTTGTTGTAATATTTGGTTTTAGCCTTTGGCTGGTGGTTGTAAGATATTTTATCAAATAAAAGCCAGTGTTTGTGTTAACTAATTTTACGATGCTTACTTTTTTACTGTGTTTGCATTCCATGATCCAGTCTGAAACAACATCCTCTTCACTGGTTCAGGATTAATCTGTTGAAATGCCTCTCTTTATGGAGTCTGTTTACCTGTTGCTGCAAGTAAAGCGGATGAGTAAAATTTCCATATACGAATCTAAATTTTCAAAGTAACAAACACTATTTGTTCATATGTCTAGCAAAATGTCTGCTGCAGACCATTGCACGTACAATGCCTGTTTAGGTGCAATATCTTATTGGACCAAGCATAAAATAATTACAACTTTGTGGCACTTTCAATCAAAGTATTATTATTCGATGTCAAATTCCAGCCCATTCTACTACGACTATATACACAGATGCTTAACATCTTCAAGCCAATCATGATTTATTGGGACGGGTGTATGATAGGGACCAATGATTATATATAGCTTCTAACAAAAACTATATATACATGTGACGCCAGCCACAATGAAACATGATTGACCTAAAGAAATTTACCAACTTCGTTAAAGTACAAGGTTGTGATAATATTATGCATATAAAATAAAACGGTCACAAACATGCGACATAATCATTTATACATTGCGATAAACCAGGTCAAGATATGGGCAATCTCAAGTTTAAAATTACCCGTCATAATTTATCAAAGCGTTGATGGTCATGGTAAGCTTAACAAATAGATAATTCATTTGTCACAAAATGCAGGCTCAGATAGGGTAGCAGTTTGAAAAAATTGGATTGCCCACCATGGCTACAACCTTAACATGCTGCCAAGCCAATATATGGGCATTATCATTTTGTAAAATACCCGTCAGAATTCATCATAGCCTCGATTTTGTTGGTAAGCTTACACCGCGCTTAAAGCAATAAGGAAATAATCAATTTTAACATTAAAACTGAACCAAAGTCAAGAAGTGCAAATTAGTTGTCCATCTAATCACATAACCTTCACCAAATCACGATAAAATCATCATATAACACATTTCCTAACTGGGTCATTCATTCATCATAATCAAGAACACAAATCCTAAATTGCAACAAGCTTATATTTTGACAAGTAGGTCGTCATTAAAACATCAAATATTGGTCAAACAATTACCAATTTATCAAAATGAAACATAAAAATCAGATATATACCTTTATAGTTCTTTGATGAACATGTATTCATCGCTTTCAACCCCAATACAACCATACGATGATCAACTATATATGATCATTTCATCAAAATTGAATACACGAACACAAGATGTCTTAAATATATGTTTTAATTTGATAAATATGTTGTATATTAGAAACCCCTAATTTCACCTGGAAACCATATTTTGTTTTTGCAAGTTTTCAGGACTGTATGTTTGACCCATGTGTGTGTGAGAGAAAACTAAATATCATTATATAGTTTAAACTATAAAAGGAAAAATTGCATAAATAAAAGCATATTAACATATGCTAAACTATTATCATTATATAATACGCATCAGAGTACCATTGTCATTGTTAATAACTACATCAATCTAACATCCCCATCATAAACCATATGCACCATCTACCCCCAAAAGACAACCATACATAAATCACCAAGATGACAAAACACAAAACACATACATAAACATATGACCTAATCATAAAAATCCATGATGTCCATATGCTCCTCCTTCTCATTCAAACCTGCACGGACTTCAACCAACAAGCCCTTCAAAACCTCCAGCCTCCTGCGCATCCTGATCATCTGCAATCTCAAGCACTCATAGACATCCCCACCAGCTTCTTCATCATCATGGTTAAGAGACCACACCTCAGCCACCCTTTCAGTCTGCACATGTATCTTCCTCTGCAACTCATTGCATCGCTCCCCAAGAAACCTCAGAAACGCTTCATCTTCTATGTGATCTTGATTGAAAAGAAACTTGAAACTTTGATGTAGTTTTTCTGATCCGAACATGTCTTTCAAATCTTTGATGTAAGGAGTGTTCGCCATTGTAATTATTGGTGGTGGGTGAAAGTTTAACGGTTGATAGTAAGATTAAGAGATAAAAATGAAGTATATATTCTAAATAAATGTAACTAAACCACACTCTAACTAAACTGCTAAGGAACCCAATAGGTTTCATCATTGCAAATGTTAATTAGACTATTAATTCACATTTTTTGTTTTCCCATGAAAAAATAACAAATACTTATAGGAGAATAGAAGCTTTGCAGTAACACATAAAACGCTTCTAGTATTAATTAAAAAATTTACAAAATGCATACATGAATTTGGCAATATAACATAACCAACCCTGGACATTTGACAATTATGAAAAATGGTAGTAAAAATAAAAACGTCATTCCCTCCAACTTCTCGAAAAAAAATTAAGCAAAACGAATACATATATATACTAGACGAGTACCCGTGCATAGCAACGGGATTTTATAGTGAGAAATTGTGTAGAGATAAAAAAGGGTTTATGGGTTATAAACGAAAAATAATGGAAGTTTGAAGATTTGGGGAATTAACATAATGTTTTGAAACCCGGTTCGACCCGGGTGGTTCAACCGGTTGAACCGTTCTGGTCAAAAAATGGATTGATTTAAACCGCGTCAACCCGATGGGTTGGATCGAAAACGGGTCAAATTAAACCGTGTCACTTTTTACTTTTCACTTTTCACTTTTTATGTTGAATCTGTTGGTCCGGTCCGGTTTTCAAAACTATATATACTATCAACTTGTTAGCTTGTATGAAGCTTTGTGTGTTTTATCAATTTGTATAATGTGTATAATAACATGTACTTTTCATTTTAGGGTGTTTTAAAATAATATTAATTAGTGTGTTTAATTATTTTATATTTTCGATTAGGATAAGGATCCTCTAATGTTCATTTGAACATTAGAGGTAATGTTGTGTTTTTTGTGATTGTACATTTGAATTAAAATAAAACAAATGTTTTGCAATAATTACTATGTACAATCACTTAAAACACAACATCACCTCTAATGTTCAAATGAACTTTAGAGGATCCTTATCATTTGGATTATGTTGTCTTTATATGTAGTATAGATGTGAAGAAGTGGGTCCTCCTGTTGTCCCCAATAGGATGCTGACACATATGTTTAGCCATACTAGATGAGTTATCCCAATCAATGCTCTTAACATAAACCTCTTCACATGTACTCTTATAAGGTTAAGTAACTATCTAAAATAATATGAACCTAATGACCAAACATTTAGTTATGAAAAATTAGTCACAATCCAAGCATCGCACGGGTTGAATAAAGCCTCGTATAGTATAATAATAATTTATCTATTTTATAATATCTATTTTCTCCGTTTTTAGCCATTTTCATATGTTTTTAAGAATTTTTCGCCTGTTTTCATACGTACGTTTTTACACACATTCGTACGTTTTTACACGTTTTCGTCTGTTTTAATACGTTTTCGTTCGTTTTCATACGTCTTTGTCCCTTTTAATCTGTTTTTATATGTTTCCGTTGTTTACACGTTTTCGTCCGTGTTTACACGTTTTCGTTGGTTTTTTCATGTTTTAGTCCTTTTGCATACGTTTTCAGCTGTTTTACATATTAACGTACATTTTCAAACGTTTCATACATTTTCTTCCGTTGTTACACGTTTTCGTCCGATTTATTCCCTTTTTGTCCGTTTTTAGCCATTTTCATATAATTTTAAGAATTTTTCGCCCGTTTTCATACGTTTTCTTACACTTTTACACACATTCGTATGTTTATACACGTTTTCGTCTGTTTTAATACGTTTTCGTACGTCTTTGTTCCTTTTAATCTGTTTTTATACATTTCCGTTTTTGTTTACAAGTTTTCGTCCATGTTTACACGTTTTCGCTGGTTTTTTCATGTTTTAGTCCGTTTGTATAAGTTTTTGTACGTTTTCGTCCGTTTCTGTAGCCGTTTGCATCTATTTTGTACGTTTTCGTCCGTTTGCATACGTTTTCTTCTGTTTTACATATTAACGTACATTTTCATACGTTTCATACATTTTCTTACCTTGTTACACGTTTTCGTCATATTTACTCCGTTTTTGTCCATTTTCATCTGTTTTTTCCCATTTTCATAAATTTAAAGACTTTTTCGCCCGTTTTCATACGTTTTCTTACACTTTTACACACATTCGTACATTTTTACACGTTTTCATCTGTTTTAATACGTTTTCGTCCATTTTCGTACGTCTTTGTCCCTTTTAATCTGTTTTTATACATTTCCGTTTTTATTTTACACGTTTTCGTCCGTGTTTACACGTTTTCACTGGTTTTTTCATGTTTTAGACCGTTTGTATAAGTTTTTGTACGTTTTCGTCCGTTTGCAAACGTTTTCATCTGTTTTACATATTAACGTACATTTTCAAACGTTTCATACATTTTCTGACGTTGTTACACGTTTTCGTCCGATTTACTCCGTTTTTGTCCCTTTTCATCCGTTTTTACCCATTTTCATATGTTTCAAGACTTTTATGCCCGTTTTCATACGTTTTCTTACACGTTTACACACATTAATACGTTTTTACACGATTTCATATGTTTTAATACGTTTTCGTCCATTTTCGTACGCCTTTGTCCCTTTTATTCTGTTTTTATACGTTTTCGTTTTTGTTTACACGTTTTCGTCCGTGTTTACACGTTTTCGCTGGTTTTTTCATGTTTTAGTCCATTTGCATACGTTTTCAGCTGGTTCACATATTAACGTACATTTTCAAACGTTTCATACTTTTTTTTACGTTGTTACACGTTTTCGTCCGATTTACTCCGTTTTTACCCATTTTCATATGTTTTTTTAGAAATTTTCACCTGTTTTCTTACGTTTCTTACACTTTTACACACATTCATATGTTTTTACACGTTTTCATCTTTTTAATACGTTTTCATCCATTTTCGTACATCTTTGTCCCTTTTAATCTGTTTTTATACCTTTCCGTTTTTGTTTACAGGTTTTCGTCCATGTTTACACGTTTTCGCTGGTTTTTTCATGTTTTAGTCCGTTTGTATAAGTTTTTGTACGTTTTCGTCCGTTTCCAGCCGTTTTGCACATTTTCGTCCGCTTTACTCAAACATTATGTTTTAGGTTGCTAATTATGGAAGCCATGGCTTAAAATGTAAATAATTTTGTGCCAACCCAAGAAGCGAACTTAATTCATATTCAGTTTAAACACCATATGTGTCAACCCAAGAAGCGAACTTAATTCATATTCGGGTCAACCCAAGAACCGAACTTAATTCATATTCGGTTTTCGGTTCGCTTTGGTTTAATTATAGTTCGGTTCGTTTCGGTTTTCGTGTTGACCAAAATAAAAATATAACCGATTTAACGAAACCAAACCCGATAACCGAACGGATCAACATCCCTAATTTATAGTCATAGTTTAAAAGAAGGAGGACTTAGTTTGCCATTTTTAAACATTAGGTCTTTACACTTTGATGGATCTTAGGGATGACAGGGAGGCTGCGAGGACTAAGCTACAGGGGTTGAATGATCTCATTACTCAATCTTAAGAGGAAATCGATACCAAGAAAGAACAAATTCAAAAGATAAATGGTTGAAGGGTTTCTCGCTATGGAATGGGAAGTTTTCTTTTGCTCTAGTGTCATCTATTTATGTCTAATGTCTAATGTCTAACGTCTTGGTTTAATGGGATGGTCTGTAGATATATTAACAATGGAATATGTATGGATCTTTTGATGGTTTATCCATACGAATGCTAAATATGTTTGTTAAAATAAGTAATGTGTTCGCTAGTTTGTTTCATCTTTTTTTAATGTTGTTTTGAATTTAGGAATTGGTTGTGGTGTTTAAGTTCATATTCGCAATGGTAGAATGTATTATTGTAGGATTAGGATGTTCAATTTTTAGGTTGTTGTCAATTTTTTATGACTGATTATTGATAGAAACTAAGAACGTGATGAAGATAGTTTCTTGATCGTTTATGACCCTTAGGGTTTAACAATAACAATGACAATACGCAGCGGATAAATCAAAACATAATTGTTATTGACACAAGGTTTTCATTCACTAACACTAACTAATCTTAGACGTTTATAGAAACACGTCTACTAACTAAACTAATAACCTAGGCGTTTACAAGACATTACGCCTAGGACACACACACCCCTTTAGTCGACTACATCTTGGAAGACTTGTATTAAAACCTACACCTATGTCCACTCTATATACTAGAGGATAAGGACTAATAAATAAAACTTCTTTTGCAAGCAAGTCCTTCCATCTTTTTGTAGGTTTCCTTCTTGTCGTATTAATTCCCTCTTGTTTCATTCTTTTTGTCTTATCAACTCAAACGTATAATTCCCAACAATCTTCCCCTAGTTGATAATGACAAAACCATTCTTGAACGAACTTCCCTAGACAAAGTAGAGAAATTGAGATCAGGGATCTCACCATGAATGAAACAAGTATGTCTTCCTTTGTCTTCCCCTTAATCCATGCCATGCCACTCAAACATCCCTTCCCCTTTTTGTTATTATCTAAATAGGGAACGTATGCAAATAATGATCTTGACCACCACGAACCAATATCTTACTTCCAATCTAAGACTTCCAATGCTTCAAATCGCCCACCATTACGCATCATAAGAAAGATAGATCCAAAACAGTAGAAAACTACAACTAGCATTAGTAATAATGATCAACAGTAGTAAAAATCAAACACTTCCCCTTGAGTGGTGCATCTAGATGGTTAAACATTTAACAATAAGCTTCCCCTGAAACCCATATGTTAACCATCTTCTTGATTCTTCAAATCTGTAGGCTCCATGTAATGATTACTTGTGAAGAAAACCGAGTATAACGAATTTGATGAAGAAGTAGAATTTCCCAAACTTGTGTCTATCCACGGAACTCCATACTTATACAAATCACCAAATATAAGTAGACCGCAATCCCTTGACAAAATCCTCAACTAATATGAGACACTGAGCACTACAATGTAACTCCTTTAAGTGATAGCCAATGTGTGCATAAAGCATCATAAGAAAAATCACACATTGCTAGATTCATCAAGCTATATAATAAGAACACAAACCTGTGAAACTCAACTACAACATCAAATAAATGATATTCAACCTTCTTCGTAATCAATTAATCCATAAGAATCAAATACGAGCCTTTTTAAAATCTTTTAAGAACAAAAATCCAAACTCCTTGTGTGTGTGAACCAACTCTTCTGTGTGTGTAAACCATCCAAAAATCAAACTTATCATGCTCGACTTCCCTTCAATTCCAAAACCATACGGGAATTAAAAATTATATATCATCTTGGAACATAGCAGTACAAACGTCTTGCACTCCTGGAATGCTAACACCCCTTGATACCATGCTAAAGATATATAATTTTTATATCCCAACATAGCAGTTCAATTTTTAGGTTGTTGTCAATTTTTTATGACTGATTATGAAGTTTAGAAGTGGATCGTTTGTTCATGACAATTATTTTTTATTGAACCACTAGATTTAGGGTGTTTTTGTTGTTGTTTTTGTTTTAAGTTAATTGCATTTACATGATTTCTTGATTTTTTTGACTGCTTGAGGATGTTAGAGCTTATTTAAGTGCTTATAAATAGCTTATTTATAGGCTTAAAGTAAGGTCTGAGGGGTGTTTGTTGTATCAGTGGTTCTTGGTTTGATTTGCCTATTTTTGTGCTTAATTATTTATCTGGAACTGCTTATTAGTTATAGTTGCTTAATTAGTTGCTTTAAGTCCATTTTTAGCTTTTGTTTGTTCATTTGTATGCGCCATGTGGTGATTTTAGTGTATCTGCAGTTATATGTGTCTTTGACACAGCGGGTTTGAAGTTGTATGGGTGTTTGGTACTGTAGGTAAGCACCATTTCTGTCATGGGTGTTTTGGTTTCAAAAATTGTTTGATTTTTCAAAAATTAGATTTTCTAATACATATTTAAATTGCAGCCAAAAATTAAATATTTTAATGCTATATTATCAATTTGGAGCCACATTTTAAAATTATCAAATTTAGAGCCAAATTTCAGCCAAAATTTTTAAAATTACTTAGGAAATTATGGTTTCCTTAATTGAAAAACTGCCTCATCATTAGCCCTAATTTTACTCCAATAAATCAGGCTTCAAGCAAAACAACCAGAACTTAATTTTTACACCATTATTTACCAATTAAGTTTACTAATTTTCTTTAACACATTACTTTTAACGAATCATTGCAACTCAAACCAATTATCCGGATGATTTGGTTTATTCTGATCGTGAAAATGATAACCCTTTTGGATATGAATCAGAGACGTATTCAGATGAGGGTGAGGATGATGAAAACAACCATTCAAATGCGAATGTTGTTAAGAGGGGCATAACTAGGTTAGCTAAGTTTCGTAGGGAATATGGAAAAACCGACGGAATAAAGGTCAGTGTAACCTTCGATTCACTGAATAGGTTATCAGAAAAAAACAGAGCATTGTTTTCGAGTTTTTTGGGTGATTTGGTTCGTGAGCATATAGGTGTCAGGATTCTATCCTGGAGGAAGGTTGATTCAGAAGCAAGAGATAAAATGTGGGACGAAATCACGGTACACATATACTTTTTTTTAACTAGTAGTGGCTTGGTTGTCGTAGGTACAAGGTGTTAATAAGTTTATCTATGCATTTACATTATGTGCAACTAATTAACAACATTGTGTTAATCTTTGCAGCGATATTTTGATGTTGACTTGACAGTCAGAAAGCTGATAATGAATTGTCTTGGTCAACTTCTAAGGAATTTCAGAATGAAATTGACACAAAACTACATATTTCCCAACTAAAATACCCTTTCAAAACTAAATGAAGTCCTAGCGAAGTATAGTGCAATTATAAAAGCCGAAGATTGGGTTAATTTTGTAAACTACACAGCCAGCGAGGAATACAAGGTGTTAATTAGTCATTTTTATTAAAGTTCAAATATCTTTCACCTTTTCATATGTTTCCATATATATTAGTTGTATACTATCAGCATTACTACATCTAAACGCCGTATGATTTTGTGTTGCAAGGTGAAATCATCAAAAGCTAAAGTGGCGCGTTCCAAGTCTGTTTATCATCATACAATGGTACGAGGTGGATACGCCCGTGTGATAGAAAAAATGGTAACAGTAAACATTTGCACATTTGCATTTAATAGCATCATACTTTCGTTTATATTCGTTTATCTTACATGTGTATGTATTTGATGTTTATAAGATCGAGAGTAAAGAAATTGAACCATGTTAGGTCACCATATTGTACCACAAGCATCAATATGTAAGAAATATAGATAAGGTGATCGGATGAACACTAACAAACACACACGATATAAAGAGTAACAAAGGTTAGGCGTAGAGTGTAATAAGAAAGTGAACAACCAACCTTCAAATGAAGGTTTACAACATTATTTATAGGGAAAGGGACTAGGGCAACACAACAAGTTCCCTTCCTTCCTTACGGGCTTGGGCCAAGGCTTATGGGCTTTCTACATAAGCCTTGCCATTAAAACTAACATAAAAGCCTAATTAAGCAACCTATTACATATTGATTACAAACACTTGAAATATAATTTAGGAGTGTGATAAGGTTTTAAAAGGTACCATTTTGAGGGGTCGTTTAAGTCCTTATTTGATCACTTTTGTATCCGTTATTGCTTAATATCGTTCCTTTTCACTTTTTAGGTCTCTTGAAGGCAAAATGCTGGAATGGCACTTATTTGGACGAAAAGGCGCGAATATATGAAGAAAATGGCCAAAGTCATTTTCGAGACACTCACAGTTGCTGAAATTAGAAGGCGACGGCGTCAGGTGTTAATGGCGACGCCGTCCCAAAATTATTGTGACGGTCCAGAACCCAAAACTCGTATTTTCAAGTGACGACGTCCAGTTGTAAAAGAGTAGGCCGTCGCTACTCAGACGGCCTAGATGCAATCCAGACGACGTCAGAAGCTGAAGAGGACGGCGTCACGGACATAAGGTGACGCCGTCGTAAGGTTAACGTGGCCAAGACGAAACCCTAATGACGGCGACACGACGGCGTCACAAAACATAAGGTGACGCCGTCGCATATGTAATCTTATATATAGAATCCGAATTTTTCAGTCTTTGGGAGAGAGTCTTTTGCAGTAAAAACCTAAAACCGAACCTAAGGTGTCTTGTACAGTATTTTAGGGTTTTAAACCTTATCTTACATCAAGATAAGTCTTTACTTCATTAATTCAATTATGTCTTTGATTTTTTGTGTGTATGCTTGCATGTTCTCCATGTTCGGCTAATTTATTTGTGTGTTTGCTTAGGAAGTATGAAACTTAATTATTGAATATTGATTGGTTGTTTCTTATCTTAGTTGATTAATGATCTAGTAATGCGATAGGTCATTCGTTGTGTACTTAATGCTTGATTCATCTTTGTGAACCTTAGAATATAATTATCTGAGTAGTTGTAGGCTAAACCATCCAAAGAGCGCCTTAGAGTAGGAGTTTATCATCCCTAGTGGGTTTGTAGACGAGACCCTTTGGTAAGTTCAAAGAGTTAGGGAGAAACGCATACCCTACAACTTTAGACACACAACGCAACTAGGAATAAGGACGTGACAATTCAACCACCAATAGGAGATAATTAAGGAGTAATACAAACTAAGTAAACACATCTTTAAACTATCATACGAGCACACATTAATTAGACATAGACTCCCACAACCTTAGTTTAGATAATTAGATAATAGTAGAGTAATCGGTAGAAATACCAACCCCCCAAATCCAATACCCGAGATTCGTACCTTTCCATTTCCTAAAACATAAAAAGATAAAAAATAATCTTCCTCAACCTTAACCTTAGCGTAGTAACTCCTTACTAGCATTCCTATTCCCCTAGAGAACGATATCAATACCCGTGGCTTACCCTAATTACTACACTACAACGATTAGGTTCACTGCCTAGGGTGTTATAAAACTTGCTCGAAGAAAAGGAAGTTTCCTTGACCCCGAATGACGCGTGTAGCGTTATCAAGTTTTTGGCGCCGCTGTCGGGGAATAGAATAGCTAGTTAGTAGTCCACCTCGTTTAGGTTCTTTGCTTGATTCCTATCAAGTAAATTTTTCTCATTTTTAGCTTTCTTTTAGTCTATCCCCCTTCTTCGTAACCTTTGTTCGTAACCATTTTCATTGACTATTCCGTTAGCCGTTATGGAGAACGTGAATCTGCCAAAACTTTCACCCAATCAACGAAATCTACTACATAATCTACCCTTTCAACTCCAAAATGAGATCTTGAGGTTCCAGCAACATCATGATGAATCCTTTCTTGAGGCATGGACTCGAATTAAATATTTATTACAAAAAGTCCTTTATCATGGTATTGATTTACTGTTTCCACTACAATTCTTTTACACTCGTATCGCCCACGAAACCCAAAGGAGACTTGACTATGTAGCGGATGGGGATATTTGGGGACGTGGTGTTCGAATTGCATGGGAAACCTTTGAGATTCACGCCCAATTTAGAAGTGGAACATGGGACCCAAAAAACGAATCTTTAGACCTATTTTCAATTTGGAAACTTCGGTCGGAAAGGTTGTTTAGGAAGGAGATGATTAGAGTTGAGGTACCAAGGTGCATGTCATGGTTAGGCGCTACCACAGTACAAAATGAATACATAGGTGATCTTGATAAGATGGAGGATAGAGTAGAAAATCCAAACCCATCGGATAACCCACAAGTCCTACCATCACTTGAGAAACACACACCGCCTATGACTTACCCGAAAGTAGTAGAAGAAAATATAGGAACCCCAATAAAGGTAGAACCTTTGGACTGACCACAAGTAGTGGATGTGGGTTTGAACGCTTGTAGTGATGACCTTTCTCTTAGCCCTAAAGAAGTTCCTAGTTTTGATGAACCGGAGCCTCAACCGAAACCCTTACCCAATTTTTCGTCTTTAGATGTGAATCTTGGAATTGAATTAGGCTCCAATCCACCCATCAAAATAGATAGTCCGGGTAGTTGCTTGATAAAAGTGGTAGACTCTAGGCCATGTAGAGTGGAAGCTAATATAGGAGTAACCCATGACCTTACACGCTTATATCACCCATTCATGGTTGATAACAAGAAACATTATGGGTTTAAACCGGGTTTATTAGGTCAAGATGGATCCTTAACTAAGAATCTTTTGAAGTTGATAGAAGATGATCCATTTTTAGGAGGGAGATTTGATTCACCCGCTACACCAATAGACTTAGGTAAGGTTATAATGAATGGAGCACACTCTTTTGAGCACATAAATCACCCACCACCCTCTCCTCACGTAGCAAATTTCCACCCTAAGGGTGTATATTGCTACTATCACCCGCACTTAAACTTAAGTGTAGGGAAAACCTCCCCTTTATCTGTTAAATAAGGGTAGAGTCAGGCTCGTGACTCGAAAAAAAAACAAGCGCTTCTTGGGAGGCAACCCATGTGTATTTGTTTTTCATTTTCATTTGTGTGTCGTATATCTTTTATTAATTGTTTATTCTCATGTTTGAATTTGTAAAAATGCTTTATTTTGTCTTTAACCTCGTCTTAATTACATACAAAGGTATTTTACATAAGGGATAAGTGTAGGGAGGATTACACACGTTTTCAAAAGAAACGTGAACATGAGAATTACAATTATTTAAAAGATATATATGTGTGTTTGTTAGAGTCAAATGCTTGTATTGAGTCATAATGGATGTTTTGCAGAAATTTTTCCAGATTCTAAAGATGTAAATTTTCCAGAATTTTTTCCAGAAAATCGCAGACCAGTTTTTGTCAGGATAACCTGACGGCGTCAGGATTGCAACCTGACGGCGTCAGGAAGGAGTAAAAACATCAGATTACTTTTTCTCGTTTTCTGAGCTACTTATAAATTTTTGGAATTTTCCAGGTCTTAATTTTCTTAGAAATTCTGTAAACATCCATTCCACAAGCATTATATCCTAGTTTAAATCGAGTCTTATATATATTATTACCGCCGATTTTACGCGAAGGTTTCGTTTGTTTTCTTCAAGTGTGCAGGTTTAGTTTGTCAAGAAGAAGTTACATAAGATTGGAAGGAGCTTTTCACGCAATAATTCTTCTTGAAAAGGATTTAACCACCAATTTACACGGATCCTACCGAGCTAATCAGGGGAGTATTAGTTTCTTTCGTTTTTAATTACCTTCTTTTATCATAACTTTGATACTTTCGGGGAACATTGGGGACAATGTTCAGTTTAAGTGTAGGGAGGGAAAATAAAACGGGAACTTTGAAACTATGCTTATCCTTGACTATTTGCTTTGTCCAATTGTGATTGTGTAATAAACCATGAGAAAATGTCGGTTAGGGTAATTTTGGCACCAAATTTAAAATTTTTCATGACATATAGGAGTGGGCCATTAGTCTTAACAAAAGCGTCTCGCGGATAGGAAGTTATATGACTAGCACAAAACCCTTTACCACCCAAATTCCACCAAAATGTGAGGATCGCCCTTAGATTAGTAGGAATTAAAGCATTCATCTTCAATGCTTAGAGTGTGAACCGGTAGTATATTAGATTCTAGAACTTGTTTTGTGATGCATTCCGAGATCGCAAGTGAGGCTACACTTGTGTAGTTAGGAATAACTAAATGATAAGAGGCATTAGGATAACCCTTGTTTGATACCTGTAATATAATTACTTCTTCCATATCGGTTGAGTAATTCCCCCACACCCTTTGCGTTGTACTCATCTTTAGTACACGATACCCCTAGTTAACCCCTCAGAGCCTATCCTTTTCGCGGTTCTCGTGATGTTTCAGTTTTTCCGGAATATCAATGAAGAGCATTGTTTACACCCCACCCCCAAATATACACCCAAATCGCCTTAGCCTACCCCTTATGCACTCATTTTTAGTGCAAATGTTTGTTATCACCATAAACCCTTAGTTCAATTATCTAGTTGCTTGCATAAGTTGCTAAGTCGAGTCATATCCTTTGTATACAGTTTTGGGAAGATTGGGATTCATGGGAAAAGTTAAAGTTTATGAAATGACGGGAAGGGAACGTTAAATTCAAATTCCCTTTGTTTGCATAATAATGTACCCCAAGTGTTTTGATCTTTTCAATTCGGGTCAAATTAGTGTTAGAGTAATAAAAACTCAAGTGTAGGGATGAGCCTATAAATCCCTATTATTTTGATGTTACCGTAGAGGATGGTAGAGTAAAAGTGTATGAAAAAAAAAAAAAAAAAAAAAAAAAATCGAAAAAAAAAACATACGGGCTACCATCCTACATCTATCTTTTAAATTTATGTTTGTTTATTTCAGTTATCTAGAGTTTAGAGTGTCGAGTCTTGGCTTAGCAACGCCATTCTTCATATGCTTGTAACATAGAGATTTTTGACTTACCACCACTAAATAGCCTATCCCACCAAACCCTTGTTTCCCTACCGTAAGCCTAACATTACAACCCTTTAAAAGACCTCTTTGATAGTCTTTCCTAGGTGCGTACGCCAAAGCGATGGAGGTTTGATCTATTCTCAAGCCTATGGTAATCTATGTACTAGGACCGGTTAATGAGTGTTTATCTTCCATTTCCTATTTTTTATATTTCATATATACACCCGAGAGAGATGTGAGTATCCAAACACCCCATGTGAAGGTGCTAGTATGTAATTTCCGTGCTTGTTATGACTTTTGCGGGGCTTATATGTGTTGTGGACCGTTTTGAATTAATGCTTCATGAACCCTAACTTATAAATTAATTGGCTAAAAGCACATTTGCTTGAGGACAAGCAAATAACAAGTGTAGGGATATTTGATAAGGTTTTAAAAGGTACCATTTTGAGGGGTCGTTTAAGTCCTTATTTGATCACTTTTGTATCCGTTATTGCTTAATATCGTTCCTTTTCACTTTTTAGGTCTCTTGAAGGCAAAATGCTGGAATGGCACTTATTTGGACGAAAAGGCGCGAATATATGAAGAAAATGGCCAAAGTCATTTTCAAGACACTCACAGTTGCTGAAATTAGAAGGCGACGGCGTCAGGTGTTAATGGCGATGCCGTCCCAAAATTATTGTGACGGTCCAGAACCCAAAACTCGTATTTTCAAGTGACGACGTCCAGTTGTAAAAGAGTAGGCTGTCGCTACTCAGACGGCCTAGATGCAATCCAGACGACGTCAGAAGCTGAAGAGGACGGCGTCACGGACATAAGGTGACGCCGTCGCAAGGTTAACGTGGCCAAGACGAAACCCTAATGACGACGACACGACGGCGTCACAAAACATAAGGTGACGCCGTCGCATATGTAATCTTATATATAGAATCCGAATTTTTCTGTCTTTGGGAGAGAGTCTTTTGGAGTAAAAACCTAAAACCGAACCTAAGGTGTCTTGTACAGTATTTTAGGGTTTTAAACCCTATCTTACATCAAGATAAGTCTTTACTTCATTAATTCAATTATTTATTTGATTATTTGTGTATGCTTGCATGTTCTCCATGTTCGGCTAATTTATTTGTGTGTTTGCTTAGGAAGTATGAAACTTAATTATTGAATATTGATTGGTTGTTTCTTATCTTAGTTGATTAATGATCTAGTAATGCGATAGGTCATTCGTTGTGTACTTAATGCTTGATTCATCTTTGTGAACCTTAGAATATAATTACCTGAGTAGTTGTAGGCTAAACCATCCAAAGAGCGCCTTAGAGTAGGAGTTTATCATCCCTAGTGGGTTTGTAGACGAGACCCTTTGGTAAGTTCAAAGATTTAGGGAGAAACGCATACCCTACAACTTTAGACACACAACGTAACTAGGAATAAGGACGTGACAATTCAACCACCAATAGGAGATAATTAAGGAGTAATACAAACTAAGTAAACACATCTTTAAACTATCATACGAGCACACATTAATTAGACATAGACTCCCACAACCTTAGTTTAGATAATTAGATAATAGTAGAGTAATCGGTAGAAATACCAAGCCCCCAAATCCAATACCCGAGATTCGTACCTTTCCATTTCATAAAACATAAAAAGATGAAAAATAATCTTCCTCAACCTTAACCTTAGCGTAGTAACTCCTTACTAGCATTCCTATTCCCCTAAAGAACGATATCAATACCCGTGGCTTACCTCAATTACTACACTACAACGATTAGGTTCACTGCCTAGGGTGTTATAAAACTTGCTCGAAGAAAAGGAAGTTTCCTTGACCCCGAACGACGCGTGTAGCGTTATCAGAGTGATTCCAACAATCTCCCCCTAAGTGTTGGTAATTAATAACTTAAGTAATATTGAAAAATTGTAGGTGTTGAAGTAATAGTTGCTTTGACGTCTTCTGACATTCTTCTTTCTTGTGAGAAGAAGTGTCTTGATTCCAACAATCTCCCCAATGTGAGGATCTTGTTTTCTTTGAAGTTTTCAGCTTTGACATCTTCATTTATCTTTGTTCTTTGTTCTGGAGTGGATATGGTGATGTTATGTTGTGGTAATCTGCATCAGGTCCGCTTCGTTGCTCCAGTGTCTCCACGTCTTTCTCCAACATGCTCACACTTCTTTTGACAGTGAATTTTAGATGTGAAGTAGTTCTCGAGTCTTTTTAACTTTGTAGATTCTTTTATTTGAAGAAGAATCATTTTGACTTTGTGTTGTTGGTATGAGCATGTGGAGAATCTGGACGATCTCTTCCTCCCGTGAGCATCCATCAGCAACAGCATCTCAGGTACAGTCACTAACACCAATTGATCATTGTAATCTTTTCTTAAAGAATTGATTACTACAATTGTTCTACTGATGAATGTCTTGATTCCTTTCACCTTGGTCGGGCGAATCAGCCGTCCGAATCCCGTAAGGGACAGTTGGCATTACATTAAACAAGTTCAAGAAATGACCCACATATTCAGGACTCGATTCTTAAAAGGAATCTCCTTAGCTGGATTTCCAGCACTTACAAGTTCGAATTTCGAGAGTGTTAATAGCATAATGTGAAAACACATCTCTAATTCTAGCAAAGGCTGTTCCTGAAACCGAATGCCCTCAAGAAGGCTAACACGATATACCTAAGTATATCTATGGTTCAGGTGAGTCGCTGAGGTACACCGAAGCATCACCCCACAAGTGTAGACCATTTGAGACACACTAAGCATAACCCATAAGGAGTTACCGAAGTGACCTGCTATAAGGGCTGTTTGATGTTGACCCTGGCAGGATTTTCCATTTAATCACCGAGGATCACAGTTGTGAACCCCTCATAAATGTTCTCGACAGATTGCTAAGATCTGTGTAGGACTCTAGAATAGTATCACTTGCGTTCTTATTGTTGAACGACAAGTGATGAAATGTCTGAGTGTTCCTAAGAGATCTTTTGATGAATCTCGTGGCTCTAGACTCAATAGTGCACTTTGGTTTTTCCTGAGCAGAGACTAGGGAGAGGGTCTCCTTCTTCAATACCAGCAATCTCTAGGAGAAAGCCGATAGTTTACGTAGGGTTCCCTGTGAGAATGAAACAAGTTTCTGGTGAGAGAAACTTGAGTAGCTAAGAAGGTTTAGTGCATGCGTCACTGGGTCCATGACGACTTTAATCCTCAATACCGGTGTCATCTAGTGACAACCAATAGCATATGAATTGAACCCGGTGTCTGCCCAAAGTTGAATAATTAGAGGGCTATTTCTTTTCACCCTTTTCTTTACTTTTCTTTTTAATTCTTCAACTCCTTCTTTCTCCGATTCTCATTTTCTCCTTCTTATAATCATACCTAAGGACTTCTAAGTTTTAACTATTGGTGGTGTCCTTGGGTAGATCCCTCCAACTCTGGCGGATCATACGACGGTTATTCCTAACCTTAGTCACCTTATAACTCCATGACTATCCTATGTTGCCATAAAACCATTTTCTTGAAAAATTTCTCAAGATATTTTATAAGTGAAAACATTTTATAACACCTTGAGAGTTTTGCATTTTCAGAAGTACTCCCCCTCCACACGTGCTTAAGTATTTTGACAGAAATCTACACGGTGAGGGAAGAGCTCGCACTTTTGAATTGATCGACTTAAGATAGACAATTCCCCGCGAGACACACTTACATCACTGACTAGGTCAGCTTGAAGTTGTGAACACTCCTTGGTGAGGAGGTTTGACCCGTCAAGGTTCATGTCTACCAAGAGTTTCTCGGATGGTACATTCTACTAAGACAAGTCCTTTGCGAGACACGTTTACATCACTAGCGAACTAGCTTGAAATTATTACCCGTCCCGGACAAGTCTTTTCGAGTTACTAACATTTAAGAGCTCGTCAATTCATTGGTTCAGTTTTTAGCGCACAGATACAATTGCAATCCACAACATTTTTTTTATCACACAAATTTTTTCTCCCCCTCAAAAATGGCATATAGATGTTATTTTTGATGAAATTTTGTTATAGAATATGAATATTTTGAGTTTTGTGGGAAGATTTCCACGAAGAACAATTTGTGAACAAAGTTATAATCAAATACTCCCCCTCAACAAGTAATATTAACTTTTGAGGTTTTGAAAACATAAGGAGAAGTACTTGTTCTTTTGAGCAAAACTTTGGAAAATGAAAGTTTTGATAAGTTTTACTCAAAAGTAAGAAGCTTTCGCTCCTTTTATAGGATTGTGGCACTGATGCGTACCACAGGGTCCTTTCATTACAAGTACGAGTTGTACACTGTTATGTGTGCACAAGCCATTGTTAAGAATAAAGATCAACACATCCAAATATTAATCAAGAGAGTAATCAAGGAGTACCAGGTAGTCCGTCAATAACGCCGAGAGTTCTTTCTGGACGTTGATAGCCAGTTAGAGAGATACTCGGTCGTCCACCCACGAAGCTCTCCAATGTCCTTATCTGATCGCAACGAAACAACCTTTCATCAATCCTTGTGATGATCTTCTTCACATCCCTCTTATCCCTAGAATTCCACCTCTTCTTCGACCATATGCCTTCATGAATCTCCTTTAACCAATATGCTAACCCATCCCGAAAGTTCTTTAAAGTGTGATCACAAAACTTGTGAAGCTCCTTGCACGCCAGGAAGCAATTTCGGTGAAGTTCACTGCGGTAAACTACCCCAAACTTTGGTTTCTTGAGGATGGTGTACTGAGCAAGTTGGTTTATATAGGGAAAGTCTAGCTGTGGTTTTGTGAGATTAACACGTTTTTTATATGATTCCACGGCAAGCTGAAGGTCTTCAACACGTTCCTGGATAATGATGCTTCTGATGAATATTCGCAATGACTTGATGTACTGGAGCTGGATGTTCGTGGAGAAGTGTCACATTCTTCCTTGTCCCTTAGCAAGATACATATCTTCAATGTCATTGAGTGACAATCTCAGAAAATCCGCTTCAGAAAAGTCATATTCATGTTCGTCTTGGCGTTTGACTACGATTTTCTTCAGGAATGAGTAGTCCCACTTAGTAGACAGGCTAACATGCATTATGGTAGTGATCCGTTGGTCACTGTACACCTTCTTTTTAGATTTGAGTACCTGGCAGCTTCTGTAGTAGATTCTTCGTCGTTCAGGCCAGTGATGAATTCCATATAGTGCATTGAGGTCATAATTAACCACATTATCAACAAACATATGTGTGGCCTTGATAACGCTACACGCGTCGTTCGGGGTCAAGGAAACTTCCTTTTCTTCGAGCAAGTTTTATAACACCCTAGGCAGTGAACCTAATCGTTGTAGTGTAGTAATTAGGGTAAGCCACGGGTATTGATATCGTTCTCTAGGGGAATAGGAATTCTAGTGAGAAGTTACTACGCTAAGGTTAAGGTTGAGGAAGATTATTTTTTATCTTTTTATGTTTTTTAGAAAATGAAAAGGTACGAATCTCGGGTATTGGATTTGGGGGGTTGGTATTGCTACCGATTACTCTACTATTATCTAATTATCTAAGCTAAGGTTGTGATAGTCTATGTCTAATTGATGTGTACTCGTATGATAGTTTAAAGATGTGTTTACTTAGGTTTTACTACTCCTTAATTATCTCCTATTGATGGTTGATTTGTCACGTCCTTATTCCTAGTTGCGTTGTGATTCTAAGGCTATAGGGCGTGCTTATTTCCCTAACTCTTTGAAATTACCAAAGGGTCTTGTTTACAAATCCTCTAGTGATTTATAGACGCCTACTCTACGGTTGTCCTTGAATACTTTATCCTACAATTACCTAGATAATTATATTCTAAAGTTCACAAAGAAATGTCAAGCATTAAGTACACAACGAATAATCTAGCGCACTCTAGATCATTAGTCAACTAAGATAAGTATCAACCAATCAATATTCAATAATTAAGTTTCATATTCCCTAAGCAAACACACAAATAAATTAGCCGGACATGGAGAACATGCAAGCATACACACAAATAATCAAAGACATAATTAAATTAATGAAGTAAATACTTATCTTGATGTATAATAGGGTTTAGAACCCTAAAATACTGCACAAGAAAGCCTTGGTTCGGTTTTAGGTTTTTACTCCAAAAGACTACACACAAAAACTGAAAAATTCGGATTCTATATATAAGATTACATCTGCGACGGCGTCACCTTATGTTTCGTGACGCCGTCGTGTCGCCGTCATTAGGGTTTCGTCTTGGCCACGTAAACCTTTCGACGGCGTCACCTTATGACTGTGACGCCGTCCCCTTCAGCTCTGACGCCGTCTTGGCTGCATCTAGGCCGTCTGAGTAGTGACGACCTATTCCTTTAGAACCTGACGTCGTCCCTTGAAAACATGTAATTTTGCCTCTGAGCCGTCGCAAAATTCCTTCCCGACGGCGTCGCAGATATGCAGTGACGCCGTCGCCTTATGTTTCAGCAGCTTTGAGTGTCTCGATTCTGACTTTGGCCATTTTCTTCGTATATTCGCGCCTTTTCGTCCAAATAAGCATCATTCCAGCATTTTGCCTTCAAGAGACCTAAAAAGTGAAAAGGAACGATATTAAGCAATAACGGATACAAAAGTGATCGAATAAGGGCTTAAATGACCCCTCAAAAAGGTACCTTTTAAAACCTTATCAAATATCCCTACACTTGGTATTTGCTTGTCCTCAAGCAAATGTGCTTTTAGCCAATTAATTTATAAGTTAGGGGTCATGAAGCATCCATTCAAAACGGTCCACAACACATATAAGCCCCGCAAAAGTCATAACAAGCACGGAAATTACATACTAGCACCTCACATGGGGTGTTTGGATACTCACATCTCTCTCGGGTGTATATATGAAATATAACAAATCGGAAATGGAAGATAAACACTCATTAACCGGTCCTAGTACATAGATTACCATAGGCTTGAGAATAGATCAAACCTCCATCGCTTTGGCGTAAGCACCTAGGAAAGACTATCAAAGAGGTCTTTAAAGGGTTGTAACGTTAGGCTTACGGTAGGGAAATAAGGGTTTGGTGGGATAGGCTATATAGTGGTGGATAGTCAAAAATCTCTATGTTGCAAGTATACGAAGAATGGCGTTGCTAAGCCAAGACTCGACACTCTAAAACTCTAGGCAACGAAAATAAACAAACATAATTTAAAAGATAGATGTAGGATGGTAGCCCGTATGTTTTTTTTTTTTTTTTTTTTTTTTTTTTTTTTTTCACTCTTTTTTTTTTTTTTTTTTTTTTTTTTTGCATACACTTTTACTCTACCATCCTCTACGGTACATCAAAATGATAGGGATTTATAGACACATCCCTACACTTGAGTTTTTATTACTCTAACACTAATTTGACCCGAATTGAAAAGATCAAAACACTTGGAGTACATTATTATGCAAACAAAGGGAATTTGAGTTTAACGTTCTCTTTCCTATGTTTCATAAACTTTAACTTTTCCCATGAATCCCAATCATCCCAAAACTGTATACAAGGGATATGACTCGACTTAGCAACTCATGCAAGCAACCAGATAATTGAACTAAGGGTTTTGGGTGATAACATAAATTTGCACTAAAAGTGAGTGCAATAAAGGTAGGCTAAGGCGATTTGGGTGTATATTTGGGGGTGGGGTGTAAACAATGCTCTTCATTGATATTCCGGAAAAACCGAAACATCACGAGAACCGCGAAAAGGATAGGCTCTGAGGGGTTAACTAGGGGTATCGTGTACTAAAGATGAGTACAACGCAAAGGGTGTGGGGGAATTACTCAACCGATATGGAAGAAGTAATTATATTACAGGTATCAAACAAGGGTTTATCCTAATGCCTCTTATCATTTAGTTAATCCTAACTACACAAGTGTAGTCTCACTAGCGATCTCGGAATGCATCACAAAACAAGTTCTAGAATCTAATATACTACCGGTTCACACTCTAAGCATTAAAGATGAATGCTTTAATTCCTACTAATCTAAGGGCGATCCTCACATTTTGGGTGGAATTTAGGTGGTAAGGGTTTTTGTGCTAGTCATGCAACTTCCTATCCATGAGACGCTTTTGTTAAGACTAATGGCCCACTCTTATACGTCATGAAAAAATTTTAAATTTGGCAAAAATTACCCTAACCTACATTTTCTCATGGTTTATTACACAAATACACTTGGACAAAGCAAACAGTCAAGGATAAGCATAGTTTCAAAGTTCCCGTTTTATTTTCCCTCCCTACACTTAAACTGAACATTGTCCCCAATGTTCCCCGAAAGTATCAAAGTTATGATAATAGAAGGTAATTAAAAACGAAAGAAACTAATACTCCCCTGATTAACTCGGTAGGATCCGTGAAAAGTGGTGGTTAAATCTTTTCCAAGAAGAGTTTTTTGCGTGAAAGGCTCCTTCCAAACTTGTGTAACTTCTTCTTCACAAACTAAACCTGCACACTAGAAGAAAACAAACGAAACCTTCGCGTAAAATCAGCGGTAATAATATACATAAGACTCGATTTAAACTAGGATATAATGCTTGTGGAATGGATGTTTACAGAATTTGTTTTGAAAGTTAAGATCTGGAAAATTCCAAAATTTTACAAGTAGCTCAAAAAACGAGAAAAAATAAGCTGATGTTTTTATTCCTTCCTGACGCCGTCAGGTTGCAATCCTGACGCCGTCAGGTTATCCTGACAAAAACTGGTCTGCGATTTTCTGGAAAAAATTCTGGAAAATTTACATCTTTAGAATCTGGAAAAATTTCTGCAAAACATTCATTATGACTCGATACAAGCATTTGACTCGAACAAACACACATGTATATCTTTTAAATAATTGTAATTCTCATGTTCACGTTTCTTTTGAAAACGTGTGTAATCCTCCCTACACTTATCCCTTATGTAAAATACCTTTATATGTAATTAAGACGATGTTAAAGACAAAATAAAGCATTTTTACAAATTCAAACATGAGAATAAACAATTAATAAAAGATATACGACACACAAATGAAAATGAAAAACAAATACACATGGGTTGCCTCCCAAGAAGCGCTTGTTTTTGTTCGAGTCACGAGCCTGACTCTACCCTTATTTAACAGATAAAGGGGAAGTTTTTCCTACACTTAAGTTTAAGTGCGGGTGATAGTAGCAATACACACCCATAGGGTGGAAATTTGCTACGTGAGGAGAGGGTGATGGGTGATTTATATGCTCAAAGGAGTGTGCTCTATTCATTATAACCTTACCTAAGTCTATTGGTGTAGCGGGTGAATCAAATCTCCCTTCTAAAAATGGATCATCTTCTATCAACTTCAAAAGATTCTTAGTTAAGGATCCATCTTGACCTAATAAACCCGGTTTAAACCCATAGTGTTTCTTGTTATCAACCATGAATGGGTGATATAAGTGTGTAAGGTCATGGGTTACTCCTATATTAGCTTCCACTCTACATGGCCTAGAATCTACCACCTTTATCAAGCAACTACCCGGACTATCTATTTTGATGGGTGGATTGGGGCCTAATTCAATTCCAAGATTCACATCTAAAGACGGAACATTGGGTAAGGTTTTTGGTTGAGGCTCCGGTTCATCAAAATTAGGAACTTCCCTAGGACTAAGAGAGAGGTCATGACAACAAGCATCTAAACCTACATTCTCTAGTGGCGTTTGGTCCAAAGGTTCTCTATCAATTGGGACTCCTATAGTCTCTTCTACTTCTTCCGGGTAAGTTATAGGTGATGTGTGTTCCTCAAGTGATGGTAGGGCTTGTGGGCTTGGAGTTTCCACCTTTTTCTCCATTAGATCTAGATCTCCTAAATGTTTGAAATCTATCCCACACATGCAACTAGGTATTTTAGCTTCAACCATCTCACAATCTTGTTTGGGTTTAGGTTTCATGTTCTTAAAAACTAGGTCTTTTTGATCATGATTCCTAAGGTTAGATAAATCCTTCTTATCCATTTCCTCAAGTTGTAACAACTGAAGGTTTATGCATAGGAGGTTTTTCTGAAAAATTCTAAAGATGGTGTCACTAAAAGGAGTTGATCTTGACAACGATCGTTGAATAGAAGCCACACAAATACAAAATATATCAAATCCATCCAATCTTACACCCTTGTTCTTTTGGATATCTCTAAGTTCACTCACAAATTCATTAGAACAATAAAAACCAAACCAACTGGTGAAATTCAATTGTTCCTCATTTGTTAATGATTCAAATGCTACTTCACTTGCCATAGTGACAAATGAAAATGGTTTTACGAACACAAACACAAAGAAGGGGGATAGACTACAAGGAAGTTAATAATGAGAAAAAAGTTCACTTGATATGAATCAAGCAAAGAAACCTAAACGAGGTGGACTACTAACTAGCTATTCTATTCCCCGGCAGCGGCGCCAAAAACTTGATAACGCTACACGCGTCGTTCGGGGTCAAGGAAACTTCCTTTTCTTCGAGCAAGTTTTATAACACCCTAGGCAGTGAACCTAATCGTTGTAGTGTAGTAATTAGGGTAAGCCACGGGTATTGATATCGCTCTCTAGGGGAATAGGAATGCTAGTGAGAAGTTACTACGCTAAGGTTAAGGTTGAGGAAGATTATTTTTTATCTTTTTATGTTTTTTAGAAAATGAAAAGGTACGAATCTCGGGTATTGGATTTGGGGGGTTGGTATTGCTACCGATTACTCTACTATTATCTAATTATCTAAGCTAAGGTTGTGATAATCTATGTCTAATTGATGTGTACTCGTATGATAGTTTAAAGATGTGTTTACTTAGGTTTTACTACTCCTTAATTATCTCCTATTGATGGTTGATTTGTCACGTCCTTATTCCTAGTTGCGTTGTGATTCTAAGGCTATAGGGCGTGCTTATTTCCCTAACTCTTTGAAATTACCAAAGGGTCTTGTTTACAAATCCTCTAGTGATTTATAGACGCCTACTCTACGGTTGTCCTTGAATACTTTATCCTACAATTACCTAGATAATTATATTCTAAAGTTCACAAAGAAATGTCAAGCATTAAGTACACAACGAATAATCTAGCGCACTCTAGATCATTAGTCAACTAAGATAAGTATCAACCAATCAATATTCAATAATTAAGTTTCATATTCCCTAAGCAAACACACAAATAAATTAGCCGGACATGGAGAACATGCAAGCATACACACAAATAATCAAAGACATAATTAAATTAATGAAGTAAATACTTATCTTGATGTATAATAGGGTTTAGAACCCTAAAATACTGCACAAGAAAGCCTTGGTTCGGTTTTAGGTTTTTACTCCAAAAGACTACACACAAAAACTGAAAAATTCGGATTCTATATATAAGATTACATCTGCGACGGCGTCACCTTATGTTTCGTGACGCCGTCGTGTCGCCGTCATTAGGGTTTCGTCTTGGCCACGTAAACCTTTCGACGGCGTCACCTTATGACTGTGACGCCGTCCCCTTCAGCTCTGACGCCGTCTTGGCTGCATCTAGGCCGTCTGAGTAGTGACGACCTATTCCTTTAGAACCTGACGTCGTCCCTTGAAAACATGTAATTTTGCCTCTGAGCCGTCGCAAAATTCCTTCCCGACGGCGTCGCAGATATGCAGTGACGCCGTCGCCTTATGTTTCAGCAGCTTTGAGTGTCTCGATTCTGACTTTGGCCATTTTCTTCGTATATTCGCGCCTTTTCGTCCAAATAAGCATCATTCCAGCATTTTGCCTTCAAGAGACCTAAAAAGTGAAAAGGAACGATATTAAGCAATAACGGATACAAAAGTGATCGAATAAGGGCTTAAATGACCCCTCAAAAAGGTACCTTTTAAAACCTTATTAGGCCTCTTCCTCGATGGCCACATTGTTGGAGAAGATTGCTGCCGTTATGGGGAAGGTGAGTGAGGTAGCGTATTTCTTGCTAACATCGCTACCGTGTTGAAGAAATTCCAAGTCATTGTTGAAGAAATATCAGTAGGGAATCCTTGGTTGATCAGGTCGACCAATGGTGGGTAGTGGCTTGGTCCAGTCGGTGTAGTATGGAGCCTTGTCAGGTCTGGTGAAGTCGATTTTGGATTCAGGGTTGAGCCAATCAATGTTGTTGGACATGGCTCGTGCTATGTTGTCGAGATGATATTCGACTTCAATGGCACTGTCAGAGCTGTCCTTAAGTAGTTGAAAAGCCTCATTCTTGATTCCTCCTGGTCTTCTTGACTGGGATGAAGGAAGACTTTTCATCCATGAAGCCGACTTTACCTACGGTCAAAGCTTCTTGATATCGTGAATACGATTGAAGGCTTTTAACATCATCGGTGAGTAGGCAGTCAGTCAAAACTACACCTCGCTTCTTTGTTGATGAGTCTTTGAATCTGAAAACATTTAAGGTAGGCTCAAACAACGCAGAATGATGGTTTGGGTCATCAAGCCTCAAGGGAATGTCTTGATTATTCCCGAGTATCCTCTGGATCAACAACTTTTTGTATCTGATGTAAGGGACCTTTGTGCCAGGCTTATTGAGGTAATACATCATGTCTTCCCATATCATATTTGCGTAGTCAATATGCATCATGTTGACCATGCCTCAGAAGATTTGTAGTTCCATGAGCTTAGGATGCTCATAACCGATGTCTCGTCCAGAAACAGACTTGGCGATCATGATGTATAAAGTTCTCCACGGTTGAGGGATGTTCTTTAAATCAACCAAAGAATGTTTAGTAATGATCCCCGCAGCTTCATCATACCTAATATCGACCATGAATCTGAGTGTAGCCTCTTTAGTTGGAGTAGGAACATACTCAGCAGGCTGGATGGCAGGGAGCAGAAGAATTGCTCGTAAGTCATCAACGGTGACGGTGACTTGTTTGTTGTTGAGAGTCACCGTGACAGCATCTTGACCATCAGCTTTCTTCATCGTGTGCCAGAACTGATGGATATAGATCTCTGGTACAGTTGCTGAATTGGTGAGCATGTTGTGGTAGGGATGAGTCATAAGAATGTCCACAACAATGCGGCATAAAGATTCAGAGCAGGTGAAGTTATCAAAGTCCACCCTGAGGTTGTTCTTTCTAATCTTCATTTTATAACCAGTAGGAAAAATGTCTTCTATTGTGAGATCGTTTGGTGCGTTAACGTTTTCCATTGTGATATCCATATCGTGATCTGAAAGATATTGAGCCAAAAGAACCAACATATTGAAAGACATTACGTTAGTCAAACATTGATTTTATTGTCCAATTTATTGAATATGTTAATGAATGTTACGAGTCCAATGTCACTTGTTTTCCAACAGTCCAAAATAGTCGTGAAATGTTTCGTGAGTATATTAATTTTGAATTTTAAAGTCCAAGTTTTTCACTCATTTACACAACATTTTAACAATTATAGCTTATTAGTGACATTTTGGTCTTGTGATGTTATGAGTAACTTATTTACAAGTTAGTACGCGCAACATTTCATTGGTAAAGTTAAAATTGTGGCTTATGCGTAAGAATGCAAGCTTATGCGTAAACAATGTGTAACCATACGCGTAGGCCTAAACTTATGCGTAGGAGGCCCTCTTATGCGTAAGAAATCTTATGCGTAGGAAAAGCCTCTTGGCATAAAGCTTACGCGTAAGCGTATGTTGGGATCTTATGCGTAAGGTTTACTCGTAAGAGTGAACCTTATGCGTAAGACTCCAAGTTTACGCATATCCTTCACAGGATACACGTAGTCCCTTTGTAGAACCTTACGCGTAAGAGTTACGCGTAAGATTTCTCTTACTTGTAAACATCTATGCGTAAGGTAATCCTTAAGCGTAGAATCCAATTTTACCCTTGATTCTGAATTGAACGCGTAGAACCTGAAATAAATCATTCATAACATTCGAGTTAACATTTTATTCAATCCTCTTTCAAAATCACAGGTTGTCACACCCCCAAAATATCGCAGCGGAACGATAGTGTCGTTGGGGTATGACGTCATAGCACAAAGTATGGATACAGAAAACGACCTCTATAATGAGACGTTTTGAAAAGTTTACCATTCGATTTCATATGTTAAAGTTTACACAACAAGAAATCACAAAGTTTGATAATACATAAAGAGTTTACAAAACATGTCGAATGGTAATAGTTAAAAGCACAAGACTCCAATGTATGCCATGTGACCCAAAAGCTCCATGGAATGCTATCACCTTAAGACCTGAGATAAACATGCTAAAAAGTGTCAACACAAAGGTTGGTGAGTTCATAAGTTTGTAATAAAATGATTTGAAATACTTTGAGAAATGTTCACACAGCAAGGGCATTGTAAATCCACTCAGTTCCAAGTTCCGCCCATACAAAACTTGCAACCTGTGTGTTCACAACCCATTGCCAAAATATAGTATGTCAATCATGTATGCATGTATCATTGTAGTTAAAAGTATAAATGTCACCACAAGAGTCTTCCAACAACTCGCGTTGGGATGTTTGTAAATTAATAGCCTTCCAACAACTTAATTTGGAGCCACTAATTCTTGTATGTTTGTAAATTAATAGCCTTCCAACAACTTAATTTGGAGCCACTAATTCTTGTATGTTTGTAAATTAATAGCCTTCCAACAACTTAATTTGGAGCCACTAATTCTTGTATGTTTGTAAATTAATAGCCTTCCAACAACTTAATTTGGAGCCACTAATTCTTGTATGTTTGTTCCAAGTATGCATATGAAATCAAGTATAACCCAATCAAGTATAAAACGCATTCAAGTCTAAAGTATAGGTAATGTTGTTTGGCAAAAGAGTTTAAATGTTTGGATAAATAAGCATATATCTCGCCCCAAATAGTTTATAGGAATTTAAATGAGTAAAAGCGGGGTATGAACTCACCTGGTGTGATTGATATGCTAACAAAATGAAGTGCACGAAAGTGAGACCCGGAAACTATCCGCGACAAGCTATAATGATGAGGTGCAAAGAACAAAGGTTAGCCTAAACACCCTAGGTTTTTATTTCAAAACCTTAATGAGAGTGTTATCTAGATTGTTTATGCTTGAACTTGAGAAAAATTTTGATCCCTTGCTAACTCTTGATGATGACCGGTTTTGAAGAGAGAACAAAGAGAGAAAAAGAAATTTTCTAGACTTGTGAATTATTTGAGTGAAGGAAGTGAATGAATGAGTGACTTTGGAGTACAAGTCTATACTTTCAAAGAAGAAAAAAAATCACCACATTAATTACCAACCCCCCCTTGGTCGGCCAAGGGGGAGGAATTTGCTAAATTATATATATATATTTTTTTTTCTTTACTTGTATATAATTTGTCAAAAATGAATGTGTAAGTAAATGTATGTAGTTAATAATACTTGTAAGGTAAATGGTAACTTTTAGGTAAAAGAGATTTTTAATAGATCAAAGTAGAATGTAATGAGATCATAAAAATTGTAAAAATACATTCCTTGTAAAATTTGAGTGCTAAAATAATTATCGTGTCGTTTTTAAGAAACACGTCGTAATAATATAAATTTAACGATTTATATACAAAATAAATTTAAAACACTAGGTAAATTCAAAATATAATTTTTATAAACTAGATGTAAGTATAAAAATATATCGGGATCATTTTTGGAAGTATTGAATCATTTGTTCAAAATATTTAATTACGCGATAGCGTTTATTTAATATAAAATTTACGCGTTTAATGTGAAATGCAATGTCATGAATGAACTAACATGATGCAAATGATGCTAATGAAATGTAGACTAAACTTAGTCCATGTGAAATGTTCGTGATGATATGATCATGAATTCGCCGCTAAACCATTAAGGTTACGCGAATTTGGAACACGTAAACCTAGTTTACGATAAATGATGAAATTGTGAAACGTGAATTGTTTTGAGAAATGACTGGAAATTGAGAATTGTGACATTCTTCCCCTGTTAGAGGAATCGCGTCCTCGCGATTCAATCGATGATACTTAAAGTTCTACCCTTATGTTTCGCGAAATCAAGTGTATGGCCAAAGTGTTTATGTCAAAACCTACGCGTCTAGTTTTCTTATCTAATGAGACTCACTGAATCTGAATAATACGGTGGATCACTTAATGGTCTAGGAAAAATGTACCAGTTACGCATTGCGGGCTTCCTCGGTCCCTATATAGAATGCTCGACCTCGAGGTGGACTGATATTGAGTACAGGGTTTGGGTTATTTCCTTCAATTGCCACAGCTAGAGGAGCTTGCATCGGTGGCTTATTCAACTGAGGACAATTATTCCGGAAGTGATTCGGGCTGTTACATTCAAAGCAAGTCCTTTGATTATTCCTTTTACACTGCTCCTTTAAATGGCCGTATCGATTGCAATTTGTACACAAGCGGCAGGGCTTGGTCTTCGGGTGATGATAAGCACATTTAGCACATTTGGGATGTGTACCCGCATACTCTCTTTGTTCAGTACCAGTTGCCACAAAAACTCTTGCCCTTTTGTTGTCTGCTACCACGCCTATCTGCTTATTCGACCCACTTGCTTCCTTCCTCTTATCACTGCTCTTCAACGTACCATTTCTAACCATCTCGTCTGTCAGGGTTCCTGCCCTCAGTATCGCACTTTGTATTGTTGACGGCTCAGTTGTTTTCACAGTTCCACGGATTTCGGGGACAAGACCATATATGTACCTCGAGATTCTCTTGGACTCAGGGGTAACTAGATGAGGAACTAGTCTGGCTAACTCATGAAATCGGTCAGTGTAGGCTGCGTGACCAGCCCCTATCATAGAGTGGTGATAAAATTCATCTTCCAATTTCTGCATTTCATTGTCCGGGCAGTACTCCTCTTTTAATAACGCCTTAAATTCGTCCCATGTCATACCTATAGCTGCCTCTCTGCCTCTAGCCTGTAGCTGTGTGTTCCACCATGTCAATGCCTTTCCTGATAACAAGCAAGCAGCATACTTCACCCTCTGATGTGTGGCGTAATTGCTGATGTCGATCACTGACTCTGTCTTCTCTACCCATCGAGTATACGCCAAAGCACCTCCTATACCATCAAACTCCACAGGTTTGCATGCCGAAAATTCCTTATATGTGCATCCAATTCTGTTGTTGTTGTTGTTGGCGTTGTTGTTGTTGTTACTGCCAGCTACATTGTTGGTGTCGCCAGTACCGTTCCCGTTCCCGTGGTTTCCCGAGTTATTCATATGATTTCCAACTTGCGTGACAATAGTGGGAAGCAAGATTTTAAGTTGTTGAGCGATGATGGTGGCAAAATCAGGGTTTCCGCCAGCGTTGTTGTCATTGTTACCCATGTCGCTACCGCCTTCTCTACCTCCACGCCCACCTGTCATTCCACCCCTTGGTACCGCACCACCTCGGCCAGTACTGCGTGTTACTCTCTTTGGTGCCATTATCTCTGCAAGGGAAAGAACCGTTGAATTCCCAATGTCTATACTTAACGTCCTCAAACATAATATCACGGCACAAATTGGTTCCTAAGGTGTCCACACCGATCTACGTATGCGTGGTCGCATATGTCCACGTGAGTTGTGACGCATTTATAATTATGTTGGCCACCATAATTATAATTGCTTCATTTCACACGTGTACATACCACCAAACATACATGTCTCGGCGATTGTTGTTACTTAAATAGGTAGCCAATCTATCATCCAATTCTAAACAGTGGAGGAGGAATTTAGGGTAGGTATCTAGGAAGAGTCGCATTTGGTGTATAGGAAATTCCGTTAGGTGCTAAAGTCACTATGAGGTTTAGTCGCCAGCAGTTCCCAAAGTATCCTCAAGAGAACTCCCATCCTCGGGCAAAATCATCAAATCTATCCAGCTTTATAGTAACACTTATTTAGCTCGATCTCGCATCTCATCAAACAAGAACTGTCACGAGATCAAGTTAGATAAGTGCTCATTACTGAGCTCCATATCTTTGATGACCCAACTAGATTTTGGGACTCCCCTATTGGTACAAGGAAACTACGTTATCTAATGAGGTGGTTCTAGAAGGAATACTTAAGAAAACATATGCGCACGAAAAGTGAGTAAGGCAATAGGAAACGAAAGGATCGACGTGAGAGCGGTTATAGTCTAGGAACTAAAATGCAACCTAGTTCTCTATAACCAAGGCTCTGATACCAATCTGTCACACCCCCAAAATATCGCAGCGGAACGATAGTGTCGTTGGGGTATGACGTCATAGCACAAAGTATGGATACAGAAAACGACCTCTATAATGAGACGTTTTGAAAAGTTTACCATTCGATTTCATATGTTAAAGTTTACACAACAAGAAATCACAAAGTTTGATAATACATAAAGAGTTTACAAAACATGTCGAATGATAATAGTTAAAAGCACAAGACTCCAATGTATGCCATGTGACCCAAAAGCTCCATGGAATGCTATCACCTTAAGACCTGAGATAAACATGCTAAAAAGTGTCAACACAAAGGTTGGTGAGTTCATAAGTTTGTAATAAAATGATTTGAAATACTTTGAGAAATGTTCACACAGCAAGGGCATTGTAAATCCACTCAGTTCCAAGTTCCGCCCATACAAAACTTGCAACCTGTGTGTTCACAACCCATTGCCAAAATATAGTATGTCAATCATGTATGCATGTATCATTGTAGTTAAAAGTATAAATGTCACCACAAGAGCCTTCCAACAACTTAATTTGGAGCCACTAATTCTTGTATGTTTGTAAATTAATAGCCTTCCAACAACTTAATTTGGAGCCACTAATTCTTGTATGTTTGTAAATTAATAGCCTTCCAACAACTTAATTTGGAGCCACTAATTCTTGTATGTTTGTAAATTAATAGCCTTCCAACAACTTAATTTGGAGCCACTAATTCTTGTATGTTTGTAAATTAATAGCCTTCCAACAACTTAATTTGGAGCCACTAATTCTTGTATGTTTGTAAATTAATAGCCTTCCAACAACTTAATTTGGAGCCACTAATTCTTGTATGTTTGTTCCAAGTATGCATATGAAATCAAGTATAACCCAATCAAGTATAAAACGCATTCAAGTCTAAAGTATAGGTAATGTTGTTTGGCAAAAGAGTTTAAATGTTTGGATAAATAAGCATATATCTCGCCCCAAATAGTTTATAGGAATTTAAATGAGTAAAAGCGGGGTATGAACTCACCTGGTGTGATTGATATGCTAACAAAATGAAGTGCACGAAAGTGAGACCCGGAAACTATCCGCGACAAGCTATAATGATGAGGTGCAAAGAACAAAGGTTAGCCTAAACACCCTAGGTTTTTATTTCAAAACCTTAATGAGAGTGTTATCTAGATTGTTTATGCTTGAACTTGAGAAAATTTTTGATCCCTTGCTAACTCTTGATGATGACCGGTTTTGAAGAGAGAACAAAGAGAGAAAAAGAAATTTTCTAGAATTGTGAATTATTTGAGTGAAGGAAGTGAATGAATGAGTGACTTTGGAGTACAAGTCTATACTTTCAAAGAAGAAAAAAAATCACCACATTAATTACCAACCCCCCCTTGGTCGGCCAAGGGGGAGGAATTTGCTAAATTATCTTTTTTTTTTTTTTTTTCTTTACTTGTATATAATTTGTCAAAAATGAATGTGTAAGTAAATGTATGTAGTTAATAATACTTGTAAGGTAAATGGTAACTTTTAGGTAAAAGAGATTTTTAATAGATCAAAGTAGAATGTAATGAGATCATAAAAATTGTAAAAGTACATTCCTTGTAAAATTTGAGTGCTAAAATAATTATCGTGTCGTTTTTAAGAAACACGTCGTAATAATATAAATTTAACGATTTATATACAAAATAAATTTAAAACACTAGGTAAATTCAAAATATAGTTTTTATAAACTAGATGTAAGTATAAAAATATATCGGGATCATTTTTGGAAGTATTGAATCATTTGTTCAAAATATTTAATTACGCGATAGCGTTTATTTAATATAAAATTTACGCGTTTAATGTGAAATGCAATGTCATGAATGAACTAACATGATACAAATGATGCTAATGAAATGTAGACTAAACTTAGTCCATGTGAAATGTTCGTGATGATATGATCATGAATTCGCCGCTAAACCATTAAGGTTACGCGAATTTGGAACACGTAAACCTAGTTTACGATAAATGATGAAATTGTGAAACGTGAATTGTTTTGAGAAATGACTGGAAATTGAGAATTGTGACACAGGTTATCACAAATTATAATGGTTACGTATAAAGTTTTTCTATGCGTATAGTTAAACCCTAAGGATTCAAATCCTACGCGTAAACGTTTCAACCACGGGAATTCAACCTAACTTTTTCTGGGACATCTTAGAACCTATGTGAGAGGTTTCCAACAAGTTTTAACATCAAGAGTGTCATGAATCAAAAGTACCCATTTTTACGCATACATAAACCCTAGAGTTTGATTCTTCAAAATTGAGGATTCTGGGTAAGATTCAATGGTGTTGATAGTTAATTAAACATGTAACAAACATAACTTAAGCAACGAATTATCCAGAAACACTCATAAAAGAAAACACCCAAATTCACGTATAAACCCTAATTTTTGAAAAATGATTAAAAACATTTCTGGGTAAGATTTCTTGATGAAAAAGGTTTTAAAACATGATATAAGCTTTGAAAACACAACCCATTTCATCAAAATCAACCTCAAGTGATTTTGAGTTCATACGCATATGCGTAAAAACAGAAATCACTCTTATAGGAAAATCAAACCGTTGGTTTTGTGTATAATTAAAAACCTATGCTTGGAATCATTCATAGAAACTTTAACCACTTACAAATATGATGATTATAACACGGATTTGAAGATTTGATTATAGGCGTAGATGATGGTTGGTGAAAGAATTTAATGTTTAGAAACAAATGTTAAGTGTTTTAGGTGGAGAGTTTTGTAAAATATAAGTTTAGACATTTGACAAGTATGGCCCCTCCACCTCAACCATTTTCATCCATAGCCCATAACTTCCATTTTGGTTAAACAAGAAGTATAAATTTGGAAATAAATTTGACGACACTCCCCCTCGACTTTAAAATATTGAAATTTTACAAATTTGAGTCCGAGGAGTGTTTTGAAGCAAGAAACATATCCACCATTATCAAAGATAGAATCAATACTGGGTAACATGCAAGTACAAGGTTTTATGAAACATAAAATATTTACATTCTCCCCCTCAACACTTGATCGATAAAATGGTAAATTGTTTGAAAGAGCAAAGTGTTGACTGAAGATTTGTATTTGCGATGTGGAAAGAAATTTAGATAGAAGAATGTTTTTGAATTTTATAAATTTTATATTTTTGTGTTTTGTTTTTAATAAATATTTACAAAAGAGATTTTAGTGTTTGACTGGTTTTAAGAATGTGTCAAAAATTCATCCGGTTCCTCTGGAGTCAAACACCTCATACCAATCCGTTGGACCAACTCACTAAACCTAGCAGGAGCTAAGGCTTTGGTGAGAAGGTATGCCAGTTGATATTCTGTACCCACAAAATATAATTCAACGGTACCCTTTTCCACGTGCTCTTTTATGAAATGATATCGAAGACCGATGTGCTTGGATTTGGAATGTTGGACGGAGTTGCACGAGATCGCAATAGCACTTCGATTGTCGCAGTACATCGGGATTCTGTCAAATACGTAACCATAGTCTTTGAGTTGTGTTCTCATCCAAATGACTTGAGCACAACACGCTGACATGGCTACATATTCTGCTTCGGTTGAGGACAGTGATGTACAATCCTACTTCTTCGATTGCCATGACACCAGTTTATCACCAAGAAATTGTAGAGCACCTGAAGTACTTTTCCGAGAATCTAAGCAACCTGCGTGATCAGCGTCTGAAAAAGCTATTAGTTCAAAACCAGAATCCTTCAGATACCAGAGCCCCAAGTTAATGGTTCCCTTGATGTATCGGAGGATTCTTTTAACCTCAAAGAGGTGAGTTTTAGTTGGTCGTGACTGATAACGGGAGCAAAGATATACAGCAAATACAATATCAGGTCTACTTGCTGTTAGATACATGAGAGACCTAATAATACTTCGGTATTTGGTAGGGTCAACTAATTTCCCATGTAAATCAGCATCCAGTTTCTTGGTATGTGCCATAGGTGTGGCATAGGTATCACAGCTTTGCATTCCATGTTTGTTTAAAATTTCAAGAGCATATTTGGACTGACTTAGGAAAATACCACGGGGTGATTGATGAACTTGCAGTCCTAGAAAGAACGTAAGTTCACCCATCATGGACATTTCAAAATGTTTTTTCATAAGTTTTGAAAAATCGTTTGAGTACTTTAGATGTGTTGACACAAAAATGATGTCATCCACATAAATTTAAACGATTAAAATGTGTGCCCCGTGATATTGTATGAACAGTGTTGGGTCGACCAATCCTTTGACAAAATTGTGAGATATGAGAAAGGATGACAACTTATCATACCACGCCCGAGGGGCTTGTTTGAGACCATAAAGAGCCTTTTTCAGTTTGTAGACGTGATTAGGGAACTCTGGATCAACGAATCCTTCTGGCTGACTAACATAGACCGTTTCTTTCAGTTTACCAATCAAAAAAGCAGTTTTGACATACATCTGAAAGACCGTGATGTTCATGTGAGCCGCTAATGCCAGAAACATTCGTACAACCTCAAGTCTAGAAACCGGTGCGAATGATTCATTGTAGTCAATCCCTTCTTCTTGTCTATAAACCTTAGCCACCAGACGATTTATTTTTGATAACCGTACCTTCAGCATCCAACTTGTTTTTCCAAATCCATTTCAGACCAATAACATAGACTCTTGATGGTTTTGCAACCAATTCCCATACTTCAAGATGTTTAAACTGATTAAGTTCTTCTTGCATGGATTCGATCCAGTTGACATATGTCATTGCTTCCTTAATATTTTTGGGTTCAGCTTGGCAGACGGTAAGTGCATAAATGCAATGTTCACCGTCTGTCTGAAGGCGTTGTCTAGTTATGACTAGTTGATTCGGGTTTCTAATAATGTTCACAATAGGATGATCTTTAGTCCAACGATGTGTGGAGGGTTGATGTTGATATACATTGTACATATTAGGAGGATTCAAATGGCTTGTGGATGATTCCGCAACATCCGAGGTGGCAGTTTCATTAGCAAAAGGATTGAAGAACAAATTTGGATCATAATCTGCAGGTGTAGGTACCTCATTGTTCTGAAAATCATCAGCTGGTTCAGCGTCATTGGATACGGGTTGTTCGGCTGTTGTTATAGAATCAATCGGAGGTGCTTCTTCAACAGTTGTTGTTGTATAAGGTGTATCAGGTAATTGATTATTATCAGGTTGAGCAGCGAAAACATTTGATACATCTGGAGTACGTTGATCAATATCATCACTAAACAGAGGAGCAAATAGTCGTTCCATTTGTTGACGAGTAAGCTGTAAGCTTGGTTCAGTTGATGATGGGGTTTGGGGAAAGTTTAGACGGTTATGAACGGGTTCCAAGCTGTTTTGCTCAAAAGCCATTTTAGTAAGCTCATCGAAATTGGCATGAATCGTTTCCACAATATCCCTTGTACGACTATTCCAGATCCGGTATCCATTAGAATTTGCACAGTATCCAACAAAGACTCCAATGTCAGCTTTAGCCTTGAGCTTACCAAAGTAATTGAGATTCGGTTTGTGGTTGTGGATAAGCTCGTAAGGTGTTTTGTTGTGGCGTTAATTAATCATTGAACGGTTTTGAGTGTAGCATGCAGTAGATATAGCTTCAGCCCACAAGTAATCTAGAAGTTTTGCATTTATCAACATCGTTCTTGCAGCTTCCACTAGCGTACGGTTTCGTCTTTCAACAACTCCATTTTGTTCTGGTGTTCATGCAATGGATGTTTGATGCTCAATTCCCACTTTCTCATAATAAGCACGTAGAGTTTGATTTACAAATTCAGTTCCTTTGTCTGTTCTGATTTGTCTGAATATGTTCCGGAGCTGAACTTGAATTTTCGTGAGAAAGGTGATGATCATCTGTGGAGCTTGGTCTTTACTTCGAAGAAAATAAACCCAAGTCCATCTTGAGTAGTCATCGACAGTTACCAAAATGTAGCATTTGCCATTAATCGTCTGCACACGCATCGTACCACATAAATCCATGTGAAGAAGATGAAACACATGCTGAGAGCTATGTTCCATATTTGAAGGAAAGTGAGCACGAGTGCTTTTTCCTTGTTCACAAACTGAGCATAGATGATCTTTAGAATACCGAAATCTTGGGAGACCTTCAACAAGTTTGAAACGTGCAAGGTTGGTTATGGTTTGAAAGTTTAGATGTGAGAGACGACGGTGCCATAGCCAGGATTTTGTAGATGTTGCCTTAGAAAGTAGACAAATGGGAGATGAAGCAGTCATTTCTTGCATTGAGATTGTGTAAAGACTTGATGTGCGTTGACCAGACATAAGATCGTTTCCTTGTAGATCACGAATGAAACAAGTTTTCTCCCTAAAAACAACTTCCAAATCTCCATCACAAAATTGACCGACTGAAAAGAGATTGTGACCGAGACCTTCCACATAATAAACTCTACTAATTTTGTTGTTTCCATTGATGTAATCTCCGAAGCCCATGATAGCCGCGAAGTGATCATTCCCGAATCTGACAGTGCCAATGAACTTTGAAACAAAGTTTGATAACAGTTTAAGATTGCTTGTCATGTGTCGGGAACATCCGCAATCAACAACCCAGAGGATGATCTGTATCACCTGCATTACACACAGACGACACAGATGGAATAGAAGTAGATGTGGAACCCGAAGAGTTAGAGGGTTCCATTGCAGTTATAGTTGAAACACACATGTTTATGATTTTAGGTATCCATTTAAAGCCAAGTGTGATATGTAACCATTTCTGCCATCTCCAACTAGTCTTAGCTTTGGTCTTAGTGAATGCACTAGGTGATAATTTCTTCCTAGGAGGTGAAGGGGTTTCTATGGGTACATCAATGATCGTAGCAGGAACACTAGAGGGTGGTTTACGTAGCACAGACTTAGAAGTATTAGTGGGCCTAGAGGTATTCCGTTTTTTGTTATTCTGCTTACGAGATAAGATAGCACTAGCACCACATTTATCATGACAACCAGAGAACATGCTTTTACGACAACCAACACAAGAAGCTTCAAACATAACATTTAAAGTACTTAAAGGTTCAGCATTCGTTACATCACTTTTTCCAGTACATTTGTCAGACGCAATATCTAAAGTGGGAGTAACATGAGTTTTATTCAAAGTCCTAAGGTGTTCTTCTACTTCAGAGGTCTTTATTGTTCTTTTCTTACGTCACAACTTCCTATTCTTCCTTGTGGTGCTCTTAAGCTGTGAAGTGCTAGCATTGGGAAAAGAGGCAACTATTCTTGTTTCAGTAGAGGGAAGCACATTAGTTTCTTGTGATGTGTCATTAGGCAGTCTAAGAATTCCTGGAGCATTTATGTTTGTGTTACTATTCCTATCTTACATAAGTTTCACCAACTCTGCTTTTAGATCATGGATAATGTGTAACAAATCTTGATTTTCAGAACGAGTGTTTCTATTTTGTCGTAAAATATCTTTGGTATATGTAAGATGATCATCAATATCTTTAGACGCTTGAGCACGAGTCTTTTTGAGTAAATCAAATATGACACCATATTCCATTTTAACTTTTGAAATTTCTTGTTCATATTTTAAATTTAACACTTTAAAGACACGTTTTCATCATCCGGTTGCTCAAGTTTTGGATTAGGAGTTTTGGTATGCAACTGGTTGATTTTGTTTTGCAAAGCGAGTTCTCGATTTTGAAAATCTTTTTGACACCATTGAAGATGACGTTTTGCATTTGAAAGCTCGTTTAACAATCACTCATTTTCAACTTTTAAAGACTTGATTTGTGACACATTATCGGTATTCTCAACATTTTCAACAGAATCAACAGCGATATAATCAAATGCATATGCAACAGTATGTAGTAACACAAAATTTATGCTATCAGCACATATAACATCTTCCAAGAGTCGATCAACATCTTTTCTTAACATTTTCTTTTTACGTTTAGTATTAGAAATCGATGTTTCTGTTTTCTCAAAAATTGTTTTCATAAGTCCAAGCTCCTTTTGAAAATCCCTTTCCCAATATATTGCACACATTTTCAAATTTCGGACATGAGGTAAAATTCTTTTCTGAAAAATATCTCTTTATTGTCGCTCATGAGGCGATTAAAAACGTTCAACTTTTATTTCAGAATTGATTTCAATTTCACATTCCAAAAGTTTGATGTCCGATATGAATGTTTCAAAATATTTAAGAATTTGACAACGTTCCGGTAATGTTTTTACTTCACTGAGTAAAGGTAAATGACCATTAATTTGTGCAGTATTGGGTTGGGGACCATCATTAGAAGACTCAGAAGTAGGTGTGATAACCCAAGGTGTGTTAGAATTATCCTGTTGTGTGACAAAAGTTATGGCTTTTGAATAGTTAAATGGTTTGTTATAAACAACATTTTCCATTTTTGACAGACTCTCGTCATCTGCATCTAATTCCTTCATACGATTATATTCAACAACACTCATAATGGAATCATCAATTCTATGTTCTGCACTGTAAACTTGAGGATTTGGTTTGAATGCTCTATGTGAAAACTTTGGTTTGTAATCAGCAAGATTCGGTCCATATCCATTTGGATTTGGTTTAAAAGTAAACTTTTGAATAGTTGTGATTGACTCACCATGTTTGTAAACAACATTTCGAAACTTTTTGATTTTGTTTTGTAAGTCAACAATTTCTTCAAGATAGTCATCTATTTTTTTCCTTGAATGCTTTTTGTACTCACAAAACTATTTTTGACAAGTTAACAACTCAGACTTGGCTTTTTGAGTTTCTGAAGTGAGAGCGTTAAGTTGTTGTTTATGATCATATTTCAGTTGTTCTATTTGAGACAACAAAGCATTCTTGGATGCAACTAGATCACGACTCTGTTTTTCCAAGGATTTTTCATTTTGGTATGATTTAGCAAATGCGACTTCAAAACCTTTTTCACGTTTCTCTTTAGTTTGAAAAATGTTGAGTTGGAATTTTAAGCATTCATTATCCTTAGTCAACAGTGCAATTTTCTCATGTAATTTCTTATTGATGTCTTGGCACTTTTCCATTCGAGATTTTTGGGTCTTAATTAAGTTGGTCATGAGCTCAAGATCTGGATTAGACATAGGTTCAACTTGTTCAACGTGAGTCTCAACATGATCATTATTTAGATCCTCAAATATAATCACGGAGTCAACTTGATTATCAATATTAACCATAAGATCATCTTGATCGTCAAATATAACTACGGGATCTATTTGATTATCAACGGAATGAGATGTAGACGACTCATGTTGAACACTTTGATCCTCGTCGGATGCAGATGTTGTCGGAGATATTAGATCAGTAATGAATATAGTTTGATCCGGTACCTGAGACAAGCCATCAATGTCATACACTGGGCCTGTGTCACTCATGTGGAGCTCTTGCATGTTTGCCATTAACATCACAGCTGCATTAGCCTGCAAGTTCTCGATGTCATCATCCGAATCAGCATTAGCCATGAAGCTCTGTTCCTTGTTTGTAAGAGTTCCACCAGCTTCATCCTTGAGAGCCAAGAGTAAAGCCTCTTTGTGATAAGCGCTGCCTCTTGTCCTCGGCTTAGGGCATGCATTAGCCAGATGACCCTTCTCATTACAGTTGTAACAACGAAGACCATTAATCCCAGTCTGAGCATTTCCCTGATCAACCACTTGAGCCCGTTGTTGTGGAGCACCCATGTTATTCCTTCCATTAGCATTAAACCCTTGACCACTACCCATATGACGAACATGACCACGATTCTAAACTTCAACACGTCCATTGTTAACAACAACTTGATTCCTTGTGTTTGATGAGGTATGAATGCGATTGTTGGATTTGTTAGAGTATCGACCGAAGGCTCTAGCAATCATGACAAACCCTTGTTTCAACGCATCGAAAGCTTCTACATCCTCATTAGATTCACTGTAAAATGCTTGATCATTGTTGTTGTTTTATGGAACCAATTGAGTTTCTTGAGATTGTTGCTGTGATGGATCATATGGTGTGATCTGAGCAGTTGGTTGTGGAGGATTTGTGAAGACAATTTGTAAGGTTGGAAATTGAGGATAACATGCTTGAGCCCACAAAGCTAGAGTTTGATTATCCAGGAGTGAAGGCGAAGCAGGGACTCCACGGATGATCCATTCTCTGTCAACTTCCTTTTGGTGGGGTTTCAAATAGTCATACAACAATCCGTATGTAGCTTGATGAAGATTCTTCGCTTGACGGATGAAAATAACATACTTTTCCTAATCAGGACCAAGACTGCTAAGGAACTTTGTGTTGACTGCAATTCTTGGCATAATGATATTATGTTTATCCAAGTAATTGATGATGTTTGAGAATCGATGATGATATGACTCTAATGTCTCCTCTAGTTCAATCATGAAGTGTTCATATGCTAAGTAGATTTTGGATTCCATGTCTTTTTGATTGAGTTATGTGCCTTCCATTAAAAGATGAATATGCTTCCACATTGCTTTAGTAGTCTTCTGAGCATCAACACTATGAAGTATCGGATTGGGTAATCCCAAAAGGATATATTGCATTGCAAGTTCATCAGCTTCTAAGTGTAGAAGTTGGTCAGTAGTAAGTTGATCAAGACCGACAACGTTGGTGATATCATCTCTTGGTGGATTAGCATTCGGATCTCCGGGTACAGTGAGAGTAGGCATCTGAAAAGGACCTTCAAGGATGACCTTCTTCAAAAACTTTCCATGTAGCTTCTTTAGATCACAAAACATAAAGAACCTTATCACCCATTGATCGTAGTTTCCGAGAGTGAGCATTGGAGGTCTATCAAGGGATCCAGCTTCATGAATGGATTGTTGGCTACTTAAAGCTTCACACATCTTTGCAAACCAAGAAGGTTCCTTTGGTGTAGTACCATTCATAGCATACTTGGCTGGATACTTATTTTGGAAGTATGTGTAGTATTGTACTTGTTGACTAGGATTTGGCAGAACCATTTGTGGTGGAAGAGGAATTGTTCCTTGTTGTTGAAATTTTTGCAATTGTTGTGGGGATGGTGGAGGATATTGTTGATAGAATTGTTGTTGTTGTTGTTGAGGATACACATGAGGAAAATAGCTAGAGTATGGTGGTTGAGACATCTTGAAACTTGTGTTGATGATGGATCTTTGTAGTCGAATGAAACAATGTTGATGGAGTAACTTTATGCGTAGAAATCAGCTTAGGCGTAGAAAGTAACCTTACACGTAATACCCAATTTATGCGTATAAAAGAGCTTACGCGTAGACTTGAGAAAAAACTTAGCTTAAGCGTAAGCTAAAGACTTAGTAGTAGAATCCTTATGCGTAAGATTTGCTTATGCGTAAGACAGGCTTAGGCGTAAGAAAAAGCTTAGGCAAAGAAAGATGCTACGCGTAAGTTTTGAAGCTTAGGCGTAAAACTAGGGTTTTGTCCAAAAATCCTTTACACTTATACCAGTGTAAAAGATATCCAAAGTCGAAGTGTTTTTAGGCTTATCCAAGCAAGAAAAACACTGGGTAAACCAACAGCACTGTAGATCAAATGATAAATTCCTTATGCGTAACAAACTGCTTAGGCGTAGACTTTGTGCTTACGAGTAAAATTAGGGTTTCCTTATGCGTAGAAAGTACCAAACGTAACCAAAACTGATTTTTAAGCCCAAAAGTGTTTATAAACCTGATTTTATGATGAAATAGCTTCAATATCACCAAAATAACACAAAGTATGACACTTGATGATCCAAAACACTTTTTCACCTTACGCGTAGAAATGAGTACACAAATAAAATCAAGCTCAAAAACAATGCTACACACGTAAAGTTTCAAACTTGATGCTAAAAACTTAAACTTTAACACTAAATAAACCTTAAAGTACAAGAATCTTGAGTTTTTAAGTGTAAAAATTAAAGCTTTAAACGTTTGAAAGGTTTAGAACATGAAACCCACGCGTATAGTGAAAAAACATCACAAACAAATATGTTTCACCCAACTAGATGGCGAATGATACCACTGTTAGGTCACCATATTGTACCACAAGCATCAATATGTAAGAAATATAGATAAGGTGATCGGATGAACACTAACAAACACACACGATATAAAGAGTAACAAAGGTTATGCGTAGAGTGTAATAAGAAAGTGAACAACCAACCTTCAAATGAAGGTTTACAACATTATTTATAGGGGAAGGGACTACGGCAACACAACAAATTCCCTTCCTTCCTTATAGGCTTGGGCCAAGGCTTATGGGCTTTCTACATAAGCCTTGCCATTAAAAGTAACATAAAAGCCTAATTAAGCAACCTATTACATATTGATTACCAACACTTGAAATATAGTTTAGGAGTGATTCCAACAAACCAGATGAAGAACCACCGCGTGGTACGTTGTGGTTGAAAGGAAGGGTGAATAAAGACGGAGAATATCACGATGATGATATCAGATCAGTGGGAGAAAAAGTTGTAAGTTTGACTGCAAATTTTATTATTATGTTTAGTTATAAGTTAATACTGCTAGTGTATTAGTTAAAACTGTTAGTTTTAAGTTAAAACTGGTAGTGTATTAGTTACTACTATTAGTTATAAGTTAATACTGGTAGATTTAAATAACCTATTTCCCATATTGTGTGTGCAGAAAGAAACGAACGACAAGATCAAACAAGGAACCTTGAAGCTTGATCATGGCACTGATGCTATGACAGTTGTATTAGGTAAGGAAAAGGGAGGATATGCGAGAGGAGTGGGAGGTGGAGTAATCTACATGAGGTATTTTGATCTGCCTCGAATCAGACAAGCATCTGATGAAAGAGTGGTGTTACTTCAAAGTGAACTTGATAGTGAGAGGCGCCAACGTCAAGAAAAAGAGGCGGTAGTACAGGATTTGATGAAACAATTGGCTGCACAAAGGGGGCAGTTGCAGTCAACTTCAACCCCATTGACACAAACGGAAGTAAGACATTTTTTATGTTGTTTTTTTTTGGGTAACAAATGTGAAATTAAATTACCAAATAAGAGATTACAACTTCAAAACACTAGGAAGCTTCCCACCAATTGACAACAATAGATTATTGCTAAACATGTTTGCTAATAAACCATGATCCAAAGACTCCTCCATATAACAATAGAATCCATTCAGCCTTAAGTTGAACTTGTTTCTTGTCATAAGAAAGTAACATTCCATCTTTTTTTTACCCATTTAAATACTGTTGCAGTCTTCTTAAACAATTTATATTTCAGGTGTCTCCGGTGAACATTAATCTTATAAATAGCAGTGCTGATGAGGATGCCGGAACATGTGACAATCCGTATTTTCAGGTCATTTCTCGACACAGTTCATGTTTCATTATTTCCACATTTTTAGTAAACTTGGTTTACTTGTTTCAAATTCGCGTAACCTTGGAGGTTTAGCGGCGAATTCATGATCATGACATCACGTACATTTCATATGGACTATGATTAGTCTACATTTCATTGACATCATGTGCATATCATTCATTCATTCACGACATTTCATTTTCACTTGCAGCGCGTAATTTTTTTTTATGTTTAAATAATTTTTATCGCGTGAGTTTTTATTTCGTATATCTAATCCGTTACTTTCAAAAATGATCCCGAGGTATTTTTAAACTTACATTTAGTTTATAAAAACTATATTTTTAGTTTTCCTAGTGTTTCAAATTTATTTGGTATTTTAATCGTTAAAGTTTAATTATTACGTCGTTTTCTTAAAAATTTGACGATAATTATTTTATCACTCAAATTTCACAAGGAAAGTATTTTTACAATTTTTATTATCTCAATACATGCTATTTTGACTTATTAAAAACTTACTTGCACCAAAAATTTCTATTTACCTTCACTTGTACATTTTTCTACACAATTACTTACACATCTTTGACAAATTATACACAAGTACATAGTTTTTAAAAAAAAAAAAAAAAAAAAATTTACTTGAGGAACACATCCCCTAAGATCCGGCCCCTATGGGGTTGATATTAAATTCATGTTGCATTATTACTTTGAATATATATGCTTACAAGTTACCTCATTCACTTCATTTTACTTTTCACAAATAATTCAAGCTAAGAAAAATTGTTCTCTCCTTCCTTCTTGAGTCCAAGAACCGGCCACTATACATAGCTCCAAGGGATCAAAAATTTTCTTCAAGATCAAGTGTATTTTCAACATAGAACATATCCTTTTCATGGTTTTGAAATAAAAACCAAGGATATTTAAGATAAACCTTTGTTACCTACACCTCTTCATTTGCACTAGTAAGCCTATTCTTGTCATTTTTAAGTTTCCTTATCATTTTTATATGATTCTTATCATTTTTGGAACTTATATGCATATATTGTGATTTATACCATTTATTTCTTGATTTTAAGGTTTTATATACTTATTAGTCATCCTATAATTATTCCCAAGTTATTCTTTGGTCTTGATGGTGATTAGGAACCCATGACACCCTAAGAAGGTGTATGGTAGGATTAGATTAGTTTTGGAGTTGATTTGAAGGGATTAGAATAGGTTTTGTCCGAGAAAAACTATTTTCGTAAACTATATTTTGTACGCTGTCCTTAAAACGAATTTCTGGAAAAACCTGCTGATGGTACGACATTTTGGCCTTGATAATTAGAAAATATACTTTAAAACGAATCCTTGGCCTTTTGAACGGATAAAAACGGAGTTATAACGAAGCCGTGGTGAAATTTTAAAGTTTGACGACGAAAAGTATTTTTTTTCTGAAAAACAGCTTGCTGTTTCTACATATTTCGGGTCAAAAACGAGCCTTAAGCTTCACAAATTATTTCGATTTCTCAAAAATATATTAGTTTACTTCGATACGAAGCTAAGGACATATTTTACGTAGAAAACGGATTTAAAACGACAAATATATGGCCGTTTTCATAAAGTTGCCGTAAAATATTAATTTCTGAAAATTATATTATTTTGACGTAACAAGTTTTTCATTAGCTCTAACGTCCATGTTTGCGGCAGTTTTTAACCTGGTTGTGAAACTTTTTATAACAAAATGTCTTCTAGTAAAATCAAGTTCATCGGCCATATTTTTCAAAACAAAAAGCGGTTTGTCAAGCGGAGTTTTATTGAATTATTTATGGACGTTCAAACATTGGCCGAAACTCATTTTCTGCACAACATTAACAAAAACCACCATCTTTAGCCTTTGATATCTTTATGATCGAGACATTTTGGACGAAAACTCCTGAACTGAAACTTTTAGATATCGATACAAATTTTCCAAAACCGTCGAGTTCGTTCTCTAACGATCGACGTACACCGTTTTACGACCACTTTTCCGGAGTCATTTTTGTTGATTTCATGTTTTTTTTCCGTCGACATTGTTTTGCGACGAAAAGTGTCAATTTCACCAAAAATCATTATAAAACCATTGTAGGATGACATTTTGACGTAAAAACATGTAAAGTCATTTTTGATTGGTCGAGACGTCAAAAGAGTATTTTTCGTCGACGAGTAATATTTTCAAAACCGTAAATGGTATAAATAACATACGAAGTGCATGCATAGCATTACATTGCAATTCATGACATATCATATCATTGTTAATAGGTCCCGGTTGACGCATTACATTATAAACCTCAGTGTACTCACTTTTGCCGTTATTCCAGTTTATCCAAGTGAGTTCCATAGCCCCACTTTTCTTGTTTTAATGCTGTTATTAAACTGTTTTGGGGGAGATACATGCTCAATAATGTTTATTGCATTCATGACTATTTGCAAATTACATGTTTAGCTGAATTGAAATGCTTAGTCATGCGTAGTAACAGTTTTGCCATACGTAGTATTTACATGGTATATTCATTGGACTGATGGTCTTGGTATATTCATTGGACTGATGGTCTTGGTATATTCATTGGACTGATGGTCTTGGTACATTCATTGGACTGATGGTCTTGGTATATTCATTGGACTGATGGTCTTGGTACATTCAATGAACTGATGGTCTTGGTATAATTAGGTCAAGTAAACATCGATACATTAAGTCATGCACTATTTGTGAATTTATTTGACATCATATGTTTGGAACATAAACTATACACATTCTGGCAATGGGTTGTGAACACACAGGTTGCAAGTTTTGTATGGGCGGGACTTGGAACTGAGTGGATTTACAATGCCTTTGCTGCATAAACAATTTCGATACATTGAGCCATGCATTATTTTGTGAATTCATTGACGATTTCTGTTTGAACATAAACTTTACACACTTTGGCAATGGGTTGTGAACACACAGGTTGCAAGTTTTGTATGGGCGGAACTTGGAACTGAGTGGATTTACAATGCCTTTGCTACATAAACGATTTTGAAAATCTTTACATTTCAACGATTTACAATGCCTTTGCGGCATAAACGATTTTTGAAAGGCTTTACATTTCAAAACAAACTCTATGAACTCACTCAACCTTTGTGTTGACACTTTTAGCATGTTTTTATCTCAGGTATCTAAGGCATTCACTTCATGGCATGCATTTGGACACATCATGGAGTCGTGGTGACGACGCGTCTCACTTGGGTTTTATGTACTCTAAAAACATCGTTTGAATTGTAACAAACTTATTTCCGCACAAGTTGATTTCATTTGGGACCTGAACTTTGTAAACTCTGATTGTTTTATTAAATCAAACGATGTATTTTCCAAACGACACTTTAGGTCGTTCAACATAACTGTGATTGTGATGCTATGACAGTCAATCCCCAGGAATTCCATTCCGCTGCAAAACAGGTAATTTGGGGGTGTGACAGATTGGCATCAGAGCTTCAGTTATAGAGAACTAGGTTGCATCATTGACCCTAGACTATAACTACATTATCATAGCATCTCATCATTTCATCATAAGTGAATGTTCACTTTACATGCGGTTTTTACGTACATTTTCGAGTTATTTACTTTCATTCACATCGATTGTCACATGGATGCCCTTAAATGCCCATCCCATTATCTTTTCCCCATACTCTATCGTGGAGAATTCCTTGTCATTCCCTATCACAATTTTTATACCAGCTGACTCATCACCGATAACGTCGAATACCGAAATAAACCTTTATATAGGGCGAAGTCACTCTTACTCCTTTGTTTCACCACTAACATGTCGAGTTACACTTTATTCACACATTAAGTCACTAAACCATCATACATTGAAGCACTTACAACACCTCATAACCCATCTTTTCGGAAACCGTCGATTATTTTGAAAGATAACCTCAAACTTATCATTCTTATCACATTTCTTTGGAGCGTTTATTATTAACATCGGATTTTGCTACGTCTCACATTTCCTCTTGTTTTGAAGAAGATATGGCACCGAAGAAAGCTACAGTTGAAATGACCCAAGCGGCTATTCAGAAGTTAGTGAATGATAGCATTGCTAATGCTCTAAGAGTTGAAAGGGAAACGGTGGCTGCTGCTGCTGCCGAGGCCGCGACTGCTGCTGTAGCCGCTAGGCTAGCTGCTGCTACTGGAAATGCCGGAGGATCCGGAGTTAAGAAATGTTCGTACAAGGATTTCAAAAGTTGTGAGCCCACGAAATTTAGAGGTACCGAGGGAGCTACAGCAATGGTTCGATGGTTTGAAAAATTGGAATCAGTGTTTTTGCTATGTAACTGTCCGAATGATAGTAAAGTTAAATTTGCTACGAGCACATTACTCGATGGAGCATTATCGTGGTGGAATTCTTATGCTCAACCGATTGGAATGGAAAATGCTTTCAAGCTTACTTGGGAGCAATTCAAGGATTTGGTAACTAAGAAGTTTTGTCCTCGCACGGAAGTGAAAAAGTTGGAGACAGAATTCTATGAACTAAGGACTATTGGGTACGATATTGACACTTACATTCGAAGGTTTCAAGAATTGGCCGTATTATGCCCATCTATGGTTTCGGATAATGAGAAGCTACTGGAGGTTTTCATTGAAGGACTTCCCGAGATTATTCAAGGCGATGTGACTTCCTCTGACCCGCAAACGATTGAGGAAGCTATTCGATTGACTCAAAAGCTTATGGCCCAGGTAGTGAAGAGAGGCAAGTACACCAACACTAACCAAAACAACAACAACAACAACGACGATAACCAAATCAACCACAACAAAAGAAAATGGGAAGATGACCAAGGAGATTATAACAACAACAACCAGAACCGTAACAATAACCATCATCAACAACAGAATAGAGGGCAAGAGACTGCAATGGTATATGTTGCTGCACCAATAGAAGGCAGAGGTTATGCTGGAACCTACCCACTATGTAATCGATGTAGGTATCATCACACGGGTCTTTGTCCTGCTAAGTGCTACAAGTGTCAACAACTGGGACACCTTGCCAGGAATTGTAGAGGCAAGGCCATGGTTACATGTTACAGATGCGGGGAACAGGGACACTATCGAAGTCAATGTCCTCAAAACCAAGGTCAAGGTCAACAAGTCGAAGGTGCTCATGGGAATGTATATATGTTAGAAGGAGGAGAAGGAGCTCGTCAAGGTATCAACGACGCGGATGACTGAAGAAGTTCGGGAACTAACAGTCTTATTTCTCCTTATGTACTATGTTGTACTAATTTTATGTCTTCCATCTTATCCGAAACTTTATAGCTTAACGATGTACTACTTTTGCTAAACCACTTGTTATATTATATTCTCATCTATCGTACTTTATTTCCTTTCGATTCGATATCATTTACGAGGATTTTAATCCTTTTTACTTTAACTATCATTTTAACGACACTTCTCCATGTCTTTCTCCTCGATGTTCATCACAATTTTAACAACAGTTGACCCAACACCAAACAAACATATGAGTCGATTAGTCCAAGCATTGCATAGTTACTCCTAAATTATACATAGCCTGATCACCTATGTCTAATTCAGGAAGAATCATGCAATGAAGGGAGTAGTAGTCTTATATGAGTAAGCAATTCTGTAATCGAGCCAAATTTTCAAAAGATTTTCTTCAAACCACTTGTTTCCAGTTTGATCCGCGTGACAGTTCTTGTTTGATGAGTTGCAAAGATCGAGCTAGAAACAAGTTGTTACCTAAACCGATTTAGCCTAATCTCATGACAGTTCTTGTTTGATGAGTTGTGAGATTAAGTAAAAATCGGTTACCAAAAAGTCTTTTGAGGGTTTTGCTCGGGAATGGGAAAGTTTGCTACATCAAACCCTAAACCCGTTAGACCTAACAACGATTGAATTCAGGGACTGAATTCCTTTTTGGTTGGGCGAATGTGACAATCCGTATTTTCAGGTCATTTCTCGACACAGTTCATGTTTCATTATTTCCACATTTTTAGTAAACTTGGTTTACTTGTTTCAAATTCGCGTAACCTTGGAGGTTTAGCGGCGAATTCATGATCATGACATCACGTACATTTCATATGGACTATGATTAGTCTACATTTCATTGACATCATGTGCATATCATTCATTCATTCACGACATTTCATTTTCACTTGCAGCGCGTAATTTTTTTTTATGTTTAAATAATTTTTATCGCGTGAGTTTTTATTTCGTATATCTAATCCGTTACTTTCAAAAATGATCCCGAGGTATTTTTAAACTTACATTTAGTTTATAAAAACTATATTTTTAGTTTTCCTAGTGTTTCAAATTTATTTGGTATTTTAATCGTTAAAGTTTAATTATTACGTCGTTTTCTTAAAAATTTGACGATAATTATTTTATCACTCAAATTTCACAAGGAAAGTATTTTTACAATTTTTATTATCTCAATACATGCTATTTTGACTTATTAAAAACTTACTTGCACCAAAAATTTCTATTTACCTTCACTTGTACATTTTTCTACACAATTACTTACACATCTTTGACAAATTATACACAAGTACATAGTTTTTAAAAAAAAAAAAAAAAAAAAATTTACTTGAGGAACACATCCCCTAAGATCCGGCCCCTATGGGGTTGATATTAAATTCATGTTGCATTATTACTTTGAATATATATGCTTACAAGTTACCTCATTCACTTCATTTTACTTTTCACAAATAATTCAAGCTAAGAAAAATTGTTCTCTCCTTCCTTCTTGAGTCCAAGAACCGGCCACTATACATAGCTCCAAGGGATCAAAAATTTTCTTCAAGATCAAGTGTATTTTCAACATAGAACATATCCTTTTCATGGTTTTGAAATAAAAACCAAGGATATTTAAGATAAACCTTTGTTACCTACACCTCTTCATTTGCACTAGTAAGCCTATTCTTGTCATTTTTAAGTTTCCTTATCATTTTTATATGATTCTTATCATTTTTGGAACTTATATGCATATATTGTGATTTATACCATTTATTTCTTGATTTTAAGGTTTTATATACTTATTAGTCATCCTATAATTATTCCCAAGTTATTCTTTGGTCTTGATGGTGATTAGGAACCCATGACACCCTAAGAAGGTGTATGGTAGGATTAGATTAGTTTTGGAGTTGATTTGAAGGGATTAGAATAGGTTTTGTCCGAGAAAAACTATTTTCGTAAACTATATTTTGTACGCTGTCCTTAAAACGAATTTCTGGAAAAACCTGCTGATGGTACGACATTTTGGCCTTGATAATTAGAAAATATACTTTAAAACGAATCCGTGGCCTTTTGAACGGATAAAAACGGAGTTATAACGAAGCCGTGGTGAAATTTTAAAGTTTGACGACGAAAAGTATTTTTTTTCTGAAAAACAGCTTGCTGTTTCTACATATTTCGGGTCAAAAACGAGCCTTAAGCTTCACAAATTATTTCGATTTCTCAAAAATATATTAGTTTACTTCGATACGAAGCTAAGGACATATTTTACGTAGAAAACGGATTTAAAACGACAAATATATGGCCGTTTTCATAAAGTTGCCGTAAAATATTAATTTCTGAAAATTATATTATTTTGACGTAACAAGTTTTTCATTAGCTCTAACGTCCATGTTTGCGGCAGTTTTTAACCTGGTTGTGAAACTTTTTATAACAAAATGTCTTCTAGTAAAATCAAGTTCATCGGCCATATTTTTCAAAACAAAAAGCGGTTTGTCAAGCGGAGTTTTATTGAATTATTTATGGACGTTCAAACATTGGCCGAAACTCATTTTCTGCACAACATTAACAAAAACCACCATCTTTAGCCTTTGATATCTTTATGATCGAGACATTTTGGACGAAAACTCCTGAACTGAAACTTTTAGATATCGATACAAATTTTCCAAAACCGTCGAGTTCGTTCTCTAACGATCGACGTACACCGTTTTACGACCACTTTTCCGGAGTCATTTTTGTTGATTTCATGTTTTTTTCCGTCGACATTGTTTTGCGACGAAAAGTGTCAATTTCACCAAAAATCATTATAAAACCATTGTAGGATGACATTTTGACGTAAAAACATGTAAAGTCATTTTTGATTGGTCGAGACGTCAAAAGAGTATTTTTCGTCGACGAGTAATATTTTCAAAACCGTAAATGGTATAAATAACATACGAAGTGCATGCATAGCATTACATTGCAATTCATGACATATCATATCATTGTTAATAGGTCCCGGTTGACGCATTACATTATAAACCTCAGTGTACTCACTTTTGCCGTTATTCCAGTTTATCCAAGTGAGTTCCATAGCCCCACTTTTCTTGTTTTAATGCTGTTATTAAACTGTTTTGGGGGAGATACATGCTCAATAATGTTTATTGCATTCATGACTATTTGCAAATTACATGTTTAGCTGAATTGAAATGCTTAGTCATGCGTAGTAACAGTTTTGCCATACGTAGTATTTACATGGTATATTCATTGGACTGATGGTCTTGGTATATTCATTGGACTGATGGTCTTGGTATATTCATTGGACTGATGGTCTTGGTACATTCATTGGACTGATGGTCTTGGTATATTCATTGGACTGATGGTCTTGGTACATTCAATGAACTGATGGTCTTGGTATAATTAGGTCAAGTAAACATCGATACATTAAGTCATGCACTATTTGTGAATTTATTTGACATCATATGTTTGGAACATAAACTATACACATTCTGGCAATGGGTTGTGAACACACAGGTTGCAAGTTTTGTATGGGCGGGACTTGGAACTGAGTGGATTTACAATGCCTTTGCTGCATAAACAATTTCGATACATTGAGCCATGCATTATTTTGTGAATTCATTGACGATTTCTGTTTGAACATAAACTTTACACACTTTGGCAATGGGTTGTGAACACACAGGTTGCAAGTTTTGTATGGGCGGAACTTGGAACTGAGTGGATTTACAATGCCTTTGCTACATAAACGATTTTGAAAATCTTTACATTTCAACGATTTACAATGCCTTTGCGGCATAAACGATTTTTGAAAGGCTTTACATTTCAAAACAAACTCTATGAACTCACTCAACCTTTGTGTTGACACTTTTAGCATGTTTTTATCTCAGGTATCTAAGGCATTCACTTCATGGCATGCATTTGGACACATCATGGAGTCGTGGTGACGACGCGTCTCACTTGGGTTTTATGTACTCTAAAAACATCGTTTGAATTGTAACAAACTTATTTCCGCACAAGTTGATTTCATTTGGGACCTGAACTTTGTAAACTCTGATTGTTTTATTAAATCAAACGATGTATTTTCCAAACGACACTTTAGGTCGTTCAACATAACTGTGATTGTGATGCTATGACAGTCAATCCCCAGGAATTCCATTCCGCTGCAAAACAGGTAATTTGGGGGTGTGACAGAACACGTGTTGCTGGATGTGAGAAAGTTGCGAGCATTGAGAAGTCTAATGGACTTGCAACTTTGAAAAAGGAATGGAAATAAGTGTAAGTAATAAATCATCCCCCTGGGATTTTTGAATTCTACATACATGTATTACTTACCGTGTTTTATATATATAGGAAACTGTTAAATTTGTCGCATCTAAGAAACCGACTAGATTAAAACGAAAGGATTCTTCACGTCAACTTTCCGAATCACAAGAACATGACTCTCCATTAATAGTACTACCACAAGTATGTATTTAAAAATTTTCATATGTTCTTTAGTTTAATTAATTTCTGATACATATATACATGCAACAAATTATCTTTTTAGGTAATTAAGTGCAGACTGTAGCACTTAAAGAAATCAAGTTTTATTGCGGAGGGTACCGTGTACAAAACTGATGGAAAACAATTGCTTCATAACAAACCACTCCCAAAGGATTACTACAGAGTGTCTATTGATAAATCTTTAGTGGACGCAGCATGCATACCGGATGTAGGAAATAACGGTTTCAAAACAGTTAAGGATGCAGTAGGTGGTTTTTATGCATGGCCAAAGGATCAAGTGGTTTTCGATGAAAAGGTACATACATGCATATGTTTTATAAACCTACATATATCATTCTTCATATTTAATTCAGTGTTTGATACACCCGGCTTTTGTTTCCTACATGTAACACCACCAAGTACCATAACATTGATTGGTGAGAACAAAACTGCACCTAAATTACCAACGAAGCGCTACGTCTCTAGTGATGCCATGCAAAAGGAAGCTAAGAAGATCAAGAGTCAGAAGCTTTTAAATTATTGAGAATTTTATTATGTACGACATTACAATTTTATATACATTCTAATTTTATTGTATTTGAATATATTTTAAATATATATATATATATATATATATATATATATATATATATATATATATATATATATATATATATATATATATATATATATATATATATATATATATATATATATACACTAGTGTAAAAACCCGTCCGATGGACGGGTATGACTTGTGGGTTTTATTTTTAGGATTTGGTGGAACAAATATATACTTAAACGTAATTAAAAGTTAAATGAAATGGTTAAGATCTGTAATCGTTACCATAATCCATAAAATGACTAAAAGCACGTAAGTACTTTGATTTGTGGTTTTTATTTTTAGGATTTAGTAGAACAAATATATAGTAAAAGTTATTAAAAGTTAAATTAAACGGTTAAGAACTATAATTGATGTTACCATAATCTATAAAATGGCTAAAAAGAGATAACTACTTTTTAACATTTTGTTCTAAACAATATTAATCATGAACATCTTTTACATTTGATAATATTATTAACATTTATTATTATTATTTTGTTTTTGTTAATTATGTTTATTTAGTTATTGTATATAGGTGCTTTCATCAGTTATTTTATCAAATTTTGATGATGTTGACGAATTTGAATTACCTGTGAATGGATTTATGGTTTTGTTTGATGTTTGTTGTGATGAGAATATGTATGTATTGTCGGGTTACAAGTGGAGTTTTGTTGTTGATACCATTTGTTTGTTAAGTGGTGATGTTTGTGTATTTACCAGGAATAGGGGAAAAAGGTTGTGGTTATATGCTTTTGATAATGATGGTAGAATCCTTACAGAGGTGGTATTCAAGAGGGTGGCTTCTTTAAGGAGGCTCCAACTACCATTTACTTAGTTAGAGCAGTGTTAGTGTTTTTGTTCAATCTTCTTAAATTTTATTGTTTAATTTTGATATCATTAATTTCTTAGTTTACATTATAATTATAATGTGGTTTATTATGTGTTTTAATTATTTTTTTTATGACGTAGTTGGTAGTAATATAAGGTTTTATTTTCAATAAGTTTTTAAACAAAATTTTATAAACCAAGATACGCGATTAAGATAGCTCGAGTATGTGTTTTTAGAATTCTCGTAATCTTACGATGTTTTTTTAAATAAAAATTTTAAATCCTAGTTGTGGTGAGTTATTAAAGCAAAACCCTTAATGGGGATTCTGGTTAAACACGCAACATTTAGTGGGGAAATATGTATTTCAAATAAACTAAATCTTCCTTATTATGCAATAATTAAATCATTTAAAAAAAACATAAATTATAATAAATAAAGTTTTTTCCTTATAAAAACGAAGGTGTGAAAACAATCTTATTCTTATAAGTTTATGTAAGATATTGGATTTCACATACACATCATAACATTAACACAATGAGCACATAGATGGTTTTAGAGAGAGAAAGAGTGGGACATTCTAGTTAGAGAAACTTGTGGAATATTAGATTACCAAAGAACATCCAACCCTCTACCTTGCAAGATAGAGGGTATTTATAGGTTACAAACTAAACGACCTCCTGACGGCCTATGGATCAGGAATACAGTGGGTAAAGACCCGTCCTTCCTCCACGGTGTTGCACTAGACTATTTTACGCTACTGACTAACTACAAAACAACATAAATAAGTAACTAACGATTAGTCTACGAGCTGACTTATGCTAGATAATAGTTGGGGTGACCGACTCTTCAATACAGGAATTTTCTAATTCCTAACAATCTCCCCCTAAGGGAGGTCACCCCATGTTTTACATTACAAATCCTAGCATTCTATTCTTGACTTTGTTCTTGAGCTCGTAGGCAAAACAACTTCAACATCGCAATCTTTGTGCATAAGTAGTGCGGCTTCAAAGTCTGCACAGATTTGTACTTTAAGAGGAGGTCATTAATGATCTATGAGATGATAATTAGGAGCCATCTTTTGAGATCATCAGTTATCATCAATCTCTGAGACATCCTTTGTGGTGTTGGTATTATGTGATGTTGTGACTTTAGGACCGACATGCTCACATTCTGGATCATGATATCTTCTCATCAGAGTAGCGGAAGCTTTAGTTGATTTATGATATTGGCAGCAGCGTAGCAGAAGCATGGAGTGAAAATATCAGAGTCATTGATGCACTTATCATGATTTCCTTTGAGATGAATGTGTATTGTGAGCATGCGGCTATGGATTGACTGCTTCATTCTGATCAGCTGCAAACGTCGGGTGTACTTGCATACAACAGTTAGCAATAAATCGCGTGAAAGTGTCTTTGATCACTTTCGTTGAATTGAGGTACACGGCCCACGGTTCCCCGTTGATCAGTACGAGTACTGCCTTTAATCAGGTAGGATTCCTAAGAATCTCCTTGACAGGGTTTCGCAGCTGCTTTAGCTGTTCTCAAACCGGAACGTCTCAAAGAAGACAACACGGAGTGAGTGAACCAGCGAATTTTAAATCCACTGATTGATGAAAAGAGATTTGAAAAACAATCGTGTATTGCTCAATAGAAATTGTTTTTGCAATACAACGAAGGTTTTATTGAAAATCAATTATCAATCATAAAAACACCTTTTGGTTTGAAAAATGAGTACACGGTCAATGTGCTAAGGAAAAGAGTTGTTAAGCACAAAGACCGGTTTTTCAAAGGTATCCGTCAATCCATAACCTGAACCAGGATTGATTCAAGAGATTGAATCGCCCCATTGTTTCTGTTCAGTTGTCACATGGTTGATCTATATAATAGATCTCACATGCCACCTACCAGGAGCTTGTTTGATGTTGGCTCCAGAAGGCTTTCCATCTTCATTGTGAATATGTATACACATCACTCAGATGTTCTGGCAATACCACAAGGATAATGCGTAGGACTCAAGATATAATCTCTCTTTCCACATTGTGTGAGACAGAGAGTCTTCATTAAAAGTGTCCTAATGAGATTTATTGATGATCTCGTGGCTCTAGACTTAATTTGTGCATATTTGGATCCTGTACCGGAGACTAGGGAGAGGGTCTCCTTCTTCAATATCAACAATCTCTAAGAGAAAGTCGATAGATAATGTCGGTTCCCCGTGAGAGTGAAACAAGTCCTTTTAAGAGGAACTTGAGTGGTTTGGAAAGTTGAATTGCAGTGCGTCACTGGGTCCATGACGTCTTGTCTTCAATACCGATGTTACCATCAGTAGCATATGAATTGAACCCGGTTTCTGCCCTAAGGTTGAATAAATGGAGGGCTATTTGTTTTCACCCTTTCCTCATTCAATTCTGATAGAAACAAGACCTTGATAGATCTTAAGCACTCGGAGATCGTTAGTGTTGCCTATGTAATCACAAGCAAACTAATAGAAGATCTCTACAACTTGGTATTGTAGCGGAAAATAAATACAAGTTATAATAACTAAGAACACTTTTGATCCTCTATCGATCTTTGATTATCGAAACTCTATGTTTCGGATAGAGTACAAGACTTGAGAAACTTGAGAAAAACTTATCTATTTCATACTAACATGGTTTCTTATATAGGCAAGAAACCCTAATAAGCGTTGACAATTTACGCTTTTACTACTAAACTAGACTAAGCATGCATCTAGACAAGCATGCAACTAATCATATTGTTTTGTTAATCATCGTGTTTATTCTGAATAAGCTCTACATAATACGGCGCCAACCTATACATACGGCGCTGACTTTTACTCTAAACTGAGCTTATCTCTCCTACGTGGTTCCCACTTTCAGCAGCAACACAATGTCTGCTTTAACACTTCTGCTGAAGTATAACTTCGGCAGAATCCTTTCTTCTTCGGCAGAATCTCTTCGACTGAAGCTTCGGCAGAATCAGTAGTTTATGCTTCGGCAGAATCAGTAGTTTTCCTTAATTCCCAACAATCCTCCCCTAAACTGGAATTTGACTGGGTTAAGTTCCAGTTTCCTTGATAGATCGATAATATTGTTGAGGATTGTACCAGTTGATGAAAATTTTCCAGGTAAGATCCTTCCCATATCTTAAACACTTCAGAGCTATGGATGGTCAGAATCTTGAGGATCAGCAACAAAGATTCAGAAGAAGAACATCTCCATGATGAAGTAATCTGTAAGGCACCAGATCTTTGCAGCAACATATGACATCATGTACATCAAAACGGATAAGTTCAATACTATTCTCATCATTTCCAGGTGTGTTAACTCCTGTGAGAGGTGAATCATTGAAATTAATGGATTTGATGTCTCTTTACCAATAGCCATTACTACTGGAGTAGCCACATGTTTGAGTTCGAAAACTATGGTACATTGATAACCATCTGATTTATTGGCAAACCAGCAACCATATAAACGGATTTGGCTTGTCTTTACCTGTAGCCGTTTGCTCAGGACTAGTCAATTCTTAGAATTGGTGAATTGAGAGCCAAATATGGATTCAGTTTCCTTTACCACATGCCATATTCATGTGGGCTAGCCAATTCTTGGATTCCAAACAGGAATACACCATGGTGAATTGATGACCATACAACCCTCAGCAGTTAAGCATGGGTGGTTGCAAACCCTATGATTTTGAGCAAACCATTACAGCTATCAACAGATTTGATGTGTCTTTACCAAAGCTGTACCCTTTGGACTAGTCAACTCTTTGACACACACAAGGTACATCGGGTGACTTAAAGACCATCAAAAATTTTAATAACAAACAAAACTTTTTTTTTTTTTTTTTTTTTTTTTTTTTTAACTAATAACAATTTATAAAACTGAAAAAGCTTAATAATAATTTGAAAAGGAAAATTAAAGACCTAATTTTTATTAAATAAACGCTATCACTATTTTTTTAAAATGATGTTTTTGTGAGATTTCTTTTTTATGAAAGCGTTTACTTTAAAAAATTTAGACAAAAATAGACAAATAACATAAACAAAGCAAACTAAAATGAACAAAACAGGGTAGTGCAGAGAGTACCAAGTGTCCTGATATGGATGAAGAAGAGGCCTATTGCAGTTGTTGAAGTTGAGTTTTGATCAATCCCACCAGAGCTAAGGCAGAGTGCCTTTCATTTCCCACTGGATCTGGAGGAATTTCCAATTTCTGGCTCAGCATCTTTTCCATAAGTCTTTTAGGCAGAGGGTACTTTCTTTCAGATAACATGCACACAGTGATTCCACCCTTAGTCTCAAGGACATGCACCCGAGGGAGAGGATAGAATCTCCAGGATATGAGCTTCCACCGATGTGAGTTTTCCCAAATGGAAGATGTTTTGCTGTTGGGAATGTGGGAGTTCAACAGAACTTGAAGATCTCCTGGTAAAAACATCCCAGAACCTTGAGGTTCTTTGTTGCAATAATGGGTGGAAACTTGAGTGAACAGAGAGATTAAGTCTGCCCTGTCAATCAAGTGTAGAATTTCCTTTAGAAAGGTGAATTCCATTGGAGTGGAGTTCCTTCGAAGAAGAACATTCATCTCATCATCCTTTAATTTCCACTCTATCACCCCATCTGAGTTTCCATCAGGAAAGTCAGCAGCAGACCCTTCTATAATGAAAGTGAAGTCATCAGCTTCAAGATCAAAAGGAGATATTTTAGCCATTCTCTTCTTCCTCTTCCCAGGCTGATAGATATCCCTTGAGGGAGCATTTTCATCTTCTGCATTGGTAGTAGGACTTGTATCAGTAGATGGAGACTGGGTTGAATCGCGAAGTGCTTTCATCCTGTGGAATATCCTTATAGCCTTTTCTGTTTTGGTTTCTGTGAGATCAGCTTCCTTAACTTTAGAATCTTCCAGTGTGCCATCAGATATTACTGAGGGAGAGGGAGCTGATGCTTCAGTTGCTTCAGGAGGAATGGAAGATGGTTCAGCAGATTGACCCTTGGCAGTAGATGAGGCAACTTCAGAAGTTGCTTCAGCAGGAATGACTGGAGAGGATTCCTTGGTTGGAGCATCATCAGCCTTGAGTCTTTTGGCTTCTTGAGCAGCTTCATTCTCTGAAATCCTCTTTAGGTTGAGAGACTTTGCTAAAGATAATGATCTTTCCTCCATGATTTGGTTATATTTTCGATACAGGACATGATCAGGAAAAGCCTTGACTTGTTTCATTGTTAGGCCAGAGTTGGACAGTGAGTATTGGTTTTTCACCACCCTTCTCATTTCATCTTTAGTGGGAGGTTTGTTTTTGGCCTTCTGAGCTTGGATGGCCCTCTTTTGTGTAATTGCTTCTTGCCTCCTTTGTCTTCCCTGAGCCATCATTCGCTCCACATAATTGTCACTGAGGAAGTCTTCACCTAATATACTTTGAGCCAGAGAAGGTCTTGAAATGACTTGCTGAGTGAGAATATCCCAGTGTTCAGCAGGCATCTTGACCCTCAGTTCATCTAGTTCTTTCCTTCTCTCAGGAGTTAGAGATGAAAATTCCTCTGTTCCAAGTTGTTTAGCCAATGCTACACTTTCCTTTGACATTTCAAACTCTGCCAATCTACTTGCTTGACCCAGTCTTTCCTCCTCACTCACCAGGTTAGGACCAAGTTCATCTTCAGTGATGACATTTTTCCCTTTATCATCAGGCTGCTTAGCACACTCTTCTTCAGTTAGATCAACTATAGGAATTTCTACTGGAGTACCTAGATCAACATGTTGATGTAGATTATCAACTGAAGGTGAAGGGCCTGATGGTTCTTGAACAGATGAAGATTGACCAAGATCTGGAGATGCATCCTCCATTTGTATATCAGCAGATGCAGCTTTATCATCCCCAGGTTCCTCTGAAGCTTCAGAAGAAACCTTATGAAGATCAGATCTCTTTCTTCTGGTGTACAGAACAGGTTTCTTCTTCTTTGATGAAGTGGCAGCTACTGATGAAGGGTCATTGAGAGAAACTTCAGCCAACATGTCCAGAGATCCAAAGGGAGGAACTTCTTGTTCTTCATCAGAAGAGACCACAAGTTTCCTTTTGGAAGACTCTTTTAGGTTGTTCTCTAAGACCTTAACCTGATTCTGCAGTTCTTCAATTTTACTTCCAAGAGAAGACTTAGTCTCTGCAAGCTCCTTTTTCAGATTCTTAACCTCTGCAGCATACCTGTTGACAAGAGCATACACAGATGAGAGTGTAATGGGGTCCTCAGCTCCACCAGCAGATTGCTCTGTGGTAAGGGGAGCCTCATTGGACCTTTCAGAAGTAACCTGGTCATGCTCAATGTGGGGAAGATCTTCATCGAGAGGATCCCTCACAGGACTTGGTGTGGGTGGTCTATGCAAATCTGACTCATCATGAGTAGCAAGTGTGGGTGAAGGGCTGGGACAGGGTGACTGGTCTGGAGCAACATGAGTTGCTTCAACAGTAGAAGATGGGCCCTCATCAATGTTGACCAATGGATTACCATCAGTAGCAACAGGTGAGGTAGGAGGATTATGAGCCACATTCTCCTCATTAGCAGCCTCATTACCTTGGGGCAACATGGCAGCTAGCAAGGAATGATGTTCCCCCTGAAAGTGAGTTTTCATGGTTGCAAACAATTTAGCAGTCAAGGAACCTATAGGATAAAAAGCTTGGGCTTGGGTAGAGGTGTCTAATATGATTTGTAAAAACCTTGGGTACATTAAATATTTTCCCTTTGTCTTTTGAATATTTTCAACCATGTTTTCGAAAATATACTTAGAAAAATTGAAAGTTACCCCTTGAGACAGACACACAATACCATATCCCAGTCTGGTAGAGAACTGGTCCCATCCTCCGGTCTTGTTGCTCATGCATTGGAGCAGTGTGTGAACCAGGAACCTCCATTTTGGGCAGAGTTCCTTCTTTAGCCACATATCTGTTCTTGTTCCTCGATACCCAATAGCCCTAAGTCCATTCAGCACATCTTCCTGATTAGAGTAAAATACTCCATCAGCATCTTCCAAGTGAAGCTTCCTCCTAATCAGGTCCTCTGTAACTATATACTCTGTTTCATCAATCACAGCCCTAATCTCTGTTTCACTCCTCTTCTCAGCAGATGCCCAAAATTGAGTAATCAGAGATTCATATATCTCATTAGGAGAATGAGTTAGAGCATAACGAATCTTGGACCTTTTTAGGAATTCCACCATTGGTTCGTACAATTCATATCCCTTGCCATTTCCCAGAAATGCAACTTTGTTGTGATCATATTTAAATTCAAGAGCCATGAGGAATATGAGTGTTTAGAGTTAAGATTCTAGAAATGGTGAGTGTTTGTGGAAGTAGAATAGGGGGAATTCGTTTGTTCTGAAGCGAGTGATGGTGGGTGGAGTGTTTTTGCCCAAATTATGGTCAAAGAAAAATGGACCGTTTGGTTGACCATTGCTGACGTGTATGACATCTTTGACCAAACCCAAAATAACACTTCGGCAGAAACACATGATCAATCTGCTGAAGTTATGGTTTCAGCAGAATGCATAAAAGATAAGAATATCTTCGGTAAGTTTCTAGAATTACTGTGCCACCCACTTGCATTAAACTCATTGAACCTTGAATCCGTCTATAAAATGATCCCAATGTAACTCATCTTTTCACCAAGATCCCCAAATATTTACCACAAACCCTAGAAGCCAAATAACCCCAATTAACCCAATTGCGCCATGAATACCAAACCTGAGATCATAGATCTCACTTCCTCATCTTCCTCATCCTCTTTATCATCATCAAGTGGTGAATCAAACCCATGGTTTCATTACTTTCCTCAACCCTATCCAAGACCAAATAAATCGCCCTTTCTTTCTTCTTCAGAAGATGACAGTGTAGTGACTCCAAGTGAATCTGCTGATGATTCTGATGACTCCTATAAGGAGGGAACATCTTACTCCCAACCTCCAGCACCTCGGTCTCAACAAAGACCTCGTGCCAGGAATCCGCCACTCCCCAAAGATAGAGAGGTGGTTCTTGGTCTCACTGCGCCATCTTTTGGTGTATGAACACACATCGTATAGTAGAAGGGCTTAAGGAGGGTGGATCGATTGCATTTTGGTTGAAATGAATAGATGAAGCACAAAGGACACGATAGTTCTCTTCGTCATCCTACGTGGTCATCGTCATCATCAATCGTTTTCATCAATCCATCCCTCCATTTTGGTCCTTAGCATCTTCGTCGTGCTGGTCATGCATATCCAACCAGCCAGTTAGACTGAATGGGTGGTTATGCAAGACCTACAGAAGCAAAGCCAGCATTTAACGCATATCCAGCATTCCATTAGATTTCGGAATGAAAGATATACACTAGATTAGGCTTAGCTTAAGTGTACAGCTCGTATCTTGAGGATGCAAAATAGAAGGTTGACTTTATGTAAGCTGTAAGCTGTAAACTGTTTCTTGAATGAATGAATGAACAATTTGACTTCAATTTCTTTTCTTTCAGTATTATCTTCAGTAGAATCAAATTGTATGCTTCAGTATTTGTTATCAGAAGAAACAAGCAACACTTTCTCAGCTATCTGACCATGTACTAATGAGCCACTCTTGATGAATTTGATCTTGATCATGGGATGTATATTCTGCAATCCAGATAAGGAATAGACAAAATGCAGTACAGACAACTGCAAAACAGACACTAAAACATGCAAAACAACAAAAACAAACTAGCAAACTAGAGAATTATAAGAAGTTAGTGTTAGAAAACAAACTAATATACAAAAATATGCAGAGTTTGCACAAATCCTCCCCTGAGGCATATGCCTCCCCTGAGGCCTATGCCTCCCCTCAAACTATGCAGTCAAGGGTTTAGCATTCCAATATTGACCACGAGGTGTTGAAACCTTGGTCCATCAAACGCCTTTGTTAATAGATCTGCCACATTATCATCAGTATGGATTTTAGCCACTTTTATCAAATGTTTTTCATAAGCATCTCTTATAAAGTGGTGCCTGATTTCAATGTGTTTCGTTCGACTGTGAAAAACTGGATTTTTGACTATGCAGATGGTACTTTGATTATCTATATGAATTGTAGTGTTCATAAAGTTGTACCCATAGTCCAGCAATTGGTTCTGAATCCAAAGGACTTGTCCACAGCAGTTTGCAGCAGCAACGTACTCTGCTTCAGTAGTTGAGGTGGCCACGATGGTTTGTTTCTTGCATTGCCAAGAAATCAACCTTTTGCCTAGAAATTGGCAGCCTCCAGTTGTGGATCTTCTATCCAGATTTGCACCAGCATAATCACTGTCACTATATGCTTCCAACTTGAAAGGAGATTCTTTTGGGTACCAAAGGCCTAAAAGAGGTTCGCCTTTGAGATACTTAAAGATCTTCTTGACTGCATTGAGATGAGAAGCAAGTGGAGTGACTTGATGTCGAGAACAAACACTCACAGCAAATGTAATATCAGGTCTCGAAGCTGTCAAATACATCAATGAACCAATCATGGACCTGTACAGATGAACATTCACAGGTAGATCTGGTTCATTATTTGCTTTAGTCTTTGGAGCTTCATAAGGTGTTGTGGCAGTCCTAACACCTTCCATATCAAACTTCTTCAAAATGTCCTTCACATACTTATCTTGACTGATAAAGATGCCATCTTGTTTCTGCTGAACCTGGAGACCCAAGAAGAAAGTAAGCTCTCCCATAGCACTCATTTGAAATTCACCCTTCATAAGTTCCTCGAATTCCCTGCACCAAGCTTCGTTTGTGGAACCAAATATAATGTCGTCCACATACACTTGTACCAGAATGATGTCGGAGTAATTCTTTTTGAGGAACAGAGTTTTGTCAATAGCCCCTCGCCTATAGCCATGCTTCAGCAGGAATGATGAAAGCCGAGCATACCAAGCTCTTGGAGCCTGATGTAAGCCATAGAGAGCTTTCACAACTTTGTAAACATGATTTGGGTGATCTGGGTCTTCAAATCCCTTTGGTTGAGTGACATAAACCTCTTCTTCAATCTCACCATACAGAAAAGCACCTTTGACATCCATTTGATACACCATGAAGCCCATATAAGAAGCATAAGCCAAGAAAATGCGAATTGCCTTCAACTCTGGCAACAGGGGCAAACACTTCATCATAGTCAATCCCTTCCTCTTGTCTGAAGCCTTGAGCTACTAATCTTGCTTTGTTTTTGATCACAACACCCCTAGCATCTCTCTTATTCTTCAGAACCCACTTTGTCCCAATGGCATATTTGCCATCAGGTAGTGGAACCAAGATCCAAACCTGCTGATTGTGAAATTGTTGCATCTCTTCTTGCATTGCTTCTAGCCAACTTGAATCATTAAGAGCTTGAGATACACTGGTTGGTTCCACTTGAGAGAGAAAACAAGCAAACAGACAATGTTTGAAGTCTGTGTGATTGTCTCTTTGTTGGTTGGAGACATAAGAGAGAAAAGCAATCTGTCCAAATTGAGGACTTGTGATAGCCCTTCGAGTTCTAACAGGTGCCAGAAGATCACCTATGATGTTGGATTGAGGATGAGCAATATTGATCCTCTGAGTAGCAGTGGGGTTGACTTCAATGGATGAATCAAGATTAGTGATGGTTGGTTCAAATTCAGCATCATAAGAGGGTGAGGTGAAGATGCCAGCTTTGGGTTGATGATTTCCAAGATCTGAAGGTTTTGGAAAGCGTGTATAGGGTTCACCAAAGTCTGAAGATACTTGAGAAGGAACAGCATAGCCTTCAGCAGATTTGGGGATGGAAGATGTGACAGAGTCAACTTCAGCAGACACGTTGTTTCTGCTGATTCCTTCATTAGCTACCCCTTCTTTCAGTTTCTCTGCTTCAAGTGTGGCAGCGAATTCTTGAGTCTGAAGCCTAGCAAGGTCCTCAGCATAATGAGAGTCATCTTCATCGCTCGAATCAGCAGTATCCTTGGAGGTGGTACCTGCAATATTGTTAGGGGAGAAGGAAGGTACAAGTATGGGTTGCTCATCATCTTCAAACTCATTTTCAGAGTCATCATCTAAGGGACCTGCATTGTCAGTGGGGGAAGCTTGAGAACCTGCATTTTGATTAGCCAAGTGTCTAGTGTAACCCAAGGAGTCAGTTAAGTAGTCAAGGTCAAAAGACCACGAATGACCCTGTCCTTGAACATTATGCTTGTCTTCCAAAAATCTCAGGTTCAACGTCTCCTCTATCTTCTTGGCTTGCAAATTATACACCCTGTAGGCCTTACTATGAGCTGAATAACCCACAATATAACCATCATCAGCCTTCTCATCAAACTTTCCCAACGGATCACTTGTGTTCAGAATGGTCACTTGACAACCAAAAGGTTTTAGGTAGTGAATGACAGGAACCTTTCCAAAGAGGAGTTCATATGGGGTTTTGAGTTGTGGTCTGGTAATGGACACCCTGTTTAGCACATAGCAGGCAGTGCCAACAGCTTCAGTCCAGAACATAGTGGGCAGTTTAGAGTCTGCAAGCATGGATCTAGCAGCCTCTATTAAGGTCCTATTCTTTCTTTCAGCCACCCCATTTTGTTGTGGGGTTCTTGGATTACTATAGTCCCTTTTTATGCCTTTTGACCCACAGAGTTCTATAAGAATAGCATTTTTGAACTCTGTCCCATTATCACACCGAATACCCTTAACCTTTTTGTTCAACTGATTTTCAACAAGAGTGATGAATTCAGTCAGCACTTGAGATGTTTCATCTTTGGTTCTGAGAAAGAAAACCCAACAAAATCTGCTATAGCCATCAGTGATTACCAAACAGAAGAACTTATGATCAATGCTTCTGACTTGAGTTGGACCAAACAGATCCATGTGAAGCAACTGAAGAGGTTCAGTAATGATGCTCATAGCATTGATAGCTTTATAAGAAGCTCTGTGTTGTTTTCCTTTGTTGCAAGCGACACAATTGTGATCATTTGTGAAAACTTTGGTGGGAAGTCCTTCAACAAGACCCATTTTAGAGAGTTTGTTAATGGTCTTGAAATTCACATGCGCCATTCTTCTATGCCATTTAGTGGACTCATCAAGAGATGCTTTAGCCACCAAGCAAGTGAGATCACCACCTGGTTGAACTTCATTAAGGTTGAATGTGTATAAGTTGTGAGTTCGAGGAACCTTCAGCAGAATTGAAGTTTCTTCTGGGAGTTTGAAGTCTTTAGACAGCACAAGACATTCATTCTCAGTGAAGAGAACTTTGTTCTTAGTGTCACAGATTTGTGAAACAGAGAACAAGTTGAAATGTTGAAGCTCCTTAACAAAGTACACATTTTCAAAATCCAGATGAGGTGTCTTTATGGTGCCCTTCCCAGTGATACTACCATCACTTCCTCCAAAAGTTACATTGCCTCCTCCTTCTATAGGGACAAAATTGTGCATCATATCCCTGTTTCCAGACATGCTTCTGGAACAACCACTATCAACAATACCAATATTCTTATGCTTAAGGGGATGATCCTACAAACAACAACAAAAATATATACAAACAGTTAGTATTCAGTGGAGGTTCAAGTCATTACTGACTTGAACCTGCCTTGTGGATCATAGGTTTAGGGCATGAAGTTTTAGAGGATCCACCATTGTTCTTGGTCCTCCATTGATAATTTGGTCCCTTGTTAGTCCAAGAACAACCTGCTGAGGGCTTCACAGCAGTGTTCCCATATCCCATCCCAGCATACATGGAGTCAACATATGTAGGCCAATAGCCATGTTTAAAGTATGGGCTCGTTGGTTGGCCATAAGGTCTAGTAACTGAACTTCTCCAATGAGAGTCAGTTTTAGCTGCTTGTGGGACATAAGGTGGAATATTAGCAACATTGGTCCAGTTAGGTTTGTGTTTCTGGAGAGTAGCACATGCACCCAATCTTTGTTCATAAAAATCACAATCCTTAATCAAATGAAATTTACTGCCACATACAAAACATGTCTTCTTCTTAGAAGTTTTATTCAAATAGGAAGATGTTGGATTACATGCAGAAGTACTTAAAACAGATACATTTAAGGACTTGATTTTAACAGACTGATTATTCAAACTTTTAAAAGATAAGTCTTCAGGAGAAACTGTCTTGGAAGATGATTCCTCAGCAGCTTCCCTAGAGGGCTCACAAGTAGACTGGGGTGCAGGCTTGGGTGTTGGTTCAGGCTTGGGAAGGTCAGACTTCTCATTTGAATCACAGCTTTCATAGGAAGTAGACCCTTGATCCGATGAATTGTCACTGTCAGAGCAAGAGACAAAGTCATTAGATGAGGTATCAGGGTCTGGCAAGTCTTTTGACTTTTTGCCATATAAGTGATGTGATCCATCAAAGTCAACAGTGATGGATAGGTCTGTGGGCATGAACTCACCTCTAATGGGACCAGGGACAGCATGCATTTTACCTTCTTTAACATAATTAGCTAACCCTGCTGATGTAGGTTTACGCCCATCATACTTAGCTTCTGGACCTACATATTTTTGAAAACCTAAACCTATAGGACATGTCTGAGATTGACTAGTATAGATGATTCTATTTAAGCTTTTACCAGACATTTGCCATTCATTATTCCTATCAATTTCCTCAGCTAGTTTTGCCTTAAGTTCTAGGTTCTCAGACACAGCTTCATCCTTTGCTTTCTCAGACAGTTTTAAGTAATTATTTGCAACTTCTAGATCAAACTGTAACACTTTTATCTTTTCTTCATAAGCTATTTGATTCTTCTGAAACCATACTTTTTGTCTTTCTACTAGTTTTTAATGCAAGTTTATGAGCTTCATTATCAATATAACATGCATCAAACTTAGGTTTCATAGCATCAAATTCTTCCTTAAGTTCATTGTATCTAAGACTACAGCCAAATATACAATTGTGTACCTGAGATAGTCCCATTAAGGCAAACTGATCATGCCTTTCATCCGAAGTGCACCTTGCAAGCAGTCCAAGCTTGTCAGTATCATGAGCTTCCTCATTAACAGGTTCATGTGCAGTCCAGTTGACCTGTTCATCCATGGTGAGGAGAGCTGCTGAAGCTCCAGCTTCCTGCTGTTTCTGCTGATAGGAAAGATATTTGGCTCCATCTCCATTCTTTCTGTCCTTGCATTCTCTAGAGAAATGCCCCATCTGATGACAAGTGTAGCACCTGACTTTCCCCTTATCAAAGCGAGCTGGTTCCTTTCCCTTGAAAACAAACTTCCTTCCAGCCTTCTCTTCAAACCTTTTGATGTCCACTGACAGCAAAGCCACCTGCATTTTCAGCTTCATTTCCTCCATTTCAAGAGGGTCCACCTGATCAAAGTCTTCATATACAAGATACTGCTGAGTATCATAGTCAGCAACAAACGAATGAAGAACATCCTCCATCACACTACTAGACCTATCTTGAGAACTTGGTGGAGTGGGACGAGGGTTATGTGGTGAAGGAGGAGCTGGAGATGATGATGGAAAGTAGTTGGAACTAGGAGATGATGGAAAATAGTTGGAGCTAGGAGCTTGTACTATCATGTTGGAATGAGATGTCCCAACAAAAGCTGCATGGTTAGAAGAAGATGTACGGTAGGGAGTCCTGACATCTGGTTCAAGAGTTCTGAGTCTGTTGTATAGCTCATCAAAGGTGAGCATGTCCAACCCTCCTTTAGCCTTGAGTGCAATACTAACATGCAACCATGATGGTGGCAAGGACCGCAAGAACTTTGAGTTGCAGTCTTCATTATCCGGTTTAGCATTCAGCTGATTCAGCTGACTCAAGATCCTATGGAACCTGTCGTATCCCTTGTGGATACCTTCTTCTTCTGATATGTTGAAGTCCTGAAACTGTTGTCTTAGCATGGACTTCCTCATTCTCTTTGATTCTTCATTTCCACCGAACCTGGCTTTGAGAGCCATCCATATGTCTTTAGCATCATCCATATGGTGAAAATCACATAGATGATCTTCAGGAATGGCTTGAAGCAAAATAGTTTTTACTTTATGCTCTCTCTGCATGGCCAGCACTTCTTCAGCAGTTTTTGGTGGAGCCATGATAAACTTCCCATCTCTGTCAGGAATCATCTTCTTTAGACTATTTCCTTTCTTCACTACTTCCCACAGATTCCAATCAATATTTGAAATCCAGTTTTCCATCTTCATAGTCCAAAGTTCATATTCTTCCCTCTTTAAATAAGGAAATTTACCATTGCTGTTTGTGAGACTGAGCTGTTGCATGGAAGTGGTGTTGGTGTTGTTTGTGTTGGTGACTTCATTTTCATTATCGGATCCAGGCATGGTGAATGAATGTTTGATTGTATGGGGGTGAGAATGGTTCTTAGTATCGTAGAGACTTTCCCGAGGCTCTGATACCACTTGATAGAAACAAGACCTTGATAGATCTTAAGCACTCGGAGATCGTTAGTGTTGCCTATGTAATCACAAGCAAACTAATAGAAGATCTCTACAACTTGGTATTGTAGCGGAAAATAAATACAAGTTATAATAACTAAGAACACTTTTGATCCTCTATGGATCTTTGATTATCGAAACTCTATGTTTCGGATAGAGTACAAGACTTGAGAAACTTGAGAAAAACTTATCTATTTCATACTAACATGGTTTCTTATATAGGCAAGAAACCCTAATAAGCGTTGACAATTTACGCTTTTACTACTAAACTAGACTAAGCATGCATCTAGACAAGCATGCAACTAATCATATTGTTTTGTTAATCATCGTGTTTATTCTGAATAAGCTCTACATAATACGGCGCCAACCTATACATACGGCGCTGACTTTTACTCTAAACTGAGCTTATCTCTCCTACGTGGTTCCCACTTTCAGCAGCAACACAATGTCTGCTTTAACACTTCTGCTGAAGTATAACTTCGGCAGAATCCTTTCTTCTTCGGCAGAATCTCTTCGACTGAAGCTTCGGCAGAATCAGTAGTTTATGCTTCGGCAGAATCAGTAGTTTTCCTTAATTCCCAACAAATTCTTTTTAATTCTTCAACCCCTTCAGTGCTTACCGAGACTTCATAGCTAGAACCTTGTTGGGTTTATTCCAGTACTAGCTCAGTCTTAGTCCGCACTCTTCCCATATCTCATTTTTCTCCTTTTATCATCATACCTAAGGACTTCTACACTAACTAGTGGATTGTCCCTGGGTAGATCCCTCCGGTTCTGGCGGGTCATGGGAACACATACCTAACCTTATCATCCTTATATCACCGTACATAAAGTAAAGTTGGTCGGTCTATTTGGTATTGTTCATCTGCCATTGGAACCAATTGAAAACCATTTGAAAATCAATTCAGATACTTGTGATATATTATCAAAGCATTTTGTACCTGAATTATTTTTGATAATTTTAGAACGAGAACTCCCCCTCAACATGTGCATCAAGTATTTGAGAAAGTTTTGCACACGGAGGCAAGAGAAAGAATTAACTTCTTTGATTACCATTTTCTAAAAGATATCAACATCACTTCCCACCTTAAATCAAGTAGGTATAGCATTTCCGGGAAGGATGAGGTTTCCATGAATTTGCTCCCCCTCAATATGTGCCTCGAGATTTGAAAAGAGTTTTGCACATACTAGAGGGAACCCTTTATCATCAAAGGATTAGAAGCCATATGATCAAGGTACCTTAAAAACATTTAAAGTTGAATTTTGCAAAGATTTAAGTGTTGTGTACCCTGATGACTTGAATTTGCAAAGAGATTTCTCCCCCTTAATATATGCTTCGAGATTCGAAAATTGTTTAGCACATATAAGAGAGAAGTTTGCACAAAAATTGGTCATCTTATCTTTTAACATCTTTCATATTTATATCACATTTTCTCCCCCGATCAAAAATCTTAAATCCTTTGAGATTTTGGGTCTCAAGTGATAATATGTATGAGGTAAAATATTTGTAGGAGAAAAATGTGTCCGATTTTATATGATCAAATATGGACAACACAGATGTTTCCCCTTTTTTTTTTTTTTTTTACAAGGGGAAACCACAGTACAAATCCTAGCACTATTACATGTATTACAGTTGTTCATATTTATTACACCACATATTACACATACTTAAAAACACACCATAATCAGTATCCCGAAGAAGTCTTCATTCAGTCCTCTGAAGAAGTTTGTAGTGACCATCACGAAGCCTTCCACCAACAAAACTTTCAAGGCTGCGGAAGATCCTTCGTGTCTTGAGTCTTCGTCTGATTGCAGCAATGAAGTGTTCACATCTCTTCACGTCATCATCAGTCCAAAACATAGTTTTAACCCAAGATTTCATATCAAGTTTGGCTTCTTTCACTCTGGTGTCAAGTTCTTCTTCGACCAATTTGAGCGTACCATCACTAAACTTGTAGAGTTCACATAGACGCATAAGCATACGAGATCCATATCTGTCGGTGAAGATGACGGCTCTAGGGGTGTCAAGGACTTTGTATTCTCGATGAAATTCATGCCCAATTGCATTCCATTGAGGACTTGTAAGGTTGATCCTGGTTTGGTAGCTTTCAATGCCAAGCTGGAAGTCCTCAACTCGTTTTCGAATGACTAAGCCCCTGATCCAAAGAGTGACAGCTGCAGAGAGGGCCTTTTTCTCATGTACAGGTAAGTGCTCAAGGTGTCCTTGAAGATTTAAGAGATAGAGATCTTCGAAATCATTTGGCAGAAGATGTTTGAAGTCGTTCTCTTCAATAGTATACACTTTGAAGTCAGCTCTTTTAAGGACAATCTTTTTCAAGTACTCATATCCATAGATAGGGAAGATCTCTACACTAACAACACTTAAGATTTGCAGCTTTGATCTGACATCATTGCGTCTTTTATCAGCACCATGTCTTTCGATGTAGAACTTCTTCTTTTTGAACCACCAGTGAGAAATACCATAAGAAGCTGCAATATCATACTTTTGTTCTTCATTTGCCCAGAATTGATCAGGAACCATCTGTTCAAGCCCCTGATCAGAGTAGGTTGCAGCCTTCATCTTTGATATTGATAGAGCAGGTCTTCTTTCAGCAGAGTGAGCACAAAGATAGTCCAAGTCGTGATTGAAGAAGAATTCAGCCTGAATGGTTATCTGACCAGGCTCACCACCAAGAGGAAGAGATTTGTTGACATTGAAGCGACTGATTTGCTCACTGACTTGGTCATTCAGCATCTTATGGCATTCTTCCATCTGATATTGAAGATGATTTGCATCTGAGTGGAAGACTTTGACAATTTCGTAAGCTTGACCTTCAAGATCTCTTGTTGTTATGGACGTGATGCTCTTCCGTTCACAGAACCATCTAATGAAACTTCCCATATCACCAGTGTAGTGTAGAAGAGAGTCTTCAGCTGGAATTTCGTAATTATTGGTGATAACTGATGCCCAATTGTTGTCAGGAATCATAGAGTCAGACTCTGGGATGGTCCATGTGGGTTCTGGAGAAGGAGGTCTATCTTCCATAATGCAGCTTTGAATTGTGTCTCTTGAAGGTGCAACTCTGGATGTGCTAGTGCGATTCCCAGCCATGTAAGAATCAAACCAGTCTTCTGAAGGCTTAGGAATATGATTTGTAGATGCATCATCTTCATCTGGTTCTGAGTCCGCCATGACATGCGACTCTTCGTTAACCATTTGATCATCAGGAATAGAGGTGGACGTGGATGTGAACCTTGAATCAACCGTCGTCCAGGCAGCAGATTTTTTCTGAGTACTCTGCTCTTTTGTAGGGTCTGATTGACTGGAAGATTTTGTCGGTGATGATGGTGGTTGTGATGGAGGTGTGTTGGTTGTTGTAGAAGGCTTACCAGATCCAGAAGTTCCAGCACCCCCTGTTGGTGGTGAGGGTGGAGGTGGATCTTTGCGATCCTTCATCAATGCTTCCATTACAATTGTTCTCCTTTTCTTTTTAGCTTCTTTTTCTCTGACCTCAATCTTGAACTGCTCATAATTGTCGAACTTAATGGATTCTTCAAGTGCCTCATAGAGTTTACTGTGAACCTCATGCTTGTCCTCTTCAGCCTCATACATCCTTTCACACAGAGCTGCTCTCATATCGAAGATTGGGAGGTCCTTGAATCGTCTAAGAAGTGGAGCCTCCATAGCCCATTCCACAACATCCTTGACTTCTCCTTCAATAGCGTCAGTAACCGCTTCATTGAAGTTGAGGTGCTCCAATCTATAGACACGATCCACCAGAGAATCAACAGATTTAGGAAGTTGCCTTTCCAGAGCTTCTATCCTTATAATAGTTTTATCTAGTAGTTGATCAGAGGTGAGAATCTGTGGAGGGGAAGCTGGTGGAGCCACTTCATCTGCAATTGTAATGACGGGTTCTGGGTTTGGTGACATTGTTGGTGGTGTTTGTACAGTTGATTGAGTAGGTAAGGGAGGTAGAAGTGCAGTTGATAGTGAAGATGCAGTCATTGGAGGAATGGTTGACGTATCTTGCTGAATGCTGACATTATACATGGATTGTGCAGAATCTAAGGTTTTGTCATTAATGAATTGATCACCAAAAGAGAAATCATCATCAAGATTCTTAAGTGAGGATAGAGAGTTAGTAGACAGATTTGGTTCATCCATCTTCAAGGTCTCATCAGATCTTGTCTCAAGGTTCTCCTGTGAGCCCTTTTGTAACAGAGTGTCAACATTCAAGTCAGATTGAGTCTCACCAAGTGTAAGAGATTCCTTAAACGTTTCAGGCACCTTGACCACTCCAGATTGTTCTTTTGCATGAGATGAATCTGTTCTTCTCTTCAGCTCATATTGATTAGTGGTGCTTGATGGAGATGATGAGATAGTTAACAGCATGTGAGCAGCTTGTTCAGTTTCAACACTTGCAACTCCTTTACCCTTGTCAAGTGAAATTGGGGTTGTTTGTTGAGGTAGTTGAGCGGGTTCCCTTAACACAATTCCACCTACTGGAGCTTTCACATTCTGACTTTCAAGGCTTTGCTGAATTCCAAGTTGCAGATCAGCATCATCTTCATCAGTTAGCCTGGTAACATTTCTTGGTATCTCAGTTTTCTCACCAATCTCCTTTTCCACTTTCTTTCTTTTTACATTCCGCTTCTTGGATGCGGTGTCAGACTGTTGAGACCTTTCAAGTCTCTTTTTAGGAAGAGAGGCATAGGATGCTTGTGAGGCTGACTTGGTCATGGGAGCATTTGGTTGTAAAGGAGATGGTGTGACATCAGCAGAGAGTTTGGTTGCTCTTTTCATGTATTGCTTGAAGTAGTCCATCTTCTTGATATCTTCTGTGAGAAGACAATCAGGAATTGGTAATCCAAATACTTCTTTATCCGAACCTCTAGGAACATATTTCAGGTTTCCTAAAATAAATTCATCTTCTGCTTTGTGTAAAGTTGATTCAGACCTAGGAGTGAATTTATGAGTTTGTTGTAAGTACTGGATAACAAGCTTAGAGAATCTGATGCTGGGAATTACAAGCTTGTTATGTTTCTTTCGGCCTTGAGCTTTGTTTTGGAAATTGATTCTGTCAGATATGAACGTGTTCATTGATAACGAAAATTCTTCCCAAATACGATCTGATACATTCACATCAATCCTATTAACGATTCCCCATAGGATTTGCAAGATAGGGATTCTCACTTTATCGAACCCTGATGTTTTGCCAGATAAGCATAAGTTAAGAATTGTGGTAATGGCTCTCCAAGGTTGATACATGTGTCCAGTGATGATGTCAGATGCTCTTGAAATACTGTTCTGATAACCCAATCCAATAAGAAAGACAATCAGATCGTCAGCACCAGGTGGAGATTCAGAGCGAAAGTCAGGGTTACATGGGGTGATTCCAAGAGCCTTGCTCAGAATATCAGAATCAATTGTGAACTCCATATCATCCAGTTTGCAGGAGAATTGGGCAGTGATTTTGTTCCATTGAACGGTGTTCCAGAATTGTTGAATGTAAATGGTCGGAATTGAGCATTGCTTGGTAAGTGCTCCGAAGAAGTTTGTGTTTTTGAGGATGTCAATAGAAACTTTGAGTATCGGATTTTGTTGAAGCCTTTGTAGATCCACATAACAGTTGCTTTTTCCAATAACAGCCCATTGACTCCTGGGAAGGATTTCTTCGTCTGAAAGAACTTTGGATGATGCCGACGGGGTAGCGCTCTTTTCTGGGATTGAACTTGCCATTGATGTTCTGAGTAATCATACAATCAACAGTAATGAATGGGAACAGGTTAGATGATAAATGGTAAGTAAGACAACATTGAGAGCACCCTTATGACATAGAAGTAGTAACTCAGAAGGAGTCCCCAAAACACATACAGAGAAAGATAGAGTGGCATAGATTACAAATATATGACAACTTTCAAATATATGATAACATTCATAATTGAGATATTTCAATGAAGTACAGTCATATAGATAAATAATTACATGACGAGCTTATAAGTGATTAAAAGGGCAAAAGATTGCATTTCAAAGTGATCATGACATGAGCCAAGATACACATGTAAAAGTGATATAACAAATATGTATGAGGCAAAAAGTAACATTTGGCAGTCGTGAGAGAAACCAAGTACCTTTTGCCTTAACGGAGATGTCATAACAGATTACATAGAGTATGTTGATTCAACAAGTCGAATTAGGAGATCCTAAGTGTTGTGAGAGTGAGATCATCTTTAGCACAAAAACCTTTGAACATTGTAATAATCCTTGACCCTAAGACTAATTCTCAACATGAAAGTGAACACTGTTGCAGACTTGTAAAGACAAGTTGTCATCTAGAGCCACAGACAAGTCGCTAAAAGTTTAGCACTCTAAGTCGCCATGCTAATTCGCTAGCATGTAAAGCCAAGTCGCCATGAACAGTACCTAAACCAAGTCGCTACAAAACAGTCAACTAAGTCGCTAGGTAACTAATTCGCTAACTTGTAAATACAAGTCGCCATGAACAGTAACACACCCAAGTCGCTACCAATTCGTTAACTAAGTCGCTAGGTTACTAATTCGCTAACTTGTAAATACAAGTCGCTAACTGCTAACTCGCTAACCAAGTCGCTAGAATATAGTGAACTAATTCGCTACAGAAACGTAGTCGCTAAGTTGAACACTAACTCGCTATGAAGAACATTCAGACTAAGTCGCTACCAAGAACAGTTTAAATCGCCACCAAGAACACTTCTAACATCAACCCATCAGTCCAATCCACTTAATCATGCATCAATGTATTCCAAACACTATATTCCAAACAATATATTCCAAACATTTTGAACCCGTTCAATCATTATACAAGCAACAAACATACTTTTTCATGAAAAATCGAACCTAAACGAGAGACAAACAATCACAACCCACGAGCTCGAAAGGATCTGGATATAAAGTACATGTTAGAAACTGGACACAAAAGCTTAAGAGAACAAAGATAAGGGGGGGGGTCGAGGCAAACCTTTTGCTAGGTCGCTAAAGTGAGCACAATGACGAGGAAGAGAAAACGAGAGAGAAAGAAAAAAAACTTTTTGAAAAAAAATGGTAACTCGCTATAGGGTAAGTCGCTAGGGGTATACCAACTAACTATGACGGTATGACACAATTGGTCCTTGTGGTTTTAGCATGAGGTGAGGTAAGTCGCTAGTGCAACATAACTTTCACTATATGGCAACTTTGGTCCCTATGGTATTGATGAACGAGTGGTAAGTTGCAAACACAGATTATAGACTAAGCCTCTAGCAAAGATTATCACACTGGTCACCATGAATCAATTAAACATTTAGACACATAAGCATTTAAATCTAAGCTAGGCACTTAATACGTAGGTACACAATGATAATCACATGAGCAAGATATGACCACAACCTACAGAATCCATAACCAGATAGTTACAGAGGCAAAACACGACCTCAACTTACAAACGAGCAAGCATTATAACCAGCACAGAAGCCAATGGCATAGGTAGTCAAGAAAAACATATACACAATCTCCCCCTCAATCAATTTCATCAAAGAACATTGATTGACATAAGTTTACCCCGATAAAATGGAGACAAGAATATTTCAATTGTTCGAACTTCATCTATGATCCCGTGCCATTATTGAATGACATTTCTAGGACCGTAGATGTTATCGATAACAGTGAAAATATTCTTTATTAGATAGGAAAAACGTGATAAAATTGTAAATTTAAAGAATTTAAACATGATAAATTTTTTTTTTTTTTTTTTTTTTTTTTTTTTTTTTTTTTTTTTAATAAAATAACTTGATTTATACAAAGATATGGATGAACGAGTCCTGATTCAATGATGAATAGGAGTCAAAGTAAGTAGTGCATCAACTATTGCACGCTATAGCTCCTGAATGAGCTATGTTCATTTCTGATGGGAACCAAGTCATGAAGTTCCTGATTGAGTTGAGCATTGTACCTGAAAAAGACTGAGAGCACATTGTACTGGAAGCACATGTAGATTTGTACATAGAAGATTTAGTGACATGATTAGTCTCACATTTGGATGCATCACAGTATAATACAGACTTATCATTAATGGAGATCCTATTAGGCTCTACATTCTTGAAAGGTTTACCTGTAGGAATCCATTTGAGGCATGATCTAGGGATGTAAGTTCGTTTAAGTCCTGTAAACTTAAATAATCTACCAGTGGGAATCCATTTGAAGCCACAGTGAGTTGAACTAAATGAGTGCACACCCTTGTTTTGACTATTTGTCTTTTTGTGATCAGAGAATTTCTTAGGGGATTGATCTGTCAGACTATGTTTTGCATGAGACCTAGTTAAGCTTATAGCATTTCTGATTTGTGGGTGATCTCTATTAGTCCTATGCATGGGATTCATCATATCTGAACTAGGCAATGAAGTGACTGGTTTTGACAAAACAGACTTATTATCAACTTGGGATGTAAGCTTAGATTTCAATGGTTTAGCTCTTTCAGACCTAAAGGCATTAGGTTGTTTAATAACTGTTCGTTTCAAGTGGTTCTGAACAGTTGACTTTCCCAAAGTTGAAGGTTTTGCAAACTTAGTGTTCATCCTATTTCCAACATACTTCCTGAGCTCATTTTTTAGGGCAACAATATTGAAGCTCTTATCCTGAATTTGTGCTTTGAGATCATCAATAACTTTCATCAAGAGGTTAGATTGATTGACTAACTTAGAGTTTGTTTCCTCAAGGTTCTTTCTTAAATGCTCATTTTCTCTTAGAAGGTTGGACACACATAGAGCTAGTTCAGAATTTCTAGATTCTAGTGTATCACTCATCTCATGACAGTCATATTTCTGGGCTTCTGAAAGAAGCGATTTCAGATTACTTATGGTCGAATATTTGTCCTGAATCTGGGATTTTAACTGATTAATTTCAAAAAATTCTCTAAATTCTGGAAGTTCCAGATTACTACACGGTTTTTTTGCATAAAACATTTCATTCTTATGTTGTATTTCAATTTGCAAAGAGATACAGTGTTTTTCAAGAATTGAAAATTTGTTTGAAAGCTCATCATATACCCTTTTTTCAATCATGTTACTTGCATTAGATTCAGACAAAACAAAGATTGATTCCCCATTGTTATGTTCAGGATAAGAGTCATGTACCTTTTCGAGAGAATTTGTGTGATCAGATAAGTGTACCTTGTTGATTGATACCTTTTCTGACTCTGAGAATTTGAGATCAGTGATGTTCTCTTCATCCTTTTCCATCACAACTGAGATTCTGCAAACAGTGTCTTCTGCTGGTTCAACTGGGATGAAGCATGACACGTCATCATTGTTCCATGGACACTCTTGACACCCATTCAATTCCTTCAGCTTGTTATTCTCTTTCGCAGCTTCCTCGATGTATGTTTCCATATTACTCATAAGTTGAATAAATGAGTTTCTGAACTCATGAATTTCCATTCCCGTGTGCTTCTTGAAAGACATTCCAGTCATGATATTATCAAAATCTGAGGAGTATTCTTCCCGGATAAGTGGCTGAAATTGGTTGAAGATGGTTTGGAGGGCAGCATGAGAATCATCAGTTGAGATCTTTTCTTTGGTAATTTGAAACCTCAGTCGTTCTAAGTTAAGCACAACAGTTCTTGTTAAAGTGGGAAAATCCTGACGAAGGATGGCACAACTCGTTCGATCCATGGTTGTAGATAAGACTAATTTGAGAAGCAGACTGAGATGTTGAAACGGCTCACTGGTGCATTCCATATTCTTAGCATCATGTGCAGACACTAAGAGTGACTTATTTGAGTTGTTCTGATTAATCGATACTGAATCATTAAGTGTATGGCATTCAGATAAGCATTCTGCTTCACTATTTTGTGTTGTGTCATAGAGAGCAAGTACTTTGGTGATTAAAGGATCCGTGATGACAGACATTGTTTTATTATGAATTACTCCCCAAGTCTCTAGTGATTTAGAACTAACTCGCTACCAACAAAGTAGTAATAATCCCAAGTCGCTAGAAGATACTACACCAAGTCGCCAATACTTAATTCGCCACACTACTAAGTCGCTAGCGTGCCAAGTCGCTAGCCATAGGTAAGTCGCTAAGTAGTAACTCGCTACGACTCAAGTCGCTAGCAAAAATTTGGCAGCAATTCGCTACACAAGTCGCTAGAGATACAAGTCGCTAAAGAGCAACTCGCTACCGACCAAGTCGCTACCACCAAGTCGCTACTCGTAGTGGAGAGTCCACTACTTGTACTTTAACTCGCTAGATCTAACTCGCTAAGTCTAAAGCTGTAACTCGCTACAATTTTGTGAAGCAAGTCGCTATGAAGAAAAATAAACCGTGAGCTAAGTTGCTAGCAAGAAAAACCTTATAAACATCACTTTTCAATCCAAAAACAACCCAACCAAGATGATTCAAGCTAACCAAATGAAAACCTAAACACTTGTGATGATTCTAAACATGAAAGTACTAACAAAATTCAAACTTTACCACAAGAAATCAACCAAATGATGCAAAAACCACTAAACTTTTTCAAACTCAAAAACCACCTAAAAACCACTAGAAATCCAAAGATGTGCAAGATATGATCTAACCATGGCTCTTGATACCAATTGTAAGATATTGGATTTCACATACACATCATAACATTAACACAATGAGCACATAGATGGTTTTAGAGAGAGAAAGAGTGGGACATTCTAGTAAGAGAAACTTGTGGAATATTAGATTACCAAAGAACATCCAACCCTCTACCTTGCAAGATAGAGGGTATTTATAGGTTACAAACTAAACGACCTCCTGACGGCCTGTGGATCAGGAATACAGTGGGTAAAGACCCGTCCTTCCTCCACGGTGTTGCACTAGACTATTTTACGCTACTGACTAACTACAAAACAACATAAATAAGTAACTAACGATTAGTCTACGAGCTGACTTATGCTAGATAATAGTTGGGGTGACCGACTCTTCAATACAGGAATTTTCTAATTCCTAACAGTTTATAATTTTTTATTTACTCCGTATTTTGAATGTGATTAAGTTTATAAGAATAGTGTTATTACTTCGTGTACAGGCTCATAAAATACAGATAGTTTAAGATAGAGGGTAAGTGGTAAATCTCATTATTTGTAAATGGGTCAACTTAAACAAGAAGTGACGGAACACCACTAAAATATCAGTATATGTAAATGGACACACGTTTTGGTTTTCATTAGTTTCGAACTTAAGAGTTTATAATGGAATGCTATTGAACTCAAAATTTTCCTATGAACAGGCTCAAATCACATATACTGTAAGTCTACAATGTTCGAGTAATGCATGTATAGTAATACAATGTAATCACCCGCCCGATGGGTAGGCTAGTTTCATGTGTTGCGTTCATAAATCAGCTTGTTCAAACCTTAAAGATCAATAACCATGTTTCATTTAAGAAGATATTCAGTACAGATATAACGTAATTAGTTATTGATCATGTGCCCATCACATTGTTTAGTTTGAGAGATATGATAATAAGAGGTGACTAATCGCTATGACAATAAGAGGTGACTATTAACGGATCAAATATGTTTGGTATTAACGAAACATACTCTGATGGGGTTGTTAGGTCGAACTACAACATATTTGACTAACTTTTACATAGAAAGTTTATCTGTTAAATGATTACAAAATTTTTGAATTGAAACATTTATGAGATACTATGTAATAAGAAATGAAAATATAAGTTTCTAGACTTTGACCCGTCTTTTAGCCAATATCCTAAATACTAATTCAACCCATTTGAAAGGACCAAGTGTTCATGGATTAAGGAACCTTGTTGGGCTTACCCCATTTTGTACACTGGGTTCACTGTCGAGAGGATGAAAAAAGGCTTAATGTGTTGAATGTTGAGGTGCATGTTTTTCTGTCATAGACTCATAGCAGACTACTCGTTGGGCTTGTGGACACCAACGAAGTGAACACATTTGAGGTCATTCAATCAATTGCAAACCAAACCATCATGTTATTTTCATAGTTCGATCTTATGTGGACATACAATTGGAATCCATAGCTAGCATGCAAATGAGACTAAAAAAGAAAAAAAATATAGCAATATATTTATTTTCAAATAAGTATATTGGAAACAAAACTCATTAATAAGGTACTTACTTCAAATCTTGTAGTACACTTTTGATCTTTTTATCAGGTTTGCCATTGACAGTTGACAGATCCAAGTCATCACAATGAGTTACCAGTCCGATCACATCTGTAAGAAACCAATAGTTAACCATCAACCCAACATTATGGGAGTATGTTAATGATAAGTTACCAAAACGGTCGTTATGATATACATATTGCAGAGTATACTGCAATATGATAGCCAAATGTGAAAGAAATATGTACCTATGAAAAAGTACCAGTTAACTTATTCAGCAGTGTTGATTTTCCAACTGAAGGAAACCCCACAAAACCAACCTCGTATCTCCACTTTTTGTAACATCAAAACCTTCCCCAGCACCACCACCTCCCTTTGTTGTAGGTGTGAGAAGCTCTCTTCTCAGTTTTGCAAGCTTAGCCTGACATCACAACCCAAACCAAACCATCTCAGTTCTGCTGATGGGATAAGTATAGGCAAAAAAAACAACCTAATTAAAGAAAATAACTTATATTTACCTTCAACAATCCCAAGTGATGTGCAGTCGCTTTATTCTTTTGGGTCTTTGCCATCTAAAAGAACAAAAAGAATAAAAGAAATTAACATTCAACACATTAACTACCATAGACGCGAACGTGTTTACAGTATAGTCATGCCAAGAAGATTCCCGCTCGAGAAGCTAATACATTATGCATACAGGCCAAGTTTAAAAAATTAAGAATAAACATGCTAATCTATAAGAGTTAATGACAATAACATTTATAGACTTTATAAATCAGACTTGATCTCATACTACTTTTATCAAAGAATTGCCTCAACATCAAAGCTCATTCTCAACATCTATCCACCATACCTTCCAAATATGAACAACGGAAACTGGCTCATGCGAGATTATAGTTATGGAGAAGGTCGTATTTTTCAGGTAGATCTCAAGAAGAAGAAGTATACTAAAGAAAAAGAAGGCGAGAGCAAAGGAAACAATAAAAGCAAAGGAAATTTCCTTGATGAATATGAATTGTATTCTTCCAACGCTAGTGTGGGTTACCCTGAAGAAGTCATATAAACTGAGACGTTTGTGTAACCTAATCAGTATATGAAGTAGCATCTATCAATTATCCTTCTATGTGCCTCTTTTAAATTACAATGCTGACCACTGATGAAATAAGATCGGTCTTACTGATAAATGTTGTATGTGCAGACACAGTTACTTAAAAGGAAGACCAGAGGAAGCATAACTTTGCTTATTAATGATTACCACTTGATTTTTACGTATGTAATTTTTATTTATTTTGACATGCTACCTATATAAATTCTTTCATATACTAAAGAATGGCTAGTTTCAGCCATAAATCATTTGACTAATTACCTAATCTGCCCATTTTGGCACATTTAAAAAAAAATTGTCTCTTATATGATAATAGAAAACATAGCCGACTTACGTGGCTTGCCAACATGTATAACATTAAGTTATAAGCTGCTCCAGCCCATGCTGTTTCTGTGACAACACCCGTATATTTGACAATTTGTGACATAAGCGGGAAGATAAGGTATAACCTCGGGACGTACTGAAGGATGATAATGAAACGAAGAGCATTCTTCGTATTAGCCATTACTGAACCACTTAAGCTTGGTATAACTATCCAAATAAGCAGCTTCATTGATCATAAAACGAAGAAAATTAACAAATGGTATCACAATTAACAAAATTAAAAAGGTTATTTGCATAAAATACCAACGTACATTTTGGTGTTCCTATATGTACAAAAAAGGTAAAATAAGAAAGAAAAAAGAAAAAAAAAATAATAAATAAATAAGTGCGTTGGCTTGTTATGAAAATGACCCTTAATAAAACAAAGAAGACAATATTCTGATAATTTGTATACCTGAGGAAGTGGTAAGGCAGCTACAGAATCGATCCAAAGATCGCCCTTTATATATCTTTTTGCAATCTTGGAAGTGTTTATAACAAGCTCACCTCTTCCAAATACATGGGAAGATGGTGCTACATAAGCAGTAAGGAACTTAACGTATATATGAATCATGTAAAAAATATCAGCTATCGATCGCACAATGGTGAGATTGACTTTGAGGGTAGATCCAATGTCAATACAAACATTTTTCCTAGTTGACGGTAAGTAAAAGAACAAAGGGTCTACAAATAAAGATACCAAACATGCTACCAAGAAAACCTTGTTCCATTTTCGTATGGTTAAACCTCGTGGATCCAAAATTTTCTTTTTCACTCTTTCATAATCTTCGGAAAAAACTCTTGACAAAACTTTGGACTTTAAGGAGGATCTTGGGTGGTTTTCAGGCCGTTTTCAGGTTTTCTTGTTCCGGGCATTTGTTTTCCATCAATGTTGTATTTGACCTTAAATAAATTGTCACCATTGACGGGTTGATACTTTGGTAAATCCGCATCATCTTGAAATCTGTAAATTTATTCGGGTAAAGATAAAAAACCCATAAACCCAAAGTCACTCCAGTTGACTTTAAGATCTTGAAGAAAAAGTCAACACAACTACACTACATTTTAATCATCAGTTTAGAACTGTTTAATAAAAATTGTTGATCTGTTAATTGCTTTATCAGTGATAAATTATTTCACTTACAAATAATTGTATGAGCATTTCGAATAAGCAATCCTAAAAACACCCTCAATTATTGCTTTTTGAAATACTTTATGGTATAAATGGTTTATGATATCAAAACAGCTTATTTCACTTTTATATATTCAGATAAGTAGTTCTGATAACCAGTCCTTGAGTTGTCATCTTCTATGAAAATAAGCTATACCAACATGCTAATTTCCAAGTACTAATTAGTTATTCCTTATAAGATAATCGCATAAGCTATTTTCAATACAGCATTCGTTACTACTAATCGATATTATATTACAGACTTATAGTATAAACTATTCATATAACTGATCTAACTTTATCGTAAAATCATCCAAACCCCACTCCAAACCTACCCGTACCACCATTTTTACCCACCTAATAAACATGTTACTCACTACCACTGCAGAACTGCCCGCTACAACCAGAAACCGCAACAAACCAAAAACAAATAAAACGAATGTAAATATTAGGCACCCTGCTCTAAACAGGCACCATGCTAATCTACTTTAATACAATGCTACTACAAACTTCAATAACCAATCCCAAACACACCCATATCATAACTCAATACCCAAAAACTAATATCTAACAAGCATTCTCAAAAACCCCTTAATTATCTCATCACACTAAACTAAACTTCATGCAAAACACAACAATACCCAATCCTATCAAAGCAGGGTTTTTGGAGGTAGGATGTAGACAGTCATGCTCCTACTACACTCCTACTACCGGAGACTGCTTCCATAAAGACCTCAGACAAAATAATCAACATAACCATTACATTGAATTTAAAACCATATTAAAACATTTTAAGAGGATACAATAATACCTTACAGATCTTGTATTAATAGGGTACTTACTTCAAATCTTGTAGTACACTTTTGATCTTTTTTCCAGGTTTGCCATTTACAGTTGACAGATCCAAGTCATCACAATGAGTTACCAGTCCGATCACATATGTAAGAAACCAATAGTTAACCATCAACTCCACATTATGGGAGTATGTTAATGATAAGTTACCAAAATGGTCATTATGATATACATATTGCAGAGTATACTGTAATATGATAGCCAAAAGTAAAAGAAATATGTACCTCTGAAAAAGTACCACCTACAATAACATATATGAAAAGACATATATGGAACATGTTCAGCAAACGTTGGAGTTTGGAAATACTCTTGTATAATAACATAAACTGATCAGATATAATCAAACAATAATCACCTACAATCAGCAATGACTCACTTGCAACTACTCGATCATTCATGACTGAAACTAAATTTGATACACTCCCTAAATTTTATAAATTTTAAAGCTTACAGTAAGAGACTATGATCACGTGTATAGTGATAACCGCATATCTTAAATACTTTATATAACATAATTTACAAATATAAGAAACATGAAAATATCCCTCGAGGCAAAATACACTTCAGGTAGTACTTTGAGCAGCCTTTTGAATCAGAATAAAATAGAAGAGGTTTGCTCGTCCTTTTGCATAACAGTTGTATTGTAGTAAGTTACTAATGCGAACGAAGAATATAAAGTTACGGATGCATATAATAAGCAAATAAAAGATAGTTGTATAACTAGGGATGGCGTTGGGGATATTACAAATTTGCAGGAGTTCTTGCCTTATGGGGATGTCGCTGATGACAGTAAGGGTGATGATGATGATAATGATCCTATAGCGGTTTTCTGCCGTCAGTAGGACTAGCAAAAAGACCTATATACAGATAACTTTATGATAAAACAACAAAATATAAAGTTTACTTTAAGTTCAGAGCTTTAAAACTCGACAAAACCTGTTAAACTAAGGAATAATATAATAGGGATTAGTATTTATACACAAAAAATAGGTTAAAAATATACAAGGTATAATAATCTTTCTTCAAAATATACATTCCTAAAATACAAACTGCAGAATTTTTTAGCATGGCCTTATTTGTATTGATTTGGAACATATAAATCCAAAACCAATTTAGTCTAGTGGTAAGTTGTTTAGATAACTTATGAATTACCCAAGTTCAAATCTAATATATGTCTTCTTTTTAATTAAACCGAATTAAAATTTAAAATCCACAAATACAAACCGAATTTTAAAATAATAAAATTTAAAATTGTACATAAACTTTAAAAAAATGCCACATGTCATTAAAAAAAATGCCACATAAATTCAATGATGACATGAAATAATGACATGGCATTATGGGATGACAAGTGGCATTATATGTGGCATGCCTCCTCTTATATATATATATATATATATATATATGTATATATATATATATATATATATATATATATATATATATATATGTATATATATATGTATATATATATATATATGTATATATAAATATATATATATATATGTATATATATACATATATATATATATATATACATATATATATACATATATATATATATATATATATATATACATATATATATATATATATACATATATATATATGTATATATATATATACATATATATATATATATATATATATATATATATATATATATATATATATATATATATATACATATAGGGGAGAGTTAATGTGAGATCAAACTTAAAGTTGTAAAAATAAGATCTAGTCTAAAAAATCACTAAAACATTTATAAATAACAATTTTAGCAATAATACACAAAAAAATAATATTTAACACAAATTAAACATTTTAGCAACTAATAACCAAATGATACATGAGTTTGGATTAGTGATACACCTGATACACATTACACTAATAAATATTCTAAAACCTGATACACATACAAAAACTTGATAGACATTACACTTCTAATCAAAGTGTATCACCTAGGTTTCGTAAATTTTAAAAAGAAATATATCGAAACTTTAACAATTTTAGTTGTAGTTAATAAAAAAAATATTTTTGTTGTAAGGAGAGTGTCACTTGTTAAATTTTAATTGGATCTTATTTTAACAACTTTAAGTTTGATCTTATTTGATCTAGATTCTATATAATTCTATACATACATATATATATATATATATATATATATATATATATATTTGAATTTGTTTTCATATATATTGATTTCTTATATGTGACTAAAAAATGCATATAGTCACAATTATTAACACTTTTTTGTCCCAGTTTGCTTAATTCGTTGTGTGACTAAATATTACAAAAGGCCACACAAACAAAAAAATTCATGTGGCCATTGGATGAACAATAATCACACAAAACACACATTTTTTAACTTTAAACAACATATGGTCACACTTATTAACACTTTTGGCCACTATATGCTTAATTGTATGTGACTAAATACCCAAAAGAAACATGCTTTGTGTGACTAAATGTTACAAAAGGCCACACAAACATAAAATTAATGTAGCCATTGGATGAGCAATAATCACACAAAATACACATTTCTTCACTTTAAACACCATATAGTCACACTTATTAACACTTTTGGCCACTTTATGATTAACTGTATGTGACTAAATACGCAAAAGAAACATGTTTTGTGTGACTAAATGTTAGAAAATGCCACACAAACATAAAATTCATGTGGCCATTGGATGATCAATAGTCACACAAAACACACATTTCTTCACTTAAAACACCATATGGTCACACTTATTAACACTTTTGGCCAATTTATGATTAATTGTATGTGACTAAATACCCAAAAGAAACATGCTTTGTGTGACTAAATGTTACAAAAGACCACACAAACATAAAATTCATGTGGCCATTGGATGATCAATAGTCACACAAAACACACATTTCTTCACTTAAAACACCATATGGTCACACTTATTAACACTTTTGGCCACTTTATGATTAATTTTATGTGACTAAATACCCAAAAGTAACATGCTTTGTGTGACTAAATGTTAGAAAAGGCCACACAAACATAACATTCATGTGGCCATTGTATGATCAATAGTCACACAAAACACACATTTCTTCACTTTAAACACTATATGGTCACACTTATTAACACTTTTGGCCACTTTATGCTTAATTGTATGTGACTAAATACCAAAAAAAAACATGCTTTGTGTGACTAAATGTTAGAAAAGGCCACACAAACATAAAATTCAAGTGGTCATTGGATGATCAATAGTCACACAAAACACACATTTATTCACTTTCAACACCATATGGTCACACTTATTAACACTTTTGGCCACTTTATGCTTAATTGTGTGTGACCAAATACCCTAAAGAAACATGCTTTGTGTGACTAAATGTTAGAAAAGGCCACACAAACATAAAATTCAAGTGGCCATTGGATGATCAATAGTCACACAAAAGACACATTTCTTCACTTTAAACACCATATGGTCACACTTATTAACACTTTTAGCCACTTTATGATTAATTGTATGTGACTAAATACGCAAAAGAAACATGCTTTGTGTGACTAAAGGTTAGAAAAGGTCACACAAACATAAAATTCAAGTGGCCATTGGATGATCAATAGTCACACAAAAAACACATTTCTTCACTTTAAACACCATATGCTCATACTTATTAACACTTTTGGTCACTTTATGATTAATTGTATATGACTAAATACCCAAAAGAAACATGCTTTGTGTGACTCAATGTTAGAAAAGGCCACACAAACATAAAATTCATGTGGCCATTGTATGATCAATAGTCACACAAAATACACATTTCTTCACTTTAAACACCATATGGTCACACTTATTAACATTTTTAGCCACTTTATGATTAATTGTATGTGACTAAATACCCAAAAGAAACATGCTTTGTGTGACTAAATGTTACAAAAGGCTACACAAACATAAAATTCATGTAGCCATTGGATGATCAATAGTCACACAAAATACACATTTCTTTATTTTAACACCATATGGTCACACTTATTAACACTTTTGGCCACTTTATGATTAATTGTATGTGACTAAATACCCAAAACAAATATGCTTTTTGTGACTAAATGTTAGAAAAGGCCACACAAACATAAAATTCAAGTGGCCATTGGATGAACAATAGTCACACAAAATACATATTTCTTCACTTTAAAAACCATATGGTCACATTTATTAACACTTTTGGTGACTTTATGCTTAATTGTATGTGACTGAATATGCAAAAAAACTGCTTTGTGTGACTATACAGTGTTTATGGTCACTAATACGGATTAATCCAACAAAATTTGTACCTAATTAGTCACACATGTTAAGTTTTTGGTTACTGTTTTGTAATAGAGACTAAAAAAATTCAAACATGTGACCGAAGGGTACCTATGGTCACATTTATATGCTTTGTGTGACTATACACCATATGGTCACATTTATTAACATTTTTGGCAACTTTATGCTTAATTGTATGTGACTAAATATGCAAAAAAAATGCTTTGTGTGACTATACAGTGTTTATGGTCACTAATACGGATTAATCCAACAAAATTTGTACCTAATTAGTCACACATGTTAAGGTTTTGGTTACTGTTTTGTAATAGAGACTAAAAAAAATCAAACATGTGACCGAGGGGTACCTATGGTCGTGCGACCTTTTGTCACACACGCTCGAAAAATCATGTGTGACTATATGTATATCGTCACACTTATTGGGTGTAGCCAAATCCACTTTTTGTTCTAGTGAAAACAATAAAAGTTTCTCTCAAAAATTTTCCGTCAAGAATTCTTCATTCCATCACTCAAACCATGGCTGGTAAGATCTATTACAACTCTTTTTGATTCGTTTAATTCGATTATTCAATTAGGGTTTATATTTAAATATTTTGGGGATCTTGCTTGTTGATTATTTTATTGCTATTGGTTTGATTAATTAATAATTATGATAAATTCCCCATGTTATTTTGATTCGTGTCTTATCATTATGGGTCGTTTGGGATGGTTTGACTTAATTTAAAAGGTTTTTGGGTCAAACACAAACCTAGTGGTTTAGGCGCGGTCCCTCAGCAGTAATAGGTTAAAAAATTATTGATTCTTTTTACCACTTGGATAAAATTGATGGTTCCGGTGTAATCTATTGCTAATTGTGACCATCTGTTGTGCTGAGTTTCTGGGGAAGGTTATGGCGTAACCTTTGGGTTAAGTTACGTCGTAACTATGTGAGTAATTTAATTACGGTGTAACCTTTGGGTTAAGTTACGCCGTAACTGTTTGAGAAATCTAATTACGGCGTAACTTGTAATGTTGGTTACGCCGTAACAAGTACATCAGTAGGGTCTGCATCTAACTTATATATGTTTTCTTTGCAGGCGCAAACCCCATTCCCAACCCCGATGAGTGGGTTAGGTTTCTGGCATTCCGAGACGAAGGGATTAGGCAACTATGTCTTGAAGATTACGAGAAGTTGAGAAGAAAAGACATTAGTCAGCCCGAAGCCTTGGATTTTTAGGCATTTGATGGGATTGCCAATGGGGTTGCGGGAAGGAAATTGAGAAATTTTTGCAAGATCAAGTACACTTGCTCACAGGGGAATTTCACTTGCAATGCTTGGATTAGGCTTTTTAGGATCATTGAGCCGGTTATTCCGGAATATGTTAGGGAGTTTCTTGCAACTGTTGAGTTCAAAAATGAGATAGAGGATGATAACGTGGATTCATTGTATTTTCAGCTAGGGCTGTGAGAAGGCGTTTGACTTTGAAGGAATTTACCGAAAGAATGGGTTTGTATACTCGGGAAGAGATGGAGTCTGAAGCCTTCCAAATGTTTTACAATACTTGTTGGAGGCATAGGCCTGAAGATCATGATACCGTCGCCTACTTCAAATGAATTTTTGCTGTGGATAGGTACGATTCGAAGCACCCCCCAACTTACACCATGGTAAGGAACCCTATCTGCCATTTGGTGCACCGTCTCTTTGCTTGCTCTATTCGGGTAAGGCACTCTGCTAAGGAGAAAATGACCATGGACGATTTGTACCTCTTAGAGGGAATGGACGGGGGAAATCACATCGATGTTCCCTATTATTTGGCAAGGTTCTTGGGCGGTGGTGCTAAGGGGTTTACAGGGAAGAGTCCAATTCAGAGGGCTCATTTCATTGGTAGGTTGGCGAGGAGCTATGATTTGATGACTGATGCGGCGTTGGCTTGGGTAACCCGTGGAAGGGAAACTAGCTTGATTGGGTTGAATAAGCTAGTTGAGTTCGGGATTTGCACTGAAGATGTGTATGGAGTGACTGACTTGGCTAGTATTGCCCCCAAGAGAGAAGTCGGGGAAGGTAGTGGTGCTGGTGGTGCCCAAGAGGATGTTGAGGAACGTGTGCCTAGGGGTAGACAAAGGGCACACGTTAATGTTGGGGACAGGTTACAAATGATCGATGATCAGATCGAGGAGATTGATAGCCTCGGAGTGGGTTTATATGGTCTAAGTAACCAATTTGAGGGTTTTGCAGGTACATTGGATCAAGTGCAGCAACTCCAACAGAATTTCTTCAACTGGAGTGCAGATTGTACAAGCCAAATGCTCCAGAGCATGCACTTGAGCCACCCTAGATGGCATGGACCGGGGTATGTGTACCAGCCCGACATCCCCGACAATGGCGTCCAAAAAGGAGTGGCATTTATGCAGGCCAAGCCCACTCCAGGCAGCACCACAAGCACCCTGTTCGACCCAACTCAGTTTCACTCCATGGACCACGATCTTAACAGGGATGATTGATTCCCCTATTTGTTGAACATTTTAAAACAATTTCAAACATATATCTGTAATAACTGAATAATTAGGATATTTGTGTGCTTGATAATCGATTGTACCTATGGGTACAAAATTTTCCTATGTATTATGTGCAGGTTTTAGTTCTGTTATGCGAATTACGGTGTAACCTTTTGGGTCAGCTACGCCGTAACCTGTGAAGCAGTAGGAAAATTTTTGGCAACATAATAGTTAAGGCATAGCCAACGGATATGATACGCATTAGCAACCTCGTGACCCACCTTCAACCTTTAGTGAGACATCTTGGGCAAGCATTTGAGAGGGGAGTTTATTTCTTTCTCGGTTATTTTTCATTTCTATTTTATTTTCCTTTTTTCGTACAAATGGGACTTTGTACACTTCAAGTGGGGGGATAGGAATAGAAATGAAGTGTATGATTCTTAGCCTACTTGCCCTAATTTTCTAGTTGGTTTTCAAAATTTTAAGCTCATTTGAAATTTTTTGTCATATTTTTAACCAATCTAGAATCACATATATCCGAGAACACTATAACCCTTATTGTCATTGGTGAGATTTAGCCTTTCCGTTTTCCCCATTTTACCCAAATCTACCAAATATTGAGTGTGCCGATAGTATTGTAAACTTTAGAACTTGGCTTTTACATCACTTCGAGACCATAGACGAGTAGTGTATCAAGTTGGCTTGGTGCATTTGGAAGAGGCGATTTAAAAAAAAAGTAAATGTTTTAGGATTAAACCCAAATAGCCCATATGTGTTTACTTGCGTGTGTTTACTTGTGTGTGTTTATCGATTAGTCACATTGACTTTTCGACCTCCGTGTTAACCCTTTTTTTGTTGCACTCTCCTTTAGTGCAAGATACCCCTAGTTATACCTTTTTGAGCCTATCCTTTCATTTTCTTACCCTTATTTTCGTTACACCCTTACACCTTAGCCTACCGTGTAGTCTTATCTTTTGATCTTGAAGTCATTGATTCGCCCTAGTTCGAGGTTAGAATAAAAGTTTAGGAAGGTGTACCATATCTTATTGAAGATCATTAAAGACCCCCCAATTATCTCCTTATGCTCATCTCAAGTGGGGGGAATATATCGCTAATGCCATTCGGTCCTGGGGTACGTCTGGTGGTAGTTTGCAGCTTGTCAGAGAGGTTTTAGCTGAACCCTCCCCTACTTGGTCTAATATTGAGGATGGAAACCTGGAGTTGGATGAGCGTAATGTTAAGCAAAGTAGGAGGAAGATTTGTGATGGTCATTATACTTCTGCTGTCCGAGTTCTTTCTTCTTCAGGTGTTGCTCCTTACAATGATACTACCCTTCAGGACCTAAAGGCTAAGCATCCCTTCAAGTCTGCCCCTTCACTGCCTGATATACCTAATGATCATCATAACCTCACTGCATCTCCTGCCGTGGATCTTGACATGATTAAGAGTTTCTCCCGTGGTACATCTTGTGGTCGAGACGGTTTACGCGCCCAACACCTATTAGATTGTTTTAGCGGTGCTGCTGTGGCTATATCTGACGAGCTAATCAACTCCATCACCCAGGTGGTAAATATTTTTCTTGATGGTAAGTGTCCTAAGGCTTTGGGCGAATTTATTGCCAGTGCTCCTCTCACAACGCTGATCAAACATGGTGGTGGTATCCGTCCTATTGCGGTGGGGACAGTCTGGAGGCGTTTAGTCTCCAAGGTGGGAGCTTCTATGATTGGCCACTCTTTAGATGGATACTTGAATGATCTACAATTCAGAGTTGGGGTTTCTGGAGGAGGGGAGGCCATTCTTCATGCTGTGAATTGGTTTGTTGAAGACTGGGGAGATGATGTGGGTCTTTCGATGTTGTTGGTGGATTTCAAAAATGCCTTTAACCTGGTGTACCGTGAGGTTATGTTACAAGAGGTTCGCCTCTATTGCCCTGCCATATCACGTTGGGTTGAATTTTGCTACTCCAGCCCAGCCAGACTATATTATGGGGAACACACTTTATGGTCACACCAAGGCGTGCAGCAAGGTGACCCCCTTGGACCTCTCCTTTTTGCGTTGGTGCTACATCCCCTGGCTCGCAAGATCAAAGACTCCTTTTCTCTCCCTTTTCAAGCTTGGTACCTTGATGATGGTACAATCATTGGAGATACTCTATTTGTTGGGAAGGCCCTAGAGCTCATTATGATGGATGGACCTCGTTATGGTTTGCATCTCAACATCGATAAAACTGAGGTTTTTTGGCCAAGGGAAGATCCTAGAAGCAGACTCGAAGGTGTTTTCCCTCCTAATTTTGCCCAGCCCCTACATGGCGTAAAATTGCTGGGTGGGCCTGTTGGTGTAGATCTTGAGTTTAGTAGTAAGCTTGTTTTGAAACGAGTTTCTAAAACCATTGAACTTATGGACGCTGTTGCTAAGCATAATGTTCCCCAATGTGAGTTGCTGCTTCTCCGTGCATGTGTTGGCATTTCCAAGCTGTATTTCTCTATGCGCACATGTTCCCCCCGTGTCTTTGAACGTGCTCAGATTTCATTCGATGAAGCACTTCACTCCTCTTTGGAGCGAATTGTCACTGCCTCTGGGCCCGGGTTTGGAAATTGGCAATGGAGACTGGCCACTCTTCCCTTTGAATTTGGGGGGCTTGGCGTATACGCTGCTGGCGATGTTTTGAACTATGCCTTCCTTGCTTCTAGACTCCAATCGGCCAGCCTACAGACTGAACTTCTCCGGCAGTCTGGTGTTGGTACTACTTGATCTTCCTTTGATGATGCCCTGCATGTTTTTAACGAGAAAATGGAGACCGACCTTTTGGGTAGCTCTTGTGAAATTGCTGCCCCCAAACTCATGAAGAAATTGGCAGATTTATATTTCACACGTGTCACAAAAGAGGCTGAATCCACCTTCTGCTTATCTGCTAGACAGATGGCCCTATGGAGATCGCAAATGGAAGACCATACTTTAGACTGGCTCAGAGTGGTCCCGATAGCTGGACTGGGGCAGACTATGAATGCTAAAACCTACCGGTGTGTTTTATGTTATCGTCTAGGTGTTCCTCTCTTCTCCACTCAGATTCCGTGCTCTGCTTGTTCCAAGGTTTTTACGGGTGATATCTATGGGGATCTTGTTGTATCATGCGCAGGTATTATGGGTATTAAACATCGACACAATGTGGTGCGTGATACTCTCGCTGATATCTGCTCTCGGGTAGGGGTTTCAGCTCGTAAAGAAGTTGATATCGGGCTCTGCGGAGAGAGGGACCAACACCTACGCCCAGCTGACTTGTTACTTTACTCATGGGAGAGAGGCCTTGATGCATGTGTTGATCTTACTGGGTCATCGCCCTTGACTCAAACTGGTATGACTGACTTTGTGGCAGGGCGGGCCGTGACTGAAGCTGCACAGCGCAAACGTGTCAAGTACGAAACTAAATGCGCTGATATTGGATATAGTTTCATCCCCTTCTCTTTCTCTTCTTTTGGTGAACTTGAGAAGGAGGCGGTGAACCTGCTGAAGCGAATCCGAAAATTCTCGGTCACTCAAGATATTGGCGCGCGTGGTGCAAACTATATTTTTAGTAGGGTTTGTTTTGCTATTGCTAGAGGAGTGGGGGCCCAGTTAGTCTCACGGCTCCCCACTAATTTCTTGTAATTTCCTTTGATTTTCTAATGAAGCGATGTTTTTATAAAAAAAATAATAAAAAATAATAATAATACTAATAATAATAATAATAATAATAATAATAATAATAATAATAATAATAATAATAACAATAATAATAATAATAATAATAATAATAATAATAATAGGAATGGGGGCCCAGTTAGTATCTCGGCTCCCTATTAATTTCTTGTAAATCCTATGATTTTCTAATAAAGTGATGCTTATAATAATAATAATAATAATAATAATAATAATAACAATAATAATAATAATAATAATAATAATAATAATAATAATTTGCGTAACAGTCTCTCTTGATAAAAGTGCGGAATATTGTAAGCACTATATGAATGAAAGAAATTGGCGTAAACTTCTCGATCACATTCGAAGGTTGGAAGATAGTTAAGACACAATCGGTTCAAGGAAGAAAAATGGTGTATTCCCGTGACGTATATTTTCGTACCATGAAGATAACCTCGAATGAACGGTGGGGGCGATGGCAACTTGGTTTTAAGCTAAGACTATTTGTCTTCTTTTTCTTTTTCACCCATTAAAATATCCCATGCCCTACCTTACCCTTTTTGTCGTGAAGCATGTCTAGGTGATCCAGCGAGCAATGCTTGATGTCTTGGCCATGGATTTGATCATGTATCATTGATTTTGTCCACTTTGTCGTGGCACGTTAGTAATGACACTACCCCAAAGCCTTTGAATCACTATCACCCAGCATTGCTTTCTAAAATTTGTCTTAACCTTTGCTCTAGTGGTGGAGTCGTGTGTAATTGCCAAGCTTATGCTAGAATACTTGCTATGCCCGTGCAATTGAGTAATCACCCGGAAATTAATACTTAGATTAGGATAAGTGTGAGAGTGTTTTCGTTCCCATTTTGTGAGGTGTTCGACTCTTATTAATATTCTAGTATGGAAATCTTAACTGCATATTCCTTGGGGATGTATCTTTTGCAGTCTAAATTGGTCTACTTGAGGGCAAGTAGAGTTCAAGTGGGGAGATATTTGATAACATCAAATAGTCCTGATAGTCTAAGCGTTAATTTCCACCTTTATCATCACTTTATGAGTAAAATGCTATTGAAAACATCCCTATTCCTTATTATTTCATTTCAGGACCTATTTTTTGCAAGGAAGCAGTAATTGGACATTTTCAAGCCCAAAGGATGAGTTTTCTCTCAACTACGGAGTAACCAAGTGATGAAGTTACGGCGTAACAATGATTATGAAGATTACGGCGTAACCATGGAATAAATTACGCCATAACATGACTACTGAACATTATGCAGCTTACTTGACAAGAGATACGGCGTAACCCTCATCTCAGGTTACGACGTAACAATGGATAAACGTAGTTTACAAAGGCTATGGAGTAACCATTAGCTCAGGTTACGCCATAACAGAAGATAAGCACATCATTTACAAAGACTACGGCGTAACCCCCAGCTCAGGTTACGCTGTAACGATGCATAAGCACAAGATTTGAAGAGTTACGGCGTAACTACTTAATAAAGGTTACGCCGTAACTAGTATCCGAGCCTATAAATAGTCGAAGGTTTCATCAGTTTTTATCATCTCTCATTTCTCAAACCTTCTAAGGTTTGGGGAGATCAAACACAGAAGAAGAAGCATGGCTTAGGAGCATTGAATAATGAAGTTCTCGTCTACGATTTCCGTTGTATTCGAGTTTGAATTCCTTTTATATTTTTCTAGGACTTATACTATGAATTCATGTTATTAATTGAAGTTTGCATTTGTGTTATTGATCTTCTCTTTAATTCTTTATAGACATTTACTAGTCTTATCTTAGATCGCTAGTCTTGGTAATATTATAATCTTGTTAGTATCTAGAGGGCTGGGAGATATGACCAGCTGACCCCAGTATGACAGATTGCGAAGTATGGAAGGAATTGGCCATAGTACAACCACTCTTCGTGTGCGAACTGACCAAATGATCACCTATCAAGTGGAGGTATTTAAGAGGTTAGGGTAAATCTAAGTTCCTAACGGCCGGGTTTCCACAGACTAGATCTAGTAGATTTGGCCCTTAATGACTGCTATTAGGTTGCCGAATGATCCCGGGTGACCTGTGCATCTTGGTGAGGAATCTAAGAACCATAGGCCATGACGAAATGACCAAAAGAGTCTGGTGATAATTAACCACTATATTGAACCTTTATATCGAGAATCAATTCATATTTGTATTCTTCGTTAAGCTTCATTTATCTATCTCTTTTCCTAAATTTCTGGTATCTGTGTGTTTGGAATAATAGCATGTCGATGAATTATAACAATATTATCACACCAATATATTATCAATATCATTTCTAATCATCTTAGTTCTTTCAAGGTCACAGCTCTATTGGGATGATACTCGGATTTACCTAAGGCTCTACTACATCTGATCAGGTTCTCTGCCCGTTAGTATGTGTTGATCCTAAGTTATCTAAGTTTTATAAATATTAAAAGCAGGATGAAATAGCACATCACCCACGTTCTCTGAATTGGTGTGTGAAGTGAATGAATAGAAATGATGGAATTTGGGCGTTATTTATTGGCCAGATCTAGTTACGGCGTAACTTAAGTTAAGAGTTACGCCGTAACATCCATTTCTTCGTAATTTGCTCTGGAAAAGCTAGTTACGGCGTAACATCAGGAATGAGTTACGCCATATCTTCAATAAATCGTGGTTACGCCGTAATTGTGGAATTAGTTACGTCGTAGCTTGCAGCGGCGCGGAACCTCATTTGACCTAATTAGTTACAACGTAATCTTGGGAGGGAGTTACGTCGTAATCTTCCGTTTAGTTGGTTTTCTGAGCCACGCTTCTCTTACGGCGTAATGTGAGAGGAGAGTTACGCTGTAACATCTTCAAAATGAGCATATTATCATATATCTTCAATAAACTCTCCAAATCCGCGTCTCATTAGCTCCAATGCTCGTAATTTGCCTGAAAGTGAAATATAGAGGAAAACAAGCATAAATCCATATAAATGATATAAAATATGAGCATTATCGGGGGAAATTGACACTTAATATTCAGGACTATTTGATGTTATCATTATATAAAATACCAAGTCATATAAACGAATGACTTACAAAGGAAAAATACATAATCCAATATGTCAAAAGAAATGAAATATCAAAACAAATGTTCTTCCAAATGAGTCCAAAATGATAAGGGAGACTAGGGTTGGTTCACTCAAATGCTCCTACTCTCAGCCCATTAAAGCCCAGCATCCCACTTGGTACCTGCCGCATGGAAAAGAAATGCGGTTGAGCTTTAAAAGCCCAGTGAACAGATATAATGAAACAAAAACTAAACATAATCAAAAATACAAATCGAATCAAAGGAAACTGATAACAAAATCGTAACAAATGAGCACAATGAGTCTATGAGTCAATGAGGAACCTGCAGAACACAATATTAACATATATCCAGAAGGAACAGAAATCAAAGAAAACTAAGGCAAAGCAAAGCAGCGAATCATTGAACAAATATAGGCACATATAAATAACCAAACATACAAGTATCGGAACATAATCACATAGGAGTTGATGAAAAATATCCTAATCAATCAAGCAACCAACAATGTAAAAGCATATCAGTCAGTGGATCAACTAAACATTAATATGGCAAAACAAACAAATCAAATAATCAGATATACATAAGCTAAGCAGAATTCTATAATCAGGCGAAATCAACTGAATAGAATGTCAGCATGGCAATCACACATGTCATAAAATCAACAATTAATAAACATAATAAATATCATAACAAGCTGAGATACTAATAGAAGTATAAGCATGCCAGTCACAAGTATAGGTAGGAAATACTGAACGAACATCATAATCAAATAAAGTAACTGAACAAGAATATAGCATGGCAACTAAACAAGTCAACTAGACAGATAACATAAGTTGAACCATATTCCTTCATCAACCAGTAGCATGAACAGAAGTGTAAACATGGCAGATCAACAAGTCAGGTAAACATCAATTATTATGCCAAACCGATAACATAAGCATCAGAAAATACCAAACAGAAGTACAAACATGGTAGTCACAAATAGCAGGTAGGATTACTAAATGATAATCATAGCCTACGAAATAATTGAACAAAGTATAACATGATAAACGGATAAATCAAATGATTACATACTAGCATGGCAACCAGACGAATCAAATAGTCACATAATAGCATGGTAAGCGGATAATCAGATATTAGCATGACAACTCATGAACCAGGTAACCACATACTAACATAGTAGAAAGAGAAATCATGTAATCATATATCATCATGGTAAACAGATGTACCAAATAATCATATAATAGCATATCACTTGAATCCAATAATCATATAATAGCTCAGTAATCAGATGAAGTGGTAGTTCTGAATTATACGCTTGGCAGCCAACCGAAATGGAGTGAAAGCATAGTAAATCAAGTAAACTGAAGCATGAGACCGATAGTCAAATGAATCACATAAGAATACTGAGTGAATAAGTTGTCAATTGAATGACTAAATAGGCATAGCAAACGAATGAATCAGAATATCAGATAGTCACATAATAACCAAAATCAGAATGTTGCCACGAGCACCTAATACTAAAGGAGATACTCCAATAGCCAAATCTAACAAATCACATATCATAATCCATATTTGCCAAATCATATCAAATCCGTCAAATCATATCAAATTATACATGGGTAGCTAGCCCAAATATACCAAACTGTGAGGGGGTGTATTGCACACATGCACCACATCACCAAAACTGAACTGAGTACCTAAGATGCATCCATACGCTCTCTGCAAAACAAATCAAATATACAAATGCCAGTTCGAGACTGTACGTACGTATTCATAATGTCCAAGTGCACACATCTCATAATCATATCAAAAGGGAACGTCGGGGACTAATCACACCGCCCCAGATAGTGTCTTGCCATTGGTGCATCAATGACATGGCCATGGTACCTCCATGGCTAGTTAGCTCGAGCAACTAACCAAATGAATCATATCAAATGAATTATATCAACATAACGGAATCATATCAAGCAAGGATCTCAAACCGATATCATATCAAACGAATAACTAATCGAATGTCGAATCAAAGGATCATACCAAAACGAATCATATATGTGGAAAACTAGAAGGGGGGGTTGAATAGTTTTGCCGATTTTAAGTTAGTTTCTAAAACCTTTAGATTCGATGTTATGTGAAATCGTATGGATGAAGATAAAGTATAGATCTTAGAGTAATGAAAGTAAATAAAGTAAAGCAAGGGATAGAAGTAACACAACCGATTTACAGTGGTTCGGCTACAAGGACACCTTCCTTGCCCTACTCCACTCCCCGAGTCACCTACTCGAGAGTTCAAGCACTATGTCAACAAACTCCTTCAACTTGACGGAGAAGCCTTCACAACGTTGCTTACACCTTTTTCCGGTACAAAGCTAAATACTGAGTCCATAACACGGAGGACCAAACCAACACGACTATTACACAACAACTATGTGAAATATCAAGTACAAGATCTTTGCTACAGAAATCTTGTGAAGAAACAAATCAATCAAGGACCCCTTGCTTGGATGACTTGTAGTAAGCTCGTGATCTCACCTTAGAGAAGGACCTATATGAGAATCACAATAGAAGAAAGAAGAAAAACTCTCTAGATCAAGAGATCTTTTGTTAGAAGAGAGTAAGAGTATCTGAGAGAGTTAGTAAGAAAAGGGGTAAAGAGAAATGAAGAAATGGCTCTCTATTTATAGGCAAAAACTTGCCACTGTTCCACGGATCCCGCAGATCCCTCCTTTAAGGGATCCGTCTAGTGTAATGTCAGGGATCCATGGGACACTCCTCTTTGCCCATGGGTTTTTTGGTTATGGGTCATGGGTCATGAGTTATGGGTTGGTCCATGGGTATTTCATTAGATACAATGTATCTAATAGATGCAATGCATCTAGTCGAATGGATATGGGTCAATACCATGGGTTATGGATATGCTCCATGGGTTGTGATTTTTACCCATCCTAATAAACTATTACAACAAATGATTTATTACAACAATTTGTATTAAATGACTATATGTAAATGCTTTACAAAAATAACATGTATCCTTATAATTTTACTTATGATAACATTATATTTGTTATCAACAAAACACAAAGAGATCGCTCAATATTAATAAACATTTTTACGGTTTATTTGTATTAACAGTCTCCCCCTTTTTGTTAATGACAAAACATAATGTTATAATGAGTAAAACTTAAGATTAGATGTATGTTTTGAAAGCCTAAGTTTTACTTCTTCTCCCCCTTTTTGTCAAAACAAAAAGTTAACCCAATGAAGAAATAAAAGGTGGAAAAAAATAGTCCACGTATCGCTTAATCCCCCTTGACGATAGCTCCCCCTAGATTGGGGCGTCAAGTAAGAAAAAATAAAAAATATGTGGAAAACTAGAAGGGGGGGGGGTTAAATAGTTTTGCCGATTTTAAGTTAGTTTCAAAAACTTTAGATTCGTTAATATGTGAGATCTTATGGATGTAGAGAAAGTATAGATCTAATGATAAATCAAGTAAATAAAGTAAAGTTAAGGGATAGAAATGACACAACCGATTTATAGTGGTTCGGCTACAAGGACACCTTCCTTGCCCTACTCCACTCCCCGAGTCACCTACTCGAGAGTTCAAGCACTATGTCAAAACTCCTTCACTTGGCGGAGAAGCCTTCACAACATTGCTTACACCTTTTTCCGGTACAAAGCTAAATACCGAGTCCGTAACACGGTGGACCAAACCAACACGACTATTATATAACAAATATGTGAAATATCAAATACAAGATCTTCGCTATAGAAATCTTGCAGAGGTACAAATCAATCAAGGACCCCTTGCTTGGATGACTTGTAGAATGCTCGTGATCTCGCCTTAGAGAAGGACCTATATGAGAATCACTAAAGAAAGAAAGAAGGAAGTACTCTCTAGATCAAGTGATCTTAGGTTCTATGGTTGAAACGAAACAAAACAAGCTACTTTGGTTTTGAACTTGAGACCTTAATGTTCTTTCGTTTAGCTTTCCTATGACCTTATCTACGGGGTGATCTTTGGACTCTTTAATGTTTATGACTTCATCATTTAAAGGTTCTTCTTCTTCAATTATCTTTTTCTTTATTACGATAGATTCACTTTCTACAATCTCGTCATCGACAAGAGGTGGAGAGGGTTTGGGTGGACTTTCATCAAATTTTATATTTAATGACTCTTCTACCTTCATTGTTTCTTTGTTTAATATGACGTAAGCTTTGCTATTTGGAGAGTAACCTAGAAAGATACCTTCGGTTGATTTAGAATCAAATTTTGTAAGGTAATTTTTAGTGTTAAGAATAAAACATTTGCTACCAAAGACTCTAAAGTGATCTAACGTAGGGTTTTTGCCTCGGAGTAACTCGTATGGAGTTTTACCTAAGATTGGTCTAATTAAGACTCGATTGAGTATGTACGTTGAAGTATCAATGGCATTGCACCAAAATTTTTGAGGTATGGATTGCTCATTAAGCATGGTTCGACTCATTTCTTGTAGGGTTCTATTCTTTCTTTCAACTACCCTATTCGATTGTGGAGTGCGCGGAGCCGAGAAATTGTGAGTAATACCCCATCCAAATTGCACTTCATTATCGAATTCCCTAACATGATCCGTCCTAATAGACACTATAGGACTTCCTAGTTGTCTTTGGATTTTCTTGCTTAATATTTCAAAATAATTAAACGTTTCCATTTTGTTCTTTAAGAATTTTATCCATGTATACCTAGAGTAATCATCCACTATGACCAAAGTGTAGTAGTTGCCTCCATAACTTTGGATAGCGGATGGACCAAAGAAATCCATATGTAATAATTCTAGACACTTAGTTGTAGACACCATGTTTTTAGCTCTATGACTAGAATGAACTTGTTTTCCTACATTACAAGCATCACAAAAGTGATGTTCATATTTTAACTTAGGTAGATCTCTTACTAGATATTTGGATGACAACGATTGAAGAAGTCGCATGTTGGCGTGACCCAATATTCAATGCCATAAGGTCGAATTATCATCCATAGAAGTAAGAAATAGTTTGTCTTTAGGTTCATTACCGATTTTAATGACATAGACTCCATGTTTCCTAATTCCTCTTCCTATGGTTATGCAATTTTTTAATATCTTACTACCGGTTTCGGTAAAAAGTACATTGCACTTTTTATCACATATTTTTCCTATACTTAAGAGGTTAAAGTTTAGGTTTTCTACGTGACACACATCGTTAATGGTTAGAGACTTGTTAGAAATCGTACCTTTACCGATGATTTTACTTTTGCTATTTCCAAACACCACATTACCTCCATTGAAGGATTCATATGTGGAGAGTAGATCCTTATTGCCGGTAATGTGCCTCGTGCACCCGCTATCCTTGACCCATTCATCCGGGACTAGGTCGACCTTTAAGCACACCTAAGAAAATAATTAACTCAAAAGTTTGGTCCCCATTTGTTCATGGGTCCATTAGTGTTAAACATTCCATTCATGTTAGTCATGTATGGATAAGATGAGTATGCATTCCATGGAGCAAAGTTTTGAAAAGGAAAACCATTTTGCATATTTGGGTTCCATCCCATTTGATGGTTACTTCTCGGGTACACATTATTAGGTCTCCTAGATGGATTAGGTTTTGAAAAAGATGGAGCTTTGTTTCTTGCAAAAGTAGGATTATATTTTGAAGGTGGTTGTCTAGTGGTGACATGAGTTGGTTTATTCCTATTAATGATAACAAACTCAGCTCTAGATGAAGAAGCTACGTTATTACCACTGTTTACTACAGCAGACCCATGGATCCCTGGCTTAATACTAGCCGGTTCCCTTTTGATGGGATTCGTGGGATCTGCCACAACAGTGGCTGGTTTTTCTAGTGCCTTAACAAATTATGTTTCTTTGTTTTCACTAGTTGATGGACCAAGTTGTTGAATACCTAAACCTTTTTGGTTGTTGCCGGTTTTAACATTATCTAATATCATATCTAAAGTATTCGTACTCATTCTAGCAATTTTAGAATCTAGTTGATGAACTAGTGTTTGAAGTTGAACGCAAAGTTCACATTCACCACTTGCTATTTTACCCCTTTCTAAACGTTTCAGTTTTGCTTTTAATTCTATGACTTCTTTATCTAAGCGTTGGTTTTGACTTTCTAAAAGCTTGTTTTTGTTAATTAGTTTTAAGCTAATATTGCATAGTTTGTTATATTCATTATGCAATGAGTCGTCATCAAGTGATGAGCTACTATAGTATTCGTGACATACCTCGTCATTTGCCATGAGACAAATTTCTTCGTCCTCCTCGTTGCTCATTCCTCACGTGCCGCTCATGAACGCCTTTTGATCATCTCGTTTGGGACACTTACTAATAAAGTGGTTTGGGTCCCCACATTGAAAGCAAGTACGATCATCTTTTGGCTTCTCGTCCTCTTTGCTTTTCCGAAAGCCTTTCTTATCGTCATACGGTTGTTTGACTTATCTTCCCTTCCTTCTAAAGAACTTTTTAAAGTCCCTTACCGCCATAGCGTACTCCTCGTCGTCACTACTCGAGGAGGAGTTCTCTTCATCGCTTGAACCCTTTTTGGCTTTAAGGGCAAGAGATTTGTGTTTCTCTTTCACCTTTGAGGCTTCGGAGTCTTTAGCAAGGACAAGCTCGTAGAATTTTAAGTTGCATATGAGTTCATCAAGGGTGAGGATTGTCAAATCTTTTGACTCTTCGATCGTCGTCACCTTGGATCTCCACTTTGATGGAAGTGCCCTTAGATATCTCCTAACAGGGTTACGGCTAGAAAAAGATTCATCAAGTGCTTGTAAAGATGTAATAATAGTATTAAAGTTAGCAAATGAATGATCTATAGTTTCCTCATCCGATATTGAAAATTGTTCATATTGTTAAACAAATAAATCAATTTTATTATTTTTAACTTGTTGATTACCTTGATGAGTTACAACTAAAGAATTCCTAATTTCTTTAGAGGTTTTAAGCATAGAAATTCTTTCAAATTCCTTTTTGGGTAAAGCATTATACAAAACCATTTTAGCTTCACTATTTTTAGAAAGCTTTTTCTTCATTTCATCATTTAGTTTATCATGAGGTATGTTAACTAAATTTCCTTTATCATCATTTGACGTAGCCTCAAAATCGCTTTCAACAATAATGTACCAAAGATCAATATCTTTAGACTTCACATATGTTTCGAATCTATTTTTCCAATATATAAAACCATTAGTTTCAAGTAGTGGTGGTCGTTGCATAGATTGCCCTTCCTTGTAATTTTCAGAACCCATAGTGATCGAAAAGTTTTTAAAATACGGTTTACTTTAAAACTTTTATAAACTTAGCTCTTGATGCCAATTGTGGAAAACTAGAAGGGGGGTTGAATAGTTTTGCCGATTTTAAGTTAGTTTCAAAAACTTTAGATTCGTTAATATGTGAGATCTTATGGATGTAGAGAAAGTATAGATCTAATGATAAAGCAAGTAAATAAAGTAAAGTTAAGGGATAGAAATGACATAACCGATTTATAGTGGTTCGGCTACAAGGACACCTTCCTTGCCCTACTCCACTCCCCGAGTCACCTACTCGAGAGTTCAAGCACTATGTCAACAAACTCCTTCACTTTGCGGAGAAGCCTTCACAACGTTGCTTACACCTTTTTCTGGTACAAAGCTAAATACCGAGTCCGTAATACGGTGGACCAAACCAACACGACTATTACACAGCAAATATGTGAAATACCAAATACAAGATCTTCGCTACAGAAATCTTGCGGAGGAACAAATCAATCAAGGACCCCTTGCTTGGATGACTTGTAGAATGCTCGTGATCTCGCCTTAGAGAAGGACCTATATGAGAATCACTAAAGAAAGAAAGAAGGAAGTACTCTCTAGATCAAGTGATCTTTTGTTAGAAGAGAATGAGAGTATATGAGAGAATTTGTAAGAAGAGGGGTGAGTTAGAATGAAGAAATTGCTCTCTATTTATAGGCAAATTCTTCCACTGTTCCCTGGATCCCACGGATCCCTCCCATTTGGGATCCGTCTAGTGTAATCCTAGGGATCCGTGGGACGCTCCTCTTTGCCCATGGGTTTTTTGGTTATGGGTCATGGGTTATGGGTTGGTCCATGGGTTTTCCTTTAGATTCAATGTATCTAATGAATACATTGTATCTAGTCAAATGGGTATGGGTTAATGGGTTATGGATGTGATCCATGGGTTGTGGTTTTTACCTATCCTAATAAACTATTACGACAAATGATTAATTACAACATTTTTGTATTTAAATGGCTATATGTAAATGCTTTACAAAAATAACATGTATCCTTATAATTGTACTTAAGATAACATTATATTTGTTATCAACAAAACACAAAGAGATCGCAAAATATTAATAAACGTTTTTACGGTTTATTTGTATTAACAAAATGCTATAAAGAAATGGTCAGTAGTAATATGCATAAATAATCTTGTGATTGACGAGAATCAAGATTGGGAGCCAAGGTATGTAAACAAGGCCTTGTAATAAAAAAATAAAATGTAGTGGTACTTATGCCACAAACAAGCATGTAAAAGTAAGAACAAGACTAAAAAAATACTAAACGTAATAAAAATGATTCCTTCCATGCTTGCATAAGGTTATGGATGGAGGTTTTGATGAGTAATAATGTTGATGCGATCAAGGATGAGGTTGGGTATGACTCGCATTTCTTCCCTAATCTCTATTACAATATCCCTAGTGGATTGGCAATGTTCACAATGTAAGTGATGTGGGTAATGAGTGCGAAAGTTTTCCGGGTGACTTTGAGTTGTGAGAAGCGGAAGTTGTGGTGGAAAAGTTGAAAAATACAGATCAAAGTCCGGAATGTTTGGAAGTGGTGGTGGAAAAGAACCTAGATGTTCTTGTAATACAATTGGAGATATAGGTGGTGAGGTTTCAAGGTCTTTGAAAATTGTGTTTGGGGAAGTGGGAGGTTTCAAAAAGGCTAGTTCTTTTTTTGTTTGTTGAGATCTTGTTGGAGTCTTAAGGAGTTTCAAAAGAGTGATCTTAGGTGGTGATGTTATAGGTGATGAAGTTGGTGTACTTCTTGGTGATGAAGGAGATGCTATAATGGAAGCATCTTGTGGTGAATGAGTTGTTGGTGATGAACCATTTGATGATGGTTTTGCTAAGCAACAAGGCCGGATGCTAATCCGTGCGGTTTTTCTAGATTTGGGTGGTGGTACTTTGGAAGGTGGGAGGACAAAGTTTTGGATTTCTTGAAAGTGGTTGTTTACTCTAGATGATTCACCTATGTTGAAAGATCTATTGGGTGACATGATGATGTTTGTTTGTAAGGTTGAGAGTGATAAATATGCAAGCATTTTGAGAATCCTATTTATAGAAAAATAATGTATTGTAATGAATGCTTGACCCAAAATGTGGATTAAAATCTAATGATTAGATATGAATTTAAGGCATGTGATCATGAGAACACAAGCATTAAATAACATACTCCAAAAAAAAAATAAAAGAAATGATGAAACTATTGAAGTTTTCATCCTAAGTGAGAAAAATAGAAGATAAAATTAGCTTCTGTCTCACGGATCCCACGGATCCTTCCTTTGAAGGATCCATCCAGCATTAAGGCTGGGATCAGTGGTATTGGTGATTCAGGCAGCTCAAAATTTTTCCTTTTTGGAGACATTTGTGCCTAATGTGTGCCTATATGCAAACCATTTGGAGTTGCGGTTATCTCGACTCCTAAAAAGAAAAGAAAAATAAACTAGAAGTGAAAAAGAATACTATTATGTGAGATAACCCGAGTTCTCCTAATTCATTGTTGCTTAAATGAATGTACCCGAAAACACATATTAGTTATGTGTCCTCTTTAGCTTTCAAAAGACATGAGATGCAATGAAAACGGGTTTTTACTTTGTATTAATAATGAAAAAGCGATTTGTCCTAAACGTGAGAAATGGGTTTTTATGAAAGTGATACAGGAAGAGGTATCCTTTTAGAAAACATTTTGAAAAGAGGTTTCTATGTGTGAATAAACTGTTTTATTTCTTTTTTTTTTTAAATATGTATGCAATTGGTGTTTGCAAAATGTACTTATCTTGAAAAATAGGAGAAAACCTATAAGTTATAAGTAAAAGCTTATCTTAGGTTTTGAAAATTCCCGTATTGCTTGTGAGTTGTGCGTGAAATAGAGATCCTAGACTCAGAAAGAAGAAGGCTAGTGTTTACATACCTTGTAGAGTTTAAAAGCTAATTACGACGATTGTTCCATGAGACCAAGACCAAGACGAAGTAGGTTGAATTGTTCCCGCTTCAACGGTTTGGTTAGGACGTCGGCTATGTTGTCTTCGGACGCTAACTTCTCAATAGAGATGATGTTCCCCTTTTGAACATTGTCTCTTAAGAAGTGATGACGAATCTCTATATGCTTTGTGCGAGAATGCAATACCGGATTTTTGCTTAAATCGATGGCACCTTTGTTGTCACATAAAATGGCTATGTCACTTAGATGAATGCCGTACTCAACTAACGCTTGTTTCATCCATAGTGCTTGTTGGCATGCTTTGTCGGCGGAGACATATTCGGCTTCAGTTGTTGATATTGCCAATGCCGTTTGCTTCTTTGAGAACCAAGATGTTAAACAACATCCCATAAAAGTACATACCCCACTTGTACTTTTTCGATCAACATAATCACCTTTACCGATGATTTTGCTTTTGCTAGTTCCAAATACCACATTTCCTCCATTAAATGATTCATATGTGGAGAATAAATCTTTATTGCCAGTCATGTGCCTCGTGCACCCGCTATCCTTGATCCACTCATCCGGATCTAGGTCGACCTTTAAGCACACCTAAAAAAATAATTAACTCAAAAGTTTGGTCCCCATTTGTTCATGGGTTCATTAGTGTTAAACATTCCATTCATGTTAGACATGTACGGATAAGATGAATATGCGTTCCATGGTGCGAAGTTTCGAAATGGAACACCATTTTGCATATTTGGATTCCATCCCATTTGATGGTTACTTCTCGGGTAAACATTATTAGGTCTCCTAGATGTGTTTGGTTTTGAAAATAATGGACCTTTGTTTCTTGCAAAACTTTGATTATATCTTGGAGGTGGTTGTCTAATGGTAATATGAGTTGGTTTCTTCTTATTAACATTAACGAAATCAGTTCTAGAAGAAGAAGCTATGTTATTACCACTGTTTGCTTCAGCAGACCCACGGATCCCTGGTTGTACACTAGCCGGTTCCCTTTGTGTGGGATCCGTGGGATCCGCCACAACAGTGGCTTGTTTTTCTAGTGCCTTAACGAATTGTGTTTCTTTGTTTTCGCTAGTTGATGCTTTAGTTTCCTGAAAACCTAGACCTTTTTGGTTGTTTCCTGTTTTAACACTATCCAATATCATATCTAAAGTATTAGTGTTCATTCTAGCAATCTTAGAATCTAGATGATCAACTAGTGTTTGAAGTTGAACGCAAAGTTAACATTCACCACTTGCTATTTTTTCCTTTTCTAGACGTTTTAATTTTGCCTTTAACTCTATGACTTCTTTTTCTAAACGTTGGTTTTGATTTTTCAAAAACTTGTTTTTGTTGATTACTTTTAAACTAATTTTGCAAAGTTTATCATATTCATTATGTAATGAGTCATCATCTAATGATGAGCTACTGTAGTATTCGTGACATACCTCATCATTTGTTATGAGACAAATTTCTTCGTCCTCCTCCTCGCTCATTCCCCATGAACCGCAAACGAATGCCTTTTGATCATCGCGTTTGGGACACTTACTAATAAAGTGGTTTGGGTCCCCACAATTAAATCAAGCGCGATCATCCCTTGGCTTCTCGTCCTCTTTGCTTTTCCGGAATCCTTTCTTGTCGTCATACGGTTGTTTGACGTATCTTCCCTTCCTTCTAAAGAACTTTTTGAAGTCCCTTACCGCCATGGCATAATCCTCGTCATCACTATCCGAAGAGGAGTCCTCTTCTTCACTTGAGAACTTCTTGGCTTTAAGGGCCAGAGATTTGTGCTTCTCTTTCACTTTTGAGGCTTCGGAATCCTTAGCGAGGACAAGCTCTAAGACCTTTAAGTTGCCTATGAGTTCATCAAGGGTGAGGATTGTCAAATCTTTTGACTCTTCGATTGCTGTCACCTTATATCTCCACTTGGATGGAAGTACCCTTAGATATTTCCTAACATGGTTACGGCTAGAGAAAGATTCATCAAGTGCTTTTAAATATGTAATTATAGTATTAAAGTTACCAAAAGAATGATCTATAGTTTCCTCATCCGATATTGAAAATTGTTCATATTGTTGAACAAATAAATATATTTTATTGTTTTTCACTTGTTGATTACCTTGATGAGTTACAACTAAATAATTCCAAATTTCTTTAGAGGTTTTAAGCATGGAGATTCTTTCGAATTCCTTTTTGGGTAACGCATTATACAAGACCATTTTAGCTTCACTATTTTTGGAAAGCTTTTTCTTAAGTTCATCGGTGAGTTTATCATGAGATATGTTAACTAAAATTCCATTTTCATCTTTTGCAGTGGCTTCAAAATCACCTTCAACAATGATGTACCAAAGATCAATATCTTTAGACTTCACATACGTTTTGAATCTATTTTTCCAATATATAAAACCATTAGTTTCAAGTAGTGAAGGTCGTTGCATGGATTGCCTTTCCTTGTAATTTTCAGAACCCATAGTGATCGAAAAGTTTTTAAAATACGGTTTACTTTAAAACTTTTATAAACTTAGCTCTGATACCAATTGTGGAAAACTAGAAGGGGGGTGGAATAGTTTTGCCGATTTTAAGTTAGTTTCTAAAACCTTTAGATTCGATGTTATGTAAAATCGTATGGATGAAGATAAAGTATAGATCTAAGAGTAATGAAAGTAAATAAAGTAAAGCAAGGGATAGAAATAACACAACCGATTTATAGTGGTTCGGCTACAAGGACACCTTCCTTGCCCTACTCCACTCCCCGAGTCACCTACTCGAGAGTTCAAGCACTATGTTAACAAACTCCTTCAACTTGGCGGAGAAGCCTTCACAACGTTGCTTACACCTTTTTCCGGTACAAAGCTAAATACCGAGTCCGTAACACGGAGGACCAAACCAACATGACTATTACACAACAACTATGTGAAATATCAAGTACAAGATCTTTGCTACATAAATCTTGTGGAGAAACAAATCAATCATGGACCCCTTGCTTGCATGACTTGTAGTAAGCTCGTGATCTCTCCTTAGAGAAGGACCTATATGAGAATCACAATAGAAGAAAGAAGAACAACTCTCTAGATCAAGTGATCTTTTGATAGAAGAGATTAAGAGTATCTGAGAGAGTTAGTAAGAAAAGGGGTGAAGAGAAATGAAGAACTGGCACTCTATTTATAGGCAAAAACTTGCCACTGTTCCACGGATCCCACGGATCCCTTCCTTAAGGGATCCATCTAGTGTAATGTCAGGGATCTGTGGGACGCTCCTCTTTGCCCATAGGTTTTTTGGTTATGGGTCATAGGTCATGAGTTATTGGTTGGTCTATGGGTATTTCATTAGATACAATGTATCTAATAGATGCAATGCATCTAGTCAAATGGATATGGGTCAATACCATGGGTTGTGATTTTTACCCATCCTAATAAACTATTACAACAAATGATTTATTACAACAATTTGTATTAAATGACTATATGTAAATGCTTTACAAAAATAACATGTATCTTTATAATTTTACTTATGATAACATTATATTTGTTATCAACAAAACACAAAGAGATCGCTCAATATTAATAAACGTTTTTACGGTTTATTTGTATTAACAATATCAAATGGATCATATCAAATCAAAGCAAGGAGAATACGAATCGAATATCAAATATGGACAAGAGTCATGAGAGAAAAGAAGTGTCATTACTAAAATGACGGAATATCTATACCTCAAGGTGTGTGCACGAGAGCTAAGCACACAAAGCAGATCACCAGAAAACACACAAGGAAAACAGCTACTCCTTCCTCCACGGATCTACACGAATAATGATCGTTTAATTATTTAGAAAGCTCTTTCACAGTTTTAGGGTTCATCGATATTCATATTTCATAATCAAGGTTTCTTTCCACTTTTAGAAACTTTCCGAATTAAGTAACTTTCTAGAATTAGTAAACTTTTAGGGTTACAAATGACAATCAAGTAAACTTTAAGGCTTTCCCAATATCTTAGTTTAGGGTTTAATATGCATTTTAGCAAAGCTTAGGATTAAATGTGTAACTTATCAAAGTGTACGGTTTAATGTGTAAATTTATATCTAGTTTAACACATTTCATAATACACGTATTAACAGCCTTTAAAATTCATGCATACGACACACTCAAGTTACCAATTCAGTCCAAGAATACGAGCCTTTATAAACCTTTCGTAACACATACACACGCCTAGTTTTTTTTTTTTTTAGTTTTAACTGCTCTAGTACATGGTTAACTCTGGACATTAATAACTACGTACATAAGCTAATATAACTTATCGTTTCCAGTTTCACGTAAAATCAATCCCTTTTGAAAGTTGTTTATCATCGAATGATCAAAATGATCACAAATCTTATGAGTAACATCTTACTGGTAATCAAGTTGGTAAAAATATTGTATTGCATATTACTATATATGCATCAACCATAAACAATGCATGCACTGTATTCTTTTCTTTATCATTTATATCATGCCAACGTTTTTCATATCATTTTAAGATTTCATTACACCATTTTGTAAAAACAAACTTCATGCAAAAATGTTGATGTTAGTAGCAAACATATCAATTCACTATATCAGTACCTTTCATGCCTACGTATTTCATGCATATTTGTTTTGTTTATATTTGTTACCCATGCATATTCATGTCATTATATGTGTTTATGTTACATGATATTTTACATGTTTCGATCTATATTATGATTCTAACGTTTCGGATTATGTCATATTAACTCATGACTAAGATCTCTTATGACATAACACTTATGATTAGTGTGTGATTTGCTATTAAAATGATAGTTCAAGACCCGCGACTTACCGATTCATTGATAATGGTGATTTCGATTATGGTTCTAGTATAACAAGGTCATGCTACCACTTATTTAACTTCCTTCATATATGCAGCGTATGATTATATATTGAGATGATGGTGAAAGATGGACCTTAAGGATGAACGAGGACGTATCGAAAAGATACAATTACCCATTTGAAATCAAACCGAACACAACACATAATTCAACAAGGTACAACCAAACCCAAAACTCAGCCGTATACGATTAGCTACCCGTACCAATCACTAGGCCAAAACCGCAACCCACACACGAACCGAAACCAATTCTAACCACGAACCACAAATCGAACAGAACTCGAACTAGAGCAAGCAAACCCAAAATTTGGACGCCTAGCATTACTCACTGTTTATTCATACAAACTTATTTGAGATTTGGAGTATTGTTTTAATTTTTTTTTTTTTTTTTTGAGATTTTGCAAAGAATGAGTATGGTATATGATCGCATGTTAAACGAACTTGTCGATAAAATCGGGATAAGAAGGAGAAATAATAGACCGAGTATTCAATATTCCATCTTGACCAAGTATATAAAGATATGATCAAATATTCTATTTCTTTGTCTTTCATCCGTTTTTATTTATTTATTTATTTTCTATTTTTGTTTTATTTTTTTTTGTAAAAGATACATGCACTAGTTGAGACACACATATATATTTTTATACTTGAGGTATTACCAAAATAATTACTAAATGTTAGTTAAGGTTTCGGGGTGTTATACTTCCCTTACATTTTGTATATATGACAGTTTTCAAGAGTCAAGCACTTCTTTCAACCCCTTTTTTATACAAATATAATGTGTTTTACAAAACGATAGCCTTTACACATTTCAAATGATTTTCGATTCGTTTGGCTCACCTAACATATGCTAACAAGCTGATATACTGCCATTTGATAGCGGCTTAATCGGTCACAATAAAAATACATAGTTTAACATGACATATGCTAGCTGATATACCAAACTTTCTTATTACAGCCTTGTAAATTTTAACTTGCATTTATGTTACAGAGGTGGTGACAATGGCAGTGATTATTCCTCGGTCAGGTTACACAGGTCCTTCAATGAATCCAGCCACTGTGAGTATTACAAAATTATTTTTGTAAATAACTTGTTAATCGGGCCTGATATTTTTAACTTGCCAAATGCATGCAATTTCGTGTTTTACAAACTATCCTGACCCACCTATTTTTGCCACCTCTAGTCACAAAATTTAACTGAAATGTGTAAAAGTCTGACTTGATGATAGCACTTCGCGTGTCTTGCTCAGCCTTCTCTACAACGAACTTGGTCCGCTCTGTTGGTATCTATTCACAGGAGGCCTAAACTCGATCCAATTCCTTTGCATGACATGTTTGTAATTGACCATAGTATTCGAATGTTAGTGAGACTAAAACGATATGTGTATGTGTAGAAACAGGATATATGTAAACACTGATATGATAAATATAAACGTTGGAATGAGATGTTTACATAAGACTCGATATATCCTATTTATAGTTCATGAAACGACATGATTGTAGAAGTCAACCATTGTGTCTTTTCCCCTTGTAACCGTTTTCTAACTGCCATAAAGTTAACTGCCATAATCAAAAACTAAATAAATTAACTAAGGGGCTATTTGGGTCAAGTGTTAACCCAACCCATTACATTGCCCTTATTGACCCATACGACTTAAAACATAAAGTAAATTGTTCAATTTAACATTCTAAGACATTATAAAGCTACATCTCCCTCCTAATGCTTAAATGTTGAAGTTTCCATCTTCTTGGTTCTTGTTCTTCAAGTGATGATAATGAAATCACCACTACTTGATGCGCTTTCTTCCTTTTCTTCATTTGTTGTATCTTCCATGTTGCTATCCATCTTGACATCACTTTGAGAAGTCTTGCATCTCTTCCTTGGAGATTCTTCATGTGCACCATCTATTTCAACACTTATCCCTGCAAAACCTAATGGTTCTTTTACACAAGCAGCCTCACTGCTTTTCCCAACCATTTCATCCCTTGGCTTTTCCTGCTTGGATCTTTGTGCTTCCTCATAGTAAATTTTCACCAATGCTATATATTCCCTATAGCATTCCCTGACTTCTTGCTCGTTCTCTTGTGCCAAACCCAATAACTTTGCAAGATTGTTCCATTTGTTGTTGAATGAAACATTCATGTAACCACCCAAACTATCCACAAACTTATATAATCCCAACAAATCTACCTTTGTCACCCCAATAACCGGTGGAAAATCTCCTAACACATCTTGTCCTAAATAACCTTGGTAGAACCATTCTAATAATTCCATGAACTTCTTTCCCAACACTTCCCAATTTCTATATACTAATTTGTCAATCTTAATTAAATCTAAGAAAGACAAAAACCTAGGGAAAGTGTTTACCTTCATGGAATATAGCATCATATTTAGACTTAAATACTATTCATCAATGTAATCTTGAGTGTCTTCCTTATCCATCTTTAGATCCTCCATGTCTTTGATCAACAAGCACTCATCTCTTGGATCAATCGACTGAAAATATTCCTCTAGGAATCTGTTGTGACTTTCGACCATGCTTCCTTCATCCTTTGCCATCATGCCTTCATCTTGCACTTCCAATGGCCTTTTTCCATTATCAAACATGTACTTCAAACTGCATGTGTCGTTTCCATATGTCACAATAAAACCCTGATCTTCTAACTGATTGATGCTCGATACGTTTAATGTGATCTCTGGTGTATAGCGCACATTGGGTATCAACAAACCACCTTCCTTTGTTTCCACAATAGCCTCACCGACACCATAAGAAAAGATAAATTTCTTTTCCTTTTCTTCAGTGCCCTCCATCTTGAATCTGTTGAGCATTCGCTTGAATAACATTCTTGTGGGACTCATGTGCTTCTTGTAAGCACTACTAAAAAACCAAATATCATTCCAACTCCCTTGATCCAAACCCTCAATCATGTAATCCGTGGTAACATATACTTTGTCCGTCTCATACTTGAGTTTTTCATGCACTTCTAATGTCGTTGGCTTCATCTTGCTTGGTTCCTGATTCATGGTTTATCTTCTTGTTTGTACACTTCCAGTATATGTGTCCACGAGTTTTACAAATAAAACAACGTGCCCTCCTTTCTTTTTTGGATAAACCCACGCCTTCTCCTATTTGTTTGCAAGGAGGTTGAGTTTTTGAGGAATTGTAAGACACAACTTCCTCTACCTTATCTCTTAGTAACTGCTTTCCTTCAGGGGATAAGTATTTCTTTTGTTTGCCCTATCGTGACATATTGGATGGGTTTTCCCTTTGCAATAACTTTTTGTTGAGAGCGATTTGACTGTGCCTCTGCATTTGCTTCGTCCAGGCATCGGAACCGAGGCTCTGATACCAATGTTGGTATCTATTCACAGGCCTAAACTCGAGCCAATTCCTTTGCATGACGTGTTTGTAATTGACCATAGTATTCGAATGTAAGTGAGACTAAAACGATATGTGTATGTGTAGAAACAGGATATTTGTAAACACTGATATGATAAATATAAACTTTGGAATGAGATGTTTACATAACACTCGATCTATCCTATTTATAGTTCATGAAACGACATGATTGTAGAAGTTAACCATTGTGTCATTTCCCCTTGTAACCATTTTCTAACTGCCATAAAGTTAACTGCTATAACCAAAAACTAAATAAACTAACTAAGGGGTTGTTTAGGTCAAGTGTTAACCCAGCCCATTACATTACCCTTATTGACCCATACGACTTAAAACATAAAGTAACTTGTTCAATTTAACATTCTAAGACATTATAAAGCTACACGCTCTTCATGTGCAGCCACTTGCTTGCCTTCAATTGCAGCAGTAAATTCCCACCCAAAAGTAAGACATGTAATGGACACATCATCTAATACCATTTTGAAATTGGTAGCCCTGCCTCTCAGTTTTCTCCTTATCTCCCTACTACTAACGGCCTGCACTTAAATGGTCTAATCGAGTATACCAACAAAAGGCATTACTAAACATGAAAGAATAGTTGGAAGTGAAAACATGTGCTTTTAATGCGGACATGTGCCTTTAATGCGGGTCGCATCAAGTTTGGTCAATCCACAAACACTTTTTATCAGTTTAACTTTTTTTAAAAGATGGTTAAAACCACTAGTTTGTTGAAATAAAAATATTCCGTCGTAAATACTTTAATAGAAATAACCAATTCAGAAGTCTTGTGCATAAGTATACACTTCAAACGATTGAAAGGATTGTATATGTTTTTAAGTATAAAATTGCAAACAGTATCTAAAAAATATTTATTTTTAAGCAAAAATAATAATAAATAATGAATCCCAAAGACTCCCTTAACATAAATAAAAACTAATGTAGTAAAGGGGTGTTTGTGTTAGCTTACTTTCTGAGCGTATCTTATTTTCTGAGCCTATCAGCTTAGGATGTGTAAAAGCTAATATAAACTCACATCTTTCTGATTACTATATTGAGTCTATGCACTGTGTCGCAGGCTGAAGGAGATAAGCAAATTATAAGCCGAAATCAGATAAGTCGAAAAAGGGAAGCTAATCCCATAACATTTTCTAAAACTACTTAAAACTATATCCTACAACAACATAATTAACAACAAAAATTTAATTTTAGGAAAATTACTTCACCAATGATATTCTATCTAGGTGTGAAACTGTCACACCCCCAATGTGTTGCAGCGGAAAAGTAACCAGAGGCGTGACGTTCATACCACAAAGTCAAGAATATAAAGAACGACCTCTATATGAGCCGTTTTTAAATATACATTTGATCGAATAAAATAAGTTGTAACATTAATAAGTCTTAAAAGTACAAGTCCCAAATATAAAGTAGTTTAACGTTCAAATCGGATGTTATGATAGTGATAGAAATCTTCTTGATGGCATGCTTGTTAATAAGACCAAATGATATGCTCCAATGTCTACCAGGTTAGAGTGATCAACAACCTGATGCTAAAATGTCAAGAATAATGTTGGTGAGTTCATAGTTTTATGTAAAGGAAAATATCATGTGCGGACCACAAGATTTTAACGTATGACCATTATAACAAATGCAATGTCATATGAAAAGATAACACTATTGCCCTAAGCTCATGACCCTGAAGCGTTAACGTAATTTGTATGCATAAATGCACATGTAAATGAATGCCCCCAGTAAGTGTCTAGCCAAACAATTAATATGCCCTCAAATGATATGCGTCCGTTTACCCAGTTGGTGCGACCAACCCGGACGGAGGTGTCAATGGTATGTGCAAAAACACATACCATTTCTTTACCAAAATAGACCCAAAATAACCAAGAAAGAGCCGTTTATGCCTAATATTTGTTGGTTTCTTGAGTTTATGCATGTCCAGGTACGGATATGGCAAAACACACAAAAGAAAGACAAATCGGACAAACACCGAGCACGAGAAGGAAGAGAGTGCAAAAGCTGAAGCCGGGAAATCAGAATTGAGTGAATTTGAAGTTTTGAATGCTCGAAGGATGATTTTTGAAAGTTTGGATCAACTTTGAAGAAATGACAAAATCAGTCCCTCAAGTTTTGCAACATGACAAAATCTACCCTTGGAGTTTCAAAAATGGCAAATTTGGTCCCTCATCTTTCAAACATTTGCAAAATATACCCTTATACCCATTTTCCCCTAAACACCCTTTAATTTTCACCATTTTACAGTTTAAACCCTTTAAATAAAATAAACCTTTCACTTTTTTACTTAAATAAAACAAAAGGTTAAAAACCATTTACCCCATTCAAACATAAATCTGCCCTGTCAAAACTCTAAACCCAATTGAACCTTACACCTCTAAACGACCCTACCAAATCCATGTGAACTATTAGGATCATATGTATGGATGATATGGTGAATCGGGAGGTCTTGAAAGATGGAAGAACACCATCTTCAAGTTAGAGAGAGAAGAGAAACTAGTGTGTGTATTATTAAGGAAAATAAAAGCTTACACTAAGAGTCTCACCCTTCTAAGAAAGTCTGGGAGGGTATTTATACCTAAACACATACAACTATGACTAAATGACATAACAAGCCCTTGTGTTTAAGGTAACAAAGATAGAAAATGTAATCCCCTCAATGTCGTTCCATTTACGAGTTAGGAGCGATTCCAACAATCTTCCCCCAATGGGACGACATAAGGGATTACTTACAACATTTCCTACAAGTATAAAAAACAAATAAAGAAAGGTCTTCATAAGCTCTTCAAATGCTGAGGATGATGAAAGTTTACTCTCTTTGTCTTCTTCTTGTACCTCGACTTGAGAACCGTTTTCTTCACTTGTAGGCAAATGATGTAATAAGCATAAATTGGATTAACTTCCTCCAAATTCATGCCGCATGTCTTTAGCAGCTTCTTCGTACACTCATTTTTGGTGAAGTTTCTGAATCAGCTTCCCCCCAAACTAACAACCGTCTTCAGCAGATTCGAAACTTTGATGTAGTGAACATTTCCTCTAACTTTTGAAATTTTCAGTACGCAGCGGAATTTGTAGATGAGCAGTAAACCACACAAGGTAAATCTGACTTGTTTCAGAAAATCCGTTCGGGGGTAACATGCGAGAAATCAACAAGATCTTCTCACGTATGTAGATGCTTCACACCAAACAAACCACGAAAGACGAAATGAAACGACTTCCCCCTGAATGTTGCGGTCTATCGGAATAATAATCACTTGTGAATATGCAGTTACTCGATAAAATAACCGTGTGTGAGGCATCATAACATCCAAGCTGTTTTACTCAGAAGCCATATCTGTAAGCTCATCAAAATTAGCGTGAATCGTTTCCATAATCTCCATTGTACGACGATTCCAGATTCAGTATCCTTTTGAGTTTTCACAGTATCCAACGAAGACTCCGATGTCAGCTTTAGCCTTGAGCTTTCCAAAATCATCACGATCATTATTTGGGTAACAAAGAGAGCCAAATACATGAAAGTGTTTGAGATTCGGTTTGCGTTATGGATAAGCTCATAAGGTGTTTTGTTGTGGCGTTTGGTTATCATAGAACAGTTTTGAGTGTAGCATGCAGTTGACACGGCTTCTGCCCACAAGTAGTCTGGAAGTTTTGCATTTATCAACATTGTTCTTGCAGCTTCTACTAACATATGGTTTCGTCTTTCAACAACTCCATTTTGTTCTGGTGTTCGTGCAATTGATGTTTGATGCTCAATTCCTACTTTCTCATAATATTCACGAAGAGTTTGATTCACAAATTCAGTTCCTCTGTCTGTTCTGATTTTTCTGACTGTGTTCCAGAGCTGAACTTGAATTTTCGTGAGAAAGGTGATGATCATTTGAGGAGCTTGGTCTTTACGTCGAAGAAAATAAACCCAAGTCCATCTTGAGTAGTCATCGACAATTACAAGAATGTAGCGTTTGCCATTGATCGTCTGCACACGCATCGGGCCACACAAATCCATGTGAAGAAGATGAAGCACATGCTGAGAGTTATGTTCCACCTTTGAAGGAAAGTGAGCACGAGTGCTTTTCCCTTGTTCACACGCTGAGCATAGATGATCTTTAGAATACCGAAATCTTGGAAGACCTTCAACAAGTTTGTAACGTGCAAGACTGGTTATGGTTTGAAAGTTCAAGTGTGAAAGTCGACGGTGCCACAACCAAGATTTTGTTGATGTTGCCTTAGAAAGTAGACAGGTAGGAGATGAATCAATCATTTCTTGCATTCAGATTGTGTAAAGGCTTGATGTGCGGGTTCCAGACATGAGATCGTTTCCTTGTTGATAGTTCACTAGTTTTACAAACACAAGTAATATAGAAAGAGATAAGGCGATTGAACAAGTAAACAAGCACACATACACGATAAGAGTAGCACGGTTAGGCGTAGGAATATGTGTGAAAAGAAAACTTGAACAACCAACCCTCAAATGAGGGTTTACAAGAGTATTTATAGGAGGGAAGCTAGGGCAACACTCCTAGTTCCCTTCCTTGCCTTTATGGGCTTGGGCCTAAGCTCATGGGCCTTCTACATAAGCTTAAGGCTAATAACAAACATAAAGGCCATAATAAAGCTAACTATTACATATTAATTACAAACACTTGATTATGGTTTAGGAGTGATTCCAACAATCTCCCCCTCAAGTGTTGGTGATGAACGGTGAAGGCGTTGATGTAATAGTAGCTCTAACGTCTTCTGACATTCTTCTTTCTTGTGAGAAGAATTGCCTTGATTCGAACAATCTCCCCAGTGTAGAGAGATAGTTGTCTTTGAACAGTTATGCTTTGACGTCATCTTTAACTTTGTTCTTTGATCGTTGTTCTTTGTGGTGAAAGTGATAGTATGTTGTAGTCTGCATCAGTCTACCTCAGGTCTGCTTCGCTGCTCCAGTATCTCCACGTCATTCTTCAACATGCTGACACGCTCTTTGACGTTGGAATTCAATACTGATGAAGTTCTTTAAGTCTTTAACTTTGTAGATTCTTTGGTTTGACGAAGAATCATTCTGACTGTTGTGTTGCTTTTGAATAGAACTTCCATTAGTGAGGTTGGCGTGAGCATGAGAAGAATCAGCACGATCATCCCGCTCCGGAGCTTCCATAAGAAGAAAACATTTCAAACGGTTAGTAATAAGCAGGTTCCGGCACTTACAAGTTTGAACTTTGAGAGTGTTAACAGCATAGTGTGAAAACACAACTCTAATTCTTACAAAGGCCGTTCCTGAACTGGAGTCCCACAAGTGAGATAACGCGATGTACCGAAGTACATCTACAGTTCAGATGAGTCGCTGAGGTACACCGTAGCATCACCTCACGACTGTAGACCGATTGAGACACACTCCGCGTAATCCACGGGGAGTTACCGAAGTGACCTGCTGTCAGGGCTGTTTGATGTTGACCCTGGCAGGAGTTTCCATTCAATCACTGAGGATCACAGTTGTGAACCTCTCATAAATGTTCTCGACAGATTGCTAAGATCTGTGAAGGACTCGATATGAACCACTGATGATCTTATTTGTTGATCGTCAAGTGATAAATGTCAAGTGTTCCTAAGAGATCTTTTGATGAATCTCGTGGCTCTAGACTCAATAGTGCGTTTTGGTTTTCCTGAGCGGAGACTAGGGAGAGGGTCTCCTTCTTCAATACCAGCGATCTCTAAGAGAAAGCCAATAGTTTACGTAAGGTTCCCTGTGAGAATGAAACAAGCTTCTGTTGAGAGAAACTTGAGTGGCTAAGAAGGTTTAGTGCATGCGTCACTGGGTCCATGACGACTTTTAATCTTCAATACCGGTGTCACTAAGTGACAACCAGTAGCATATGAATTGAACCCGGTGTCTGCCCTAAGTTGAATAATCTGGAGGGCTATTTCTTTTCATCCTTTTCTTTGAATTTCTTTTTTGATTCTTCAACTCCTTCTTTCTCCGATTCTCATTTTCTCCTTTTTACAATCAAACCTAAGGACTTCTAATTACTAACTATTTGTGATGTCCTTGGGTAGATCCCTCCGGCTCTGGCGGATCATAGGACGGTTATTCCTAACCTTAGTCACCTTATAACTCCATGACTAACCTATGTTGCCATTAAAACCACTGTTGTGAAATATCTCTCGATGGGTTTGCTAATGAAAATCATGTTTGAACCACTATGAGAGATAGGATTTAGCATAAATACTCCCCCTCCTCATGTGCTTAATAGTTTTAATGGTTTAAATGCACAGTGAGGAAAGAGCGCGCACATTTTGAATTGATCCACTGGAGATAGACAATCCCCCGCGAGACACGGTTACGTTGCATAGTTAAAGAGTTACATTGTCAGCTTTTAGGTGACAACTAGCTCTAATAACTACCTTGAAGTTGTAGAAAAACCTCGAAAGGTTGTCATACCCGTCAGAGTTCATGTCTACCAAGAGTGTCTCAAATGGTACTTTCTACTTGGACAAGTCCTTTGCGAGACACGTTTACATTACTAGCGAACTAGCTTGAAATTATTACCCGTCCAGGACAAGTCTTTTCGAGTTACTAACAGTTTAGTACCGTCAATTCGTTGGTTAAGTCTATTACACAAAGATTCATTTGCATTTACACAACATATTTCTTATCACATAATTTTCTCCCCCTCAAAAATGGCATATAAGATGTTATTTTTGAAACGTTTGAGAATAAATATGACCATTTCGAGTGTTGCGGGAAGAGGGACCACTATGAACAATTTGTGAACAAAGTTTAATTCAAATACTCCCCCTCAACTAGTGATATAAACGGTTGAGGTTTTGAAAATCATATGGGGAAGTACTTGTTCTTTTGAGCAAAACCTTGAAAAATGAAAGGTTTGATAGGTTTTACTCAAAAGTAAGAAGCTTTCGCTCCTTTTATAAGGATTGTGGCACTGAAGCGTACCACAGGGTCCTTTCTTGACAATTACGGGTTGTACACTGTTATGTGTGCACAAGCCATTGACATATATAATCACACATCCAAATTTGTAATGAAAGAACCAATTCAAGGGGTACCAGGAAGTGCAGTGATGTTCCCAGGAGTGCGCACAGGGCGTTGAAAGCCGGTTATGTTAATCCTGGGTCGACCACCAACATAGCTCTCCAATCGTCTGAACTGATCCCGTCTGAACAACCTTTCATCAATCATTGTGATGATTCGTCTCACATCCCTCCTTTCCTGAGAATTCCATCGCTTAGGAGACCCAATTTTCTGGCGTATATCCTTCAACCTGTACGCCAATCCGTCCCTAACCAGCTTCAACGTATGATCCCCGAATTTCTGAAGATCACTACACGCCATTAAGCAGTTTCTTTGAAGTTCACTGCGGTAAACAACTCCGAAAGGTTTGCTGATGAGCGTATATTGAGATAGCTGATTGATGTCGGGAAGATCAAGCGTTGGAGGAGTGAGGTTGACACGCGTCTGATAAGATTCAACAGCCAGCTGGATATCTCACACGTTCTTTGATCACGATGCGTCTAATGAAGATGAGAAGTGACTTGATAAATTTGCGTTGAACTTCATTCGAGAATTGTCTCATACAACCCTGTACTTTGGCAAGGTACATGTCTTCGATGTCGTTGAGGGACAAATTCTCAAAGTCAGCTTCGGAGAATGCATAGTCCTGTTCATCTTGTCGTTTGACTATGATATTCTTCAAGAAGGTGTAGTCCCACTTAGACTTGAGATCAACGTGTTTGATGGCCACGATGTCCTTAGAACTGTACACTGCGTGTTGAGACTTCTGAACCAGGCAGCTTCTGTAGTAGATTCTTCGGCGTTCAGGCCAATGATGAATCCCATACAATGCATCTTGGTCGTATGCTTGCACGTTGTCAGAAAACAAGCGATTTGCACGTTCCTCGATAGCTATGCAGTTTGAGTAAATAGCTGCTGGGAATGGAAGAGTCAACGATGTAGCGTATTTTCGCGAACCATCGCTACCGTGTAAGAGAAAATCCAGGTCTCTGTTAAAGAAGTATCGGAAGGTAATCCGTGGTTCATCTGCTTGGCCAATGGTCGGTAGGGGTTTGGTCCAATCGGTGTAGTATGGAGGGTTGTCCCTTTGTGTGAAGTCAATGTTTGCTTCCGGATTGAGCCAATCCATGTTGTTAGACATAGCTCGAGCGATGTTCTCAAGATGATATTCGACCTCGAGGGCGCTTTCAGAGCTGTCTTTTAGAAGTTGAAACGCTTCATTCTTGATTCGCTTCAACTCAGATTTCGTCATTTTCTTCACATGGAACTTTTCTTGCAAAAGTTTTGCGTGCTCCAATGTAGAACCGTCTACCAAGTCTTGACCTTCATCAGGGTAGGGAGTTTGATTGACAAGTGTGGAGAACCATTCAAACTCTTCGGTTTTATCGTCATCTAGCCATGATACGACTTCAGGCTGAGTCGTCTTTTTCTTCTTTTTGGAAGGCCTTGATGATGATTCTGGTCTCTGCACTTGTTTGGGTGAGGTGGGTTGTTGTAGGGGCTCAAGGACCTCTTCATCATCACCACCCGTATACTCAAAGTAATCACCTGTTTTTTGAGTCAGGGTTGGTAACTCGGAATCGTCCTGAGGTTTTTCAGTTGAAGAACGAGGAGGGGACCTTTGTTGAACAGGAGTCCTGTGAGGAGGAGGTGGCATCGAAGAGGATTCACCAGACTGCTTCTAACGTTAAGGTGCAGAGTCTTTGTCCTTATCCTTATCTTCATCGTCTCTGGGACGTTTCAGCTTTTCTGCTTCAAATCTACAAGCTTCTTGAAGTTGGTAGTCAAGCAATGCTTGATACAATTTTGCTTCTTCAGAGTTGAACCTCGCAGATTGTGGCGACATTTGTGTCACAAGCTTGGCTATCAATTAATTATTCGAGAACACGACCGGATCGGTCGGATTGATTGTGACGGTTAAGGGTGTCGATCGAATAGTTTGCTTGGCGATTTGCATCAGATTTGGATAAAGTTGTCTGGTGAACAACTCCTTTGTGACCTTAGGAACGTACTCCAGAAGGTACTTTTTCGTATAGCCTTCGATCATTTCGTTCAGTTCCTCCTGACGGTGTTGTTTCATGAATTCCTGAACAAACTTCCTTTCCTTTTGCATCTTTTCATTCTCGTCATACAGATGCTGTATGTGATCAGCAAAGAAATTTAGCTTCTTGTTGAGCACGTCTTTCTTTCTGACTTGTTTGAGGGCTTTGGTAATCCGTTCATGATCTTGAGAAATCCAAGATCGAGGTGGTTTCTTCACAGATTTGGATGTTGATTTTGTTGATTTCATTAATGGTGGTGGTGATGAGTGAGATGAAGAGTCTGATGATGAGGAGACATGAGGAGGCTCGGGGTCCTTAGGCGGTTCAGAAGTTTCCTTCTGTGAATGTGTGGGACTTTCCAGAAGCAACTTGTCATAATCATCATCTTTATCTTTCTTAGACTTCTCAGTTTCTGGATTCTCAAAGTCATACACTATAGTATCTTCCACAGGCGGTTGTTGTTGCATAAGAGTGGTGGTACCAACTCCCTTATCGGGTCGATTAACCGCATCAGGAGTTGGTTCGGAGTGGGTTGCACCACTTGATCCTCCGGGACCACCCATTTGATCTTTTGCAAACACTTCAGCCTTGTGTTGATGTCTAAGTCGTTTGACTTTCTTCTTGTACTCAATTTCCGGTGGCTCTTCAACATTTTCACTTTCAGAGCTTTCATCAAATGTCTCAAGTACAGGAGTCTTCCCTTTACTTTTGTCAGCTTGAGGACTTGGAGGTTTTGGAATGTCTGAGACATCTTGTGCAGTTTCAGAATAATGAATCTCCTCGTCTGATTCTGTTCCTTCAGAACTTTCGTCCAAAAGCTTTCTTGGAGGTTCAGGTGTAGAGGATGGAATAGGAGTAGCTTCCTGAGAGGGAACTTTCTTCTTAGGAGTAGGTTTCCTCTTTGGAATAGGTTTCCTCTTTGGAACATTCCTCTGACTATCTGTACTTGTGGCACTTCCAGCACTGTCTCTTCTGGTCCTTCGAGTAGGTGTCCCAGAAGCCTTTTCATCAAGGTGTCCAACTTTACCTTCTTTAACGGCTACCCGATACCTTTTGTATGTTTCCAGCTTTTTGATTTCCTCTGTAAGAAGGTGATCGGGTAATTCAGCTCCCTGTTTCTTCGTAGACGTTTCTTTGATTCTGACAGATAGAATGTGCTCAGTCTGGATGTCATGATTATCTGGGTCATTGATTCTCCTGGGGATATCAGGATGAAGTCCAAGAGCTCTTTGAATCAACAACTTGGTGTATCTGACATAGGGAATTTTGTTGCCAAGCTTCTTCTGAAACAGCATCATGTCTTCCCAAAGCAGTGCTTCAATTATGATGTCCTTCTTGTTGATCAGAGACCAGAAAATCTGCAGTTCCATGAGCTTGGGATGCTCATATCCACTGTCACGACCCGAGACTGATTTGGTGATGATCATATAGAGTGTCCTCCATGGTTGAGGAATATTCTTCAGCTACACGTGAGAGTGCTTAGAAATGATTCCTTTAGCTTCATCATAACCAATATCTATCAAGAATTGCAGGACAGTCTGTTCAGTAGGGGTGGCAAAGAAGTCGGTTGGGGCGATGTCTGGAATTATGAGAACAGCCCGTAAGTCATCAGGAGTGATAGTGACTTGCTTGTGATTAAGAGTCACTTTCACATCATTTTGACCAGGGATCCTCTGCATGGAATCCCAGAATTGTTGAATGTAGACTTCTGGAACTGTGGCAGAGTGTGAGAGCATATTCTGATAAGGATGAGTCTTGAGAATATCCACCGCTATGAGACAAGAAGATTATGTGCAAGTTAGGGTGGCAAAGTCAACCCTAAGGTTATTCTTTCCAAGTTTTCTCGGGTAACCTTCTGGAAAGATATCAGAAATTGTAAGAACTTCTTGTGCATCCACGTTCATTTGTTCAGCCATATCTTTATCTGAAATAACATTAGCCAAAAGAACCAACATATCGAAAGACATAATGTTAGTCAACAGAAAGTTTTATTGTCTAGTTAATGAATGTACAGTGATAATGATTGTTACGAGTCCTAAGTCACTTGTTTGTCCAATAGTCTTAATGACGTCGTGAAATGTTTCGTGAGTTAGTTAACTTTAATATTTAAAGTTTATGTTATCACTTATTGTTCACAACATATTAAACGATTAAGTTTATTAGTGACATTATTGGATTCGTGACGTTATGATTAGTTTATTTACAAGTTTGTACATGTAACAATTCATCATGAAGGTCAATCCAGGGTTAAGCGTAGTATTGGCAAAGTTAAGGGTAAACAGTATAGACATATGCGTAGACGAAAGCTTACGCGTAGGATCCTAACTTACGCGTAAGAAATGTTACGCGTAGGAAAAGGGCACCTTATGCGTAGAGCTTACGCGTAGGCGTATATAAACCTTACGCGTAAGGCTTACTCGTAAGAGTAGACCTTATGCGTAGAGGTCACTGTTTACGCATATCCTTCACAGGATACGCGTAGTCCATTGTAGAACCTTACGCGTAACTATTATGCGTAGGATTATTCTTACGCGTAACATGACTACGCGTAGGGTAATCCTTATGCGTAGAGTTGCAAATGACCTTGATTCTGAGTATTACGCGTAGCAAAGCCTGAAATAAGTTCATCAAGTCATCAATATTAACATAAAACTTCATTTTAACAATATTTTATGGCATGAACATTCATAGATAGATTACGCGTAAAAAGTCATACGCGTAGGTCAAAACCCTAAGGGTTATGAATTACGCGTATGAAATTTAACCATGGGATTTGCACAAGACTTTTTCTGGTAGTTTAAGAGTGTTGAGGGAGTCTTTATACCAAGTTATAACACCTAACTCGTTGTGAATCAAAAGTTACCCAATATTATGAACATTAAACCCTAAATACAAATTGTTCACCAATTCGTGTTTCTGGGTGGTTAATAGCAATGGAAATTATTAATTCAACAACTTAAGACTATATCCCAACAATCTTTTATACCAAAACACTTCACATTTGGAAAAACCCAAATCGACACATAAACCCTAATTTTCAAAACTCATTGATAAGTGTTTCTGGGTGGGTTTTGATGGTTAAAAGGATATCCTTGATGTATTTAAAACGTTTTGACACCTTCTTTTTAACCACAAACGTCCACACAATGATTGTGTGTTCATATGCTTATGCGTAGAACACATAATCACGCGTAACATAATTTTTAACCGTAGGATTTGCATGATATTGAAAACCTTAGCTTAAAAACATGTTAAGATCACAAAACAACTTACAAAGTGAAGATCAAAAACACGGATTTCTTGATTAATTCTTAGGCGTAGATGATAAAGGTTGAGTGTAATAAATGAGAAGTGAAGAAGTAGGTGGGGAAGAGTTTTTATTAAAAGTAACTTTAACATTTTGACAGTTTTAGTCCCTCCACCTTTTCCTTTTTCAAACAAAGCCATTTAACTTCCATTTTGGTTACCAAACAAAGATTTTTAGGAAAGAAACATGACGACACTCCCCCTCGACTTGAGAAAATAATGAAAGGTTATTAATTTAAGTCCGAGGAGTGTCATTGTACCAGAAAATTTACCACCATTTGTTAAAAGAAACAACCGAGATATGATAACATGCAAGTACACAGATGTTTTGAAACAGTTAAAGTTTTGATTTCTCCCCCTCAACACTTGATCGGAAAAATACCTAATTTTGAAAGATTAAGGTGTTGACGGAAGAAATGTACTTGCAATGTTGAAAGAAAAATAGATTAGAAGAATATTTTTGATTTTATCAGGTTTTATATTTTTGTATTTTGTTTTTGAAAAATTTATTTACAAGAGATGTTTTGGTGTTTGACAGGTTTTTAAGACTGTTTTAAGAGGTCATCCAATTCCTCTTGAGTCAAACACCTCATACCAATCCGGTGGACCAACTCATTAAGGGAGGTGATTTGTACACTCCCAAAAATGATTGGGACACTCAAATTTAGAGTGTTTGGACATTTATACCCTCACATTATATTTAGTCATGTTGATACTGTAAGGGTATAAATGTCTAAACACTCTAAATTTGAGTGTGTCAATCATTTTTGTGAGTGTACAAATCATCTCCCACTCATTAAACCTAGCAGGAGGCAAGGCTTTGGTGAGAAGATCTTCCAATTGGTATTCTGTACCCACAAAGTATAATTCAACGGTACCCTGTTCCACGTGGTCCTTGATGAAATGATAGCGAAGATCGATGTGCTTTGATTTCGAGTGCTGAACTGAGTTGCACGAGATCGCAATGGCACTCCGATTGTCGCAGTACGTCGCGATTCTGTCAAATACGTAACCATAGTCTTTGAGTTGAATTCTCATCCAGATGACTTGAGCACAACCCGCAGACATGGCTACATATTCTGCTTCGGTTGATGACAGCGATGTACAATCCTGCTTCTTTGATTGCCAAGACACCAGTTTATCACCGAGAAATTGTAGAGCTCTTGAAGTACTTTTCCTTGAGTCTAAGCATCCATGCCCGAGGGGCTTGTTTGAGACCATAAAGAGCTTTGTTCAGTTTGTAGACATGGTTCGGGCACTCTGGATTAACGAATCCGTCGGGTTGGCTGACATAAACCGTTTCTTTCAGTTGTCCGTTGAGAAACGCAGTTTTGACATCCATTTGAAATACCGTCATATTCATATGAGCCGCGAACGCGAGAAATATCCGAATAGCCTCAAGACGAGCAACCGGAGCAAAAGATTCTTCAAAGTCTATTCCCTCTTCCTGACGATAACCCTTAGCAACTAGACGTGACTTGTTTCGGATGACGTTCCCTTCAGCATCCAATTTGTTTTTCCAAATCCATTTTAGACCAATGACGTAGACCCCTGTTGGTCTTTCAACCAGTTCCCATACTTCAAGACGTTTGAATTGGTTGAGTTCTTCCTGCATGGATTCAATCCAGTTGTCTTTTGTCATTGCGTCTTTAATGTTTTTAGGCTCAGATTGGCAGACAGTGAGTGCATAAATGCAATGTTCACCGTCTGTGTGAAGACGTTGTCTCGTAACGACTGGTTGATTCGGGTTGCCAATAATGTTAGCCAGAGGATGGTCTTTTGTCCATCTATGTGTAGAGGGTTGATGTTGGTATACATTGTGCAGATTCTGAGGATTCAAATGGTTTGTTGAAGATTCCGCGACATCTGGTGCAGCAGTCTCATTAGCAAATGGGTTGAAGAACGCATTTGGATCAAAATCTGCAGGTGGGGGTACTTCATTCAGAATATCATCAGCTGGTTCATCATTGTTGGAAGCGGTGTGTTCAACTGTTGTGTTGGAGTCAACTGGTGTCGGTGCATCTTCAACAGTAGTTGTTGTAGCAGGTGTATCAGGTATAGGAATATTATCAGGTTGTGCAGCGGAAACAGCGGATACACCTGGAGCACGGTCATCAATATCGTCACTGAACAGAGGAGCAAATAACCTTTCCATTTGTTGACGAGTTAGCTGGGGGCTTTGTTCAGCTGATGATGGGGGTTGAGGGAAGTTTAAACGGTTGTGACCGGGTTCTAAGCTGTTATACTCGGAAGCCATTTCCGTGAGTTCATCAAAATGAGCATGAATCGTTTCCATTACCTCCTTAGTTCGACGATTCCAGATTCGGAAACCTTTAGAATTGTCACAGTATCCAATAAAGACTCCAATATCAGTTTTGGCTTTAAGCTTTCCAAAACCATCACGATCATTATTCGGATAGCAAAGGGATCCAAATACATGAAAGTGTTTGAGGTTCGGTTTATAGTTGTGGACAAGCTCGAAAGGTGTTTTGTTGTGGCGTTTTGTGATCATAGAACGGTTTTGAGTATAGCATGCAGTAGATACAGCTTCTGCCCATAAGTAATCTGGAAGTTTAGCATTGATTAACATTGTTCTTGCAGCTTCCACTAACGTTCGGTTTCGTCTTTCAACAACTCCGTTTTGTTCAGGTGTACGTGCAATAGATGTTTGATACTGAGTTCCCACTTTCTCATAGAATTCACGAAGGGTTTTGTTAACAAATTCAGTTCCTTTGTCTGTTCTGATTATCCTGACGGTGTTGCGGAGCTGAACTTGTATTTTTGTGAGAAAGGTGATGATCATTTGTGGAGCTTGGTCTTTGCTTCGAAGAAAGTAGACCCAAGTCCATCGTGAGTAGTCATCAACAATTACTAATATGTAGCATTTGCCATTGATCGTTTGCACGCGCATCGGGCCACACAAATCCATGTGAAGAAGATGAAGCACATGCTGAGAGCTGTGTTCCACCTTTGAAGGAAAATGAGCACGAGTGCTTTTCCCTTGTTCACAGGCTGAGCAAAGGTGATCTTTTGAATACCGGAATCGTGGGAGTCCTTCAACTAGTTTGTGTCGAGCAAGGTTGGTGATGGTTTGAAAGTTTAGATGTGAGAGACGACGGTGCCATAGCCAGGATTTTGTAGATGTTGCCTTTGAAAGTAAGCAGATGGGAGAGGAAGCAACCATGTCTTGCATAGAGATAGTGTAGAGACTAGAATTACGCGAGCCAGACATAAGGTCATTTCCTTGTAGATCATGAATGAAACAAGTTTTCTCCCTGAAAGCAACCTCCAAATCTCCATCACAAAATTGACCTACTGAAAACAGATTGTGACCGAGGCCTTCCACATAGTAAACCCTGCTGATTTCGATGTTCCCATTGACATAATCTCCGTAGCACATGATAGCTGCGAAGTGATCGTTCCCGAACCTGACAGTGCCAATGAACTTTGCAATAAAGTTTGATAACAGTTTAAGGTTGCTTGTCATGTGTCGGGAACATCCGCTATCAACAATCCAGAGAATGATCTGTATCACCTGCATTACACACAGACGACACAGATGGAATAGAAGTAGATGTGGAACCCGAAATGTTAGAGGGTTCCGAAGCAGGTTTATTAGACATACACACATTAATAATTTTAGGCATCCATTTAAATCCTAGTGTGTTATATATCCATTTCTACCATCTATAACTACTCTTTGCTTTAGTCTTAGTGAATGCACTAGGTGGTACTACATGCTTAGGAGGTGAAACTGGAGCTACAGTGACAGCAAAGTTTGTCTTAGAATCTAAAGAAGGCGGTCTACCAAGCACAGACGTAGAATGATTAGTTGGCCTAGAGATATTCCGATTCTTAGGATTACGTAATCGAGAGATTATAGCTTTAGCAACACATTTGTCATGACAATCAGAATTCATACTCTTCCGACAAATAACACAAGGTGCATCAGACTGAATATAAAAAGTACTTAACGGTTTAGCATTCGTTACATCACTATTTCTATTACATTTGCCAGACGCAACATCTATAGTGGAAGCAACATGAGTCTTATTCAGAGTCCTAGTGTGTTCTTCTACTTTAGCATTCCTTGTTGATCTTTTCTTAGGTCGAAACTTCCTATTCTTCGATTGAGTGCTCCTAGGCTGTGAAGTGCGGACGTTTGGAAAAGACGCAACTATTCCTGTTTCAGTAGAGGGAAACACATTAGCAACTTGTGATTTGGCAGTAGGGATTCTAGGTTCACGATTACTAAGTGTGACTGGTGCTAATCTCTTAATCACGGTAGGCGGAAGTTGTTCATACTTTCCTATCATTTCCCTTAACTTAGAGATAGTGTGAATCAAATCTTGATTTTCAGAACGAATATTACCAGCAAAATTCATGACTTCTCTAGTGTGAGCAAGATAGTGATCAAGTTCGTTAGATGCTTCATGACGAGTCTTATTGAGTAAATCAAATATGACACCATATTCCTGTTTAACTTTTACAAGTTCTTGTTCATATTTAGAAATTTGACTTTTCAAAGACACGTTTTGATCATCCAGTTGCTCAATTTTAGGATCAGAAGATTTTGCACTCAACTGAGCGATTTTCTTTTGAAAACTAAGTTGATGATTGTGAATATCTTTTTCACACCAATGAAGGCGACGTTTTGCATTATAAATTTCGTTGAGTAATCATTGATTTTCAGCTTTTAAAGACTCGATCTGAAGCACAGTATCGGTGTTCTCAACAGTTACAACATTTTCAACAATATCAGCAGAGATATAATCAGATGCATATGGCAAAGAATGAAACAACACAGCATTATGGACATCAGCACAGATAAGGTCTTCCAAGAGTCGATCAACTTCTTTTCTCAAAAGTTTCTTTTTACGTTTAGTATTAGAAATAGATGTTTTTGTTTTCTCGAAAACGACCTTCATAGTTCCAAGTTCCTTATGAAAATCCCGTTCCCAGGCTAATGCACAACTTTTCAAGTTTTTAACATTAGGTAAAAGATTTTTCTGAAAAATGTCTCTTTGTTCTCGCGCCAGAGGCGATTGAAAGTGTTCAATTTTGATTTCAGAACGATATTCTATCTCATGTTGTAAAATTTTGAGGTCAGCCATGAAAATGTCAAAATATCTAAGAATATTTCGATTTTCAGGTTTTGAGTTTACTTCACTAATTGAAGGTAAATGACCATAAGTTTGTGCATAATCTGTTTTAGGATTAACATTAGAAGACTCAGGTGTTTTGATGATAACCCTTGGTGTGTTAGAAGAATCCGTTGGTGTGACGAAAGTGACCGCGTTTTTATAGTTAAACGGTTTGTTGTAAACAACGTTTTTTAATTTTGATCGACTCTCGTCTTCTACATCTAATTCCTCTTGACGATGATATTCAACAACACTCATAACAGTATTATCAATTTTGTATTCTGCACTGGAAACTTCAGGAGTTGGTTTGAATGTTTTTAGTGAAAGCTTTGGTTTGTAATCAGCTAGATTTTTTCCATATCCTTTTGGATTGGGTTTTAAGGTAAACTTTTCAATAGCTGTTACTGATTCACCATGTTTGTAAACAACAGTTTTAAACTCTTTAAGTTTGTTTTGCAAGCCGATAATTTCTTCAAGAAGGTCATCTACCCGATTCGTTGAATGCTTTTTGTATGCGGAGAACTGTTTTTGACAAGTTAACAACTCAGCCTTAGCTTTTTGATTTTCCAAGGTGAGAGCGTTAATTTGCTTTTTATATTCATGTTTCAGTTGTTCTAATTCAGACAACAAAGCATTCTTCGAAGCGGCTAGATCACGCATCTGTCTCTCTAAATATTTTTCGTTTTGATGAGATTTTGCAAAAGCGGCTTCAAAACCTTTTTCACGGTTTTCTTGAGTTTTGAAAAAGTTGAGTTGCATTTGTAAGCATTCAAAATCCTTGGTTAGCAGTGCATTTTTACTTTTTAATGTCTGATTTAATGCAACACATTCAGCAATTTGGGATTGTTGGTCTTTAAGTAACAGAACAAGATCTGGATGAGGCAAAGGTTCAGCGTGTTCAACGTGAGTCACAATATGATCATTATGGAGATCCTCAAGTATAACCACGGAGTCAACTTGATTATCAAGGGAAACCATAAGGTCATCTTGATCGTCAAATGTAACTACTGGGTTTATTTGAAAATCGTCAGAATGAGATGTAGATGACTCATTTTGAACATTCTGAGCCGTGCCGGATTCAGATATTGATGGAGATATTAGTTCAGATATGATGATGGTTTGTTCGAGTACCTGAGACAAGCCATCAGTGTCATACACTGGGCCTGTTTCACTCATGTGTAACTCTTGCATATTAGCCATCAACATAACAGCTGCATTGGCCTGCAAGTCCTCCATATCATCATCTGAGTCTGCATCTGCCATAAAGCTCTGTTCTTTGTCTGTGAGAGATCCACCAGCTTCATCCTTAAGAGCCAAAAGTAAAGCCTCTTTGAAATAAGCACTGCCCCTAGTCCTCGGCTTTGGGCATGCATTAGCCAGGTGTCCCTTCTCATTGCAGTTGTAGCATCTAAGACCATTTATCTGATTCTGAGCATTTCCCTGTTCCACCACTTGAGCTCTGTTGTTATTCCTACCCACAGCATTAAACCCTTGACCACCGCCCATCTGACGACCATAATCACGATTCTGAACTTCAACACGTCCATTGTTCACAACAGCTTGAGTCCGTGTGTTAGATGAGGAACGAATACGATTGTTGGATTTGTTGGTGTAACGGCCAAAAGCATTAGCAATCATCACAAATCCTTGTTGCAATGCTTCGAACGGATCGATTTCCTCAGTCGCTTCACTGACATATGCTTGAGCATTGTTGTTGTTGTATGGAACCAGTTGATTTTGTTGAGGTTGTTGCTGTGAAGGTGTGTTTGAAGCAGTTGGTTGAGTTGCTGGTTGAGAGGGATAATTCTGTTGAGCATACAAGGCAAGTTGTTGATTATCCGGATGTGACTGTTTAGCAATTTGAGCACGGAGAATTCTTTCCCGATCAACTTCCTTTTCATGAGGCTTCAAGTAATCATACAACAATCCATAAGTAGAATGATGCATATTCTTCGCTTGACGGAGAAAAATGACATACTTCTCCCATTCTGGACCAAGACTACTCAGGAACTTAGTATTCACTGCAATTCTTGGCATGATGATGTTGTGTTTATCCAAATCATTGATGATGTCTGAAAATCGATGATGATAGGACTCTAGTGTCTCTCCAGGTTCAATCATGAAGTGTTCATAAGCCAATTAAATTTTGGATTCCAAATCCTCCTGATTGAGTACAGATCCTTCCATAAGAAGACGAATATGATCCCACATTTTTTGTGCAGTCTTTTGAGCATCAACACTACGAAGAATTGGGTTTGGTAATCCTAAGAGGATGTATTCCATTGCAAGTTCATCAGCTTCATAGTGTAGAAGTTCTGTAGCATTTAGATCTGCAACAGTAGCAATGTTGGTTTGTTCATCTCTTGGTGGAACAGCAGTTGGATCTCCGGGTACAATGACAGTAGGCATCTTAAATGGACCTTCCAAGATAACCTTCTTTAAGAACTTTCCATGTGGCTTCTTCAGATCACAAAACCTAAAGAACCTTATCACCCATTGATCGTAGTTTCTTGGAGTGAGCATTGGAGGTCTATCAAGTGATCCAGCTTCATGAATTGATTGTTGGCTGCTTAAAGCTTCACACATCTTTGCAAACCAAGTGGGTTCCTTCATAGTGTTCCTTGATGGATGTTGATTGAAATCATTTGTGTAGGGTTGAACTTGAAGGCTTGGTGGTGTTTGAACCATTTGTGGTGGTGGAATTGCACCAATTTGTGGATTATGTTGTTGATTAAATTGTTGTTGATAAATAGCTTGTTGTTGATTCCATTGTTGATGTTGTGGAGTTAATTGTTGTTGTTGATGATGATTATAAGTGTGAGGGAAATAGTTAGAGTATGGTGGTTGAGACATGTTGAAAAACTTGTGTAGTAAAAATGGATCTTTGTAGTCGAATGAACCTTTGTTGATGAATTGTCCTTAGGCGTAGAAAAGACAAGAACCAAGTAGCACTTATGCGTAAAAAACACCAAAGTTACGCGTAACAATTAGGAGTTACGCGTAGGATTTAGCTTACGCGTAAGCAGGGAAAAGACTCTAAAGTTATGCGTAGACACAAGTTAGGCGTAGAAACTTAGGCGTAGGATTTCCTTATGCGTAGAACTAGGTTTACGCGTAAAGTGAATCTTATGCGTAGGATTTCTACGCGTAAGCTTATGCTTATGCGTAATTTTAGGGTTTTTGCCCAAATGATCTTTTACACTATCACAGTGCAAAGGATATCCAAAGTCGACGTATTTTCAGACTTATCCAAGTAAGAAAACACGGAATAAACCAGGAAAATGAAGATCAAACCAAGAAAGCACTTACGCGTAGTTTTAGGGTTTTACTACGCGTAGAAATGCTCAAAACTTTGATTCTGTCCAAAAGTGTTTCTAAACCAGTTTTTGTGTGATAAAATAGCTTCAATAACACCAAAATACACAAAAGTGTGAAACTTGATGAACCAAAGCCTCTAAAACAGTTAAGCGTAGAATGAAACCCACGTTCAAAAACTCGATCAAAAACAACTATCCACGCATAAAGTTTGAAACTTTTTGCCAAAAACAAGTATTTTAACACCTCAAAACGTTGAAAGTACAAGAATCTTGGATTAGAAAGTGTAAAAAAAACAAGTTTTGAAGCGAACCAAAGTATCAAGGTGCGTTTTAGGCGTAGGACCGAAACCCACTTCAAAAACAAACACGATTCACCCAACTAGTAGGCGATTGATACCACTGATAGGTCACTAGTTTTACAAACACAAGTAATATAGAAAGAGATAAGGCGATTGAACAAGTAAACAAGCACACATACACGATAAGAGTAGCACGGTTAGGCGTAGGAATATGTGTGAAAAGAAAACTTGAACAACCAACCCTCAAATGAGGGTTTACAAGAGTATTTATAGGAGGGAAGCTAGGGCAACACTCCTAGTTCCCTTCCTTGCCTTTATGGGCTTGGGCCTAAACTCATGGGCCTTCTACATAAGCTTAAGGCTAATAACAAACATAAAGGCCATAATAAAGCTAACTATTATATATTAATTACAAACACTTGATTATGGTTTAGGAGTGATTCCAACACTTGTAGATCACGAATGAAACAAGTTTTCTCCCTAAAAGCAACTTCCAAATCACCATCACAAAATTGACCGACTGAAAAGAGATTGTGACCGAGACCTTCCACATAATAAACTCTGCTAATTTCGATGTTCCCATTGATGTAATCTCCGTAGCCCATGATAGCTGCGAAGTGATCATTCCCGAACTTGACAGTGCCGATGAACTTTGAGAAAAAGTTTGATAACAGTTTGAGATTGTGATTGGTTCCAAACGGTCTATCTTTTATTAGTCAACCACTTGTGAATGGTCAACCATAAAAGTCAAACAGCTCAGAACAAAATGCAATTAAGTCCAGAGGAGTTTAGTGTATCCCCGGGTCGTTAAGTCCCAACGAGGTGTGTAAACTGTAATACAACGAATCTGTGATCGGGTGAATATTGAACAGGAAAAGGTTATGATTGATTACACTAAGGAAATTAAATCTAATAAAGACTTTGAAGTCCTTTTAATTCTATATTTTAAAAAGCGTTTAACGTTTATAATCTAAAACGTACGTTTAAATTAAAAACTACGTAACGTACGAAATAAAACGTGAAAATAAAGAAGTAAATTACCTACAGATATGGAAAATACATTTTTACAATCCTAGTTATACTAGAAAATTATTGGAAAAATAAAATTATTTTTAAAATTATTTATCTAATTATTATTAATTAAAACTATTTTTAACTATTTAATAATACCCTAAAATATAAGAAAATATGAAATAAAGCTAGAAAAGTGAAATTATGACTTAGAAAAATCTAAAATATTATAAAACTTATTTTAAAACTGAAAATATATTTATTACACTTTTTATCTATTTATTATTAATTAATTACTATTTAGAACTAATTAAAATGCTAGAAAATACTATTTAAGCTAAGAAAATTCTAGAAAAATACTTTTTATGACTTTTCGAATATTCTAAAACTAATAAAATTGAAATTGCATTTTTCTGAACATTTTCTGAATTATTTGAATAAAAAGCTAATTAAAAATGCTAAAAACTGGAATTAAATGCAGAAAAATAGCAAATGGGCATAGAAAAATATGAAAAGTTCCAGATAAGTCTAAAATAATACTGAGAATCAAGGAAAAATGACAGAAACTACTTTGGAGATCAGGAACTATGATTTGGGCGCACAACTAATGAAAGAAGCTAAGTGAAATAAGCTATAAGCTATCCAAAAGCTACCTTAAGCTACCCTAGCCTTAATCTAACCTGAATTATGCTAATGCAACTGAATGGGACCATAAAAGCACAGGCTAGAAGCATTTAGGCTACAAATTCAATTTCTAGTCTATTATGCCAAACGGCCCTTATGCATCTACTTTAAGCACTATATTAAGCTATCTAGAAAAATCACAAAAATAAGCAAAAATGTCCTAGGAGTAGACAACCAACCAGTGATCAATTATCCAAAGTTTCAGCTCCTATGGATGCAAGATGAGGAAATTAAAAATCAAAACTATAAGTGGGTTGGGACATGATAATGTTTTTGAAAAGCTATAAGAAATAAGCTTTAAGCTGCTAAAGGGCTATCAGAAGCTACCACAAGATAATTTTGGATAAAACTCACTATACTAAACCTAAAGCAACTGGAATGAATCAATAAGGCAGAAGATTAAAGCTAATTATCACTAAAACAGATTTCAAATAACTTAAGCCAAACAGCCCTTAAGGGGCTACTTTAAGCTCAAATTAAGCTAGCTTAGCAAAATCCTAAAAATAAACTAAAAATACCCGGATAACAACCACCAACCAAAGTGCTATAATCCAAAATTTCAGCTAATAAGGACTAAAATTGAGTGAATTAAAAATGCAGAAATGGAAGCTGTTTGGCCATTTAAGGACTGTGTGACAGTTGCTCTATGCAAAGTGGGTAAAAACTGATTTTTTGACCCAAAATGGGTTGGACCAGATTTGAGACAGTTGCAATAGACCAATTGGAACTTGTTTGAACCACTTTTAACAACTAAAAAGACTAAATACTACAAATTTAATAAAATGACTCAAAAATACACTATAAGACTTGAAATTTGGAAAACTATCAAAAACTCAAGTAAACTCTATAAAACTGAAAACTTTTGCTTCAAAACTAACTTTAACACTAAATTAATACTGATTGAATTAAGAACTTTAAAAAAAATTGATTTTTTTTTAGCTCAAAATGAGCTTATCCCAAACACACCCTTAAGTTCTGGAATTTGCAAATCAAAGCAGTTTTGACTAAATTGAGCTAGAGATCTTGGTTCCTACTGAATAAGTAACTTCTATTTATGCTAAATAAACAGATTACAACACTAATTAAGAACAAAACAATCTAAACTATCTTTAAGCTATTTTTGGCTTTTTTTTGTGACTTTTAGGCAAAAACTGAATTAGAGCACTACAAACATCAAATTAAAGCAATTATCTATACTCAAACCAAATATGCTGAGAAAAATCCAAATAAGCTGTAGAATAAGCTAATGAACAGTAACATGACCAATGTTGACTTAATTTGACTTTTTTTAGAAAATTACAATTAAGACCAGGAAAACCTTCTCATTTGCTTAAAACACTTTAAATAAGTTAAAAGAAACTTAATGAAGCTAATTTGACAGTTTGAAACTTAAAAACAGACAAGAACACTTTTTGGCGGGAAACATAAAGAAAACAGAAAACTGGAAATTGATGAATGAAACTTGCTAATTAAGACTTAGAATAACTTGTACAATGAAGGAAACATGAAACCCAGAAAGCTTGTGCATTAAAAACTAAAAAGGATTACATGAATTTTAAAGGAAATGGTCTAAATACAGTGACAACTTTTCTCTTCTGTCTTCTTCCTCTTTTATATGCCTCAGTGAGTGTCTCTCTCCCTCTTCTGGCCATTGGATTGGTCAAAATGATCCCAGTCTTTGATTTTCACTTTTGGCGCCAAGTTGGAAGTAACAGGGGATGGTACCGTGTTTTTGGGGAGAAGCATTTATTGCTTTAGGGTGAGGTGTAGGAGAGTGGGTAGACAGCTGGGGGGATAAGGTGGTAGTGAAACTGTGGGAGGAAGAAAACAGGTGGTAAACATTGGGGTGAGCTGTGAAGGTAAGGTGAGGTGGAAGGATAAAGAAGACAGGTGGGGGTGAGTTTGACTCGCGGTTTGACCAGATATTTATTTAGGGGTTGGATTGGGCTTGATTTGGTTTGTAGTGGGCTTGGTTTGGTTTTTAGTTTGAGATTAGCCCAAGGACCAAAATTGTAATTTTCTGAATTGTGAAGGGTTGAAACTGTAATTTCCCAAAAGTTATAAAAAGGGTTAATATTGCCAATAATGAATAGTACAAGGGTAATATTTGATAAATTTCCATTTTTAAATACCCGAGGACTAATTTTGCCATTTTTGAAACTTGAGGGGTAAAAGTTGCCAATTTTAGAAAACTTTCATCCAGGGATTAAAAATAAACAAGTTTGATATCCCAAGGACTTATGTTGACTTTTCTATCATTTTAAACTTTCAGGGACTAGTTTTGCCAATTTGTGAAACTTCAGGGACAGAAAATGACAATTATGTGAACTTTGCTTGTTTTTCACTTGTTTTCAATCTTTTTGTACCTGAATCACACAAAAACACATTTTCATTATATTTGTAACATTTATATGGTCATTTGTGTGTTTTTGGTCGTTTTTGTGGGTTTAAATAATATAAAATATATGTGTATTCAGGCACATATCAAATCCCTCACACTAAACTATTGCTAGTCCCTAGCAATCTTTTATTAAAAATTAATGGATTTCATCTCTTTACCAAAAGCCATTACTTCTGGAGTATCTAATTGTTTCAGTTCAAGTAAGAACCTTGGTACATCGATAACCAAATGATTTTGAGCAAATCACCAGCTTTCAACGGTTTTGATTTGTCTTTACCAGAAGCCGTTTGCTTCTGGACTAGCCAACTCTTAGATAAATTATCAATATTATCTTCGGTGAGCTGATTACCAATTATGGTTTTCCAACTGCCTTTACCACAAGCCATAAACTTGCGGGCTAGCCAACTCTTCACTAATTAAAGATATGGTGAGCTGAACACCATACAATTTTGGGCAAAGTGCAAGCCGTCAACGGATTTGAGATATCTTTACCAAGAGCCGTTTGCTCCTGGATTAGCCAGTCCTTATGTGGGTTAGACATGGCGGACTGATTACCATTTGTTGTGTTTAGTACATAGTACTTCCACTAAAAAAAATTAATTTGGCCATTTTGGGGGAAAAAGGGACTAAAAGGGTACATTTATGATCAAATTCGCCAGAATTTCTCCCCCACACTTAGAAATGAATATTGTCCTCAATATTCAAAGTCCCGGCTATTATGCCGAATCCTTGAACGTAAAAAAATAACATTACTAGCCAAGTGTGGTAACACAACAATTATTCTCTTTTTTAATATTTACAATTTTCATTCATTTTTTAGATCTATATACAACATGTGTGGCATCTCCCCCACACTTAGGTGGTACACACGGGTGAAAACCCATGTTTAACTACTGTTTTTGATTACCGAGTCGCTAGCTTGACTCGACCCCGAATTAATTTGTTCATGGGGAAGTAAGTGGAAGAGACAATCTCCATCGGACTTTCATTCAAGATGTTTGTATAAACATTGAAGTACGTGAAAGTTCCACACCGATGAGGTATACATAGAACCGGCTCAAAAATGATAAATGAAAATGCCGGGGTCAAAAATAATGTCTTCATTCCCGAAGGAGTGAAGAACAGGAGAAGCCACGGGATAGGTGAAGAAGAGAAAGAAAATCATGATAAACATCATGACTAACTCATCATCATCAGAAGGAGAATTCATGATTTCTGGATCATGAATCTCATCATTTAAGCTCATTTGATCTAGACATATCCCGGGTGTGTCTAGATCAAAGTAGAAGTTATCATACTCCGGTGGAGATATGATATGAGTGAGTTCACAGGAGAACTCCTCAAAGGCGAATGATTCATATTCGGGATTGATTTGAGTGAGTTCACTGGGGAACTCCTCAAAAGTGAATGATTCATAATCGGGGAGAGAATTATGAGAATGAGAAGTGATAATACCACTAATCTTCTCTCCCATATGATCAAAATTGAACGTTTGCAATTCCGGAATAGAATCATCGAACAAAAGTTCACTATCCTCAAAAGGGATAGGATATGAAGTAGGCTTTTCATTAAAAGCCTCGATTCTAGAAATGAGAAGATTAACATTCAATAATGTAAGACGAAGAGCTTCGTCTTGGATTATTTCTTCATCATTCTCTTCTCCTAAGCTGACAAGCTCAGAAGGTAATTCCCCCACATAACTTATGTCTCCACAAGATAAAGAATAGTCCTCATCAGAATCAGAGAACATCTCAATATGATCATTTTGGAAGAAAAGAGGAGGAGGGATATCACACTCATGATCAAGAATTCCCTGTGACTCTCTTGGAATTGGGACAAGGTTCTCAACACTAGACTTTATGAATTCGTCCGATTCCTTTTCAGGAACAGTGTCAAGATGCTCGTCCCCCATGCTCAGAGAGTGAGTGTGAACCTCGGGTGTGATAACAGCAGACTGAGGGAGTTGAGAAGGACTAGAAGTTATGGATTCTACAAGTTCCATTATTTCTACTGCTAGTGATTCAGTCATATTCTTTTCTCCCTGTATTTCCACGGATGGAATCTCAACTGATGAACTTGATGAATCTTTATAAAATTGTAGAATATCAAGGGTATCTTCATCATCACTCTCATCAGGAATGAAACGGAATCGAGAGCTAGATTTGGCTGCTTTTTGTATTTCAATTAATTTCCTAATAGAGTTTTCACTGGCAATCTGGGAATCTAATTTAGCAGCCTGCTCTTCAGCTAACAATTCTTCCATGGATTTTTTATTTGGATTATCTTGGGAATGTTTACATTCCTTCAAATCTTTCACTAAATCCAAAAGATCAAGGAGAAGATTTTGAGGAAGTGGCTTAAGCTGAGGTGGTGCCTGATTCATTTGGTACTGTAGAGGTTGGTCATGATACGAAGAGTCGTAATTGTTACAAGGAAATGGATTCCTTGTTTGACAATCAGAGCTAAAGTGTGGACCTCCACAGTACTCACAACAAAATGATTGTTGTGGCTGGTGATGTGAATAATATGGAATTTGGTCATTTCCAAAGTCCTGAGTGTTACCAGAAAACTGTTCATAGACAAACGTGTTCCCGGTTTGACACTCAAGTTCTTGATGAGGACCTCCACAAAATTCACATGAATATGTCTGAATCTCATGATGTGGTAGCTGATGGAATAAATCAGTCGTGTCATGGTAAGAATAGGGATCTTGGTTATAGACAGACCCATTTCCTGACTCTACCATGCTAAAACTGAGACAATTATCATCATTATGAGGGCCACCACACCATTGACAACCAAGAAGGTGAGGATAAGACATAGAAAAGAATCAAAGGTTTACAGAGGGGTTGGGATGAAGAATCAAAGATGTGAGAGGGTAAAGATGGATATTTTTGGATTTTTGGATAAACATTTTGTAAATATAAGAAAGAAAATCTTTTTGGGTTTTTGTGTTTGTTGAAAACTAATTTTAAAATGTTTTCGGGAACCGTTTTGTTTTTATATAATAATAATAATAAGAAAATATGAACAAGGATGGTAAATATACAATGGGTGTATATTCAACAATCACTGATGCTTCAAATTCGTAGTACGCAGCACACCTCCCCGGTAGCGGCGCCAAAATTTGATTGGTTCCAAACGGTCTATCTTTTATTAGTCAACCACTTGTGAATGGTCAACCATAAAAGTCAAACAGCTCAGAACAAAATGCAATTAAGTCCAGAGGAGTTTAGTGTATCCCCGGGTCGTTAAGTCCCAACGAGGTGTGTAAACTGTAATACAACGAATCTGTGATCGGGTGAATATTGAACAGGAAAAGGTTATGATTGATTACACTAAGGAAATTAAATCTAATAAAGACTTTGAAGTCCTTTTAATTCTATATTTTAAAAAGCGTTTAACGTTTATAATCTAAAACGTACGTTTAAATTAAAAACTACGTAACGTACGAAATAAAACGTGAAAATAAAGAAGTAAAATACCTACGGATATGGAAAATACATTTTTACAATCCTAGTTATACTAGAAAATTATTGGAAAAAGAAAATTATTTTTAAAACTATTTATCTAATTATTATTAATTAAAAACTATTTTTAACTATTTAATAATACCCTAAAATATAAGAAAATATGAAATAAAGCTAGAAAAGTGAAATTATGACTTAGAAAAATCTAAAATATTATAAAACTTATTTTAAAACTGAAAATATATTTATTACACTTTTTATCTATTTATTATTAATTAATTACTATTTAGAACTAATTAAAATGCTAGAAAATACTATTTAAGCTAAGAAAATTCTGGAAAAATAATTTTTATGACTTTTCGAATATTCTAAAACTAATAAAATTGAAATTGCATTTTTCTGAACATTTTCTGAATTATTTGAATAAAAAGCTAATTAAAAATGCTAAAAACTGGAATTAAATGCAGAAAAATAGCAAATGAGCATAGAAAAATATGAAAAGTTCCAGATAAGTCTAAAATAATACTGAGAATCAAGGAAAAATGACAGAAACTACTTTGGAGATCAGGAACTATGATTTGGGCGCACAACTAATGAAAGAAGCTAAGTGAAATAAGCTATAAGCTATCCAAAAGCTACCTTAAGCTACCCTAGCCTGAATCTAACCTGAATTATGCTAATGCAACTGAATGGGACCCTAAAAGCACAGGCTAGAAGCATTTAGGCTACAAATTCAATTTCTAGTCTATTATGCCAAACGGCCCTTATGCATCTACTTTAAGCACTATATTAAGCTATCTAGAAAAATCACAAAAATAAGCAAAAATGTCCTAGGAGTAGACAACCAACCAGTGATCAATTATCCATAGTTTCAGCTCCTATGGATGCAAGATGAGGAAATTAAAAATCAAAACTATAAGTGGATTGGGACATGATAATGTTTTTGAAAAGCTATAAGAAATAAGCTTTAAGCTGCTAAAGGGCTATCAGAAGCTACCACAAGATAATTTTGGATAAAACTCACTATACTAAACCTAAAGCAACTGGAATGAATCAATAAGGCAGAAGATTAAAGCTAATTATCACTAAAACAGATTTCAAATAACTTAAGCCAAACAGCCCTTAAGGGGCTACTTTAAGCTCAAATTAAGCTAGCTTAGAAAAATCCTAAAAATAAACTAAAAATACCCGGATAACAACCACCAACCAAAGTGCTATAATCCAAAATTTCAGCTAATAAGGACTAAAATTGAGTGAATTAAAAATGCAGAAATGGAAGTTGTTTGGCCATTTAAGGACTGTGTGACAGTTGCTCTATGCAAAGTGGGTAAAAACTGATTTTTTGACCCAAAATGGGTTGGACCAGATTTGAGACAGTTGCAATAGACCAATTGGAACTTGTTTGAACCACTTTTAACAACTAAAAAGACTAAATACTACAAATTTAATAAAATGACTCAAAAATACACTATAAGACTTGAAATTTGGAAAACTATCAAAAACTCAAGTAAACTCTATAAAACTGAAAACTTTTGCTTCAAAACTAACTTTAACACTAAATTAATGCTGATTGAATTAAGAACTTTAAAAAAAATTGATTTTTTTTTAGCTCAAAATGAGCTTATCCCAAACACACCCTTAAGTTCTGGAATTTGCAAATCGAGGCAGTTTTGACTAAATTAAGCTAGAGATCTTGGTTCCTACTGAATAAGTAACTTCTATTTATGCTAAATAAACAGATTACAACACTAATTAAGAACAAAACAATCTAAACTATCTTTAAGCTATTTTTGGCTTTTTTTGTGATTTTTAGGCAAAAACTGAATTAGTGCACTACAAACATCAAATTAAAGCAATTATCTATACTTAAACCAAATATGCTGAGAAAAATCCAAATAAGCTGTAGAATAAGCTAACGAACAGTAACATGACCAATGTTGACTTAATTTGACTTTTTTTAGAAAATTGCAATTAAGACCAGGAAAACCTTCTCATTTGCTTAAAATACTTTAAATAAGTTAAAAGAAACTTAATGAAGCTAATTTGACAGTTTGAAACTTAAAAACAGACAAGAACACTTTTTGGCGGGAAACATAAAGAAAACAGAAAACTGGAAATTGATGAATGAAACTTGCTAATTAAGACTTAGAATAACTTGTACAATGAAGGAAACATGAAACCCAGCATTAAAAACTAAAAACGATTACATGAATTTTAAAGGAAATAGTCTAAATACAGGGACAACTTTTCTCTTATGTCTTCTTCCTCTTTTATATGCCTCAGTGAGTGTCTCTCTCCCTCTTCTGGCCATTGGATTGGTCAAAATGATCCCAGCCTTTGATTTTCACTTTTGGCGCCAAGTTGGAAGTAACAGGGGATGGTAGCGTGTTTCTGGGGAGAAGCATTTATTGCTTTAGGGTGAGGTGTAGGAGAGTGGGTAGACAGCTGGGGGGATAAGGTGGTATTGAAACTGTGGGAGGAAGAAAACAGGTGGTAAACATTGGGGTGAGCTGTGAAGGTAAGGTGAGGTGGAAGGATTAAGAAGACAGGTGGGGGTGAGTTTGACTCACGGTTTGACCAGATATTTATTTAGGGGTTAGATTGGGCTTGATTTGGTTTGTAGTGGGCTTGGTTTGGTTTGTAGTTTGAGATTAGCCCAAGGACCAAAATTGTAATTTTCTGAATTGTGAAGGGTTGAAACTGTAATTTCCCAAAAGTTATAAAAAGGGTTAATATTGCCAATAATGAATAGTACAAGGGTAATATTTGATAAATTTCCATTTTTAAATACCCGAGGACTAATTTTGCCATTTTTGAAACTTGAGGGGTAAAAGTTGCCAATTTTAGAAAACTTTCATCCAGGGACTAAAAATGAACAAGTTTGATATCCCAAGGACTTATGTTGACTTTTCTATCATTTTAAACTTTCAGGGACTAGTTTTGCCAATTTGTGAAACTTCAGGGACTGAAAATGACAATTATGTTAACTTTGCTTGTTTTTCACTTGTTTTCAATCTTTTTGCACCTGAATCACACAAAAACACATTTTCATTATATTTGTAACATTTATATGGTCATTTGTGTGTTTTTGGTCGTTTTTATGGGTTTAAATAATATAAAATATATGTGTATTCAGACACATATCAGATTGCCTGTCATGTGTCGGGAACATCCGCTAACAACAATCCAAATGTTGATATGTATCACCTGCATTACACACAGATGACACAGGTGGAATAGAAGTAGAGGTAGAACCCGAAGAGTTAGAGGGTTCCGTTACAGTTACAGTTGAAACACACATGTTAATGATTTTAGGAATCCATTTAAATCCTGGTATGTTTTGTAACCATCTCTGCCAAGTCCAACTAGTCTTTGCTTTGGTCTTAGTGAATGCACTAGGTGATAATTTCTTCCTAGGAGGTGAAGTGGGTTCTATGGGTACATCAATGACAGTTGCAGAAACACTACAAGGCGGTTTACCTAGCATAGACTTAGAAGCATTAGTGGGCCTAGAGGTATTCCGTTTTCTACTATTTCGCTTATGAGATAAGATAGACTTAGCAACACATTTATCATGACAACCAGAAAACATACTTTTACGACAACCAACACAAGATGCTTCAAACAAAACATTCAAAATACTTAAAGGTTCAGCATTCGTTACATCACTTTTGCTATTACATTTGTCTAACGCAATGTCTAAAGTGGGTGAAACTTGAGTTTTATTCAAAGTCCTAAGGTGTTCTTCTACTTTAGAGGTCTTTATTGTTCTTCTCTTACGTTGCAACTTCCTATTCTTCCTGGTTTTGATCTTAAGCTGTGAAGTGCTAACATTGGGAAAAGCGGTAACTAGTCCTGTTTCAGTGGAAGGAAGCACATTAATATCTTGTGGTTTGTCATTAGGCGTTCTAGTGTCAATTTTAAGCATTCATGGGGCAAGTACATTTGTGTTACTAATCTTATCTTGCTTAAGTTTTACCAACTCCGCTTTCAATTCAATGATAGTGTGTAACAAATCTTTATTTTCAGAGAGAGTGTTTCCATTGTTTCGTAAAACTGCTTTGGTATATGCAAGATGATCATCAGCATCTTTTGACGCTTTAGCACGAGTCTTTTTTAGCAAATCAAATATGACACCATATTCTGTTTTGACTTTGGCAATTTCTTGTTCATATTTTGAAATTTGACATTTTAAAGACACGCTTTCATCATCCAGTTGTTCTATTTTTGGATCAAAAGATTTTTCATGCAACTGGTTGATTTTGTTTTGCAAAGCAAGTTCCCGATTTTGACAATCTTTTTGACACCATTGAAGACGACGTTTTGCATTCGAATGCTCATTTAACAACCGCTCATTTTCAATTTTTAAAGGCTCGATTTGTGACACATTATCGGTATTCTCAACATTTTCAACAGAATCAACAATATAATCAAATGCATATGCAACAATATGTAAGAACACAACATTTATGGTATCAGCACGGATAACATCTTCCAAGAGTCAGTCAACATGATTTCTTAACATTTTATTTTTACGTTTAGTATTTGAAATCGATGTTTCTGTTTGCTCGAAAACTGTTTTCATAAGACCAATCTCCTTCTGAAGATCCCGTTCCCAATATATTGCACACATTTTCAAATTTCGGACATGTGGTAAAAGTCTTTTCTGAAAAATATCTCGTTGATTTCGCGCATGTGGCGATTGAAAATGTTCAGCTTTTATTTCAGAATGAACTTCAATTTCACGTTCCAAAAGTTTGATGTCAGACATGAATGTATCAAAATATTTAAGAATTTGACATCTGTCGGGTAATGATTTTATTTCACTGAAGGAAGGTAAAGGACCATTAATTTGTGCAATATTTTGTCGAGAACCATCATTAGAAGAGGACTCGGGAGCTGGTGTGATAACCCAAGGTGTGTTAGAATTATCCTGTTGTGTGACGAAAGTTATGGCTTTTGAATAGTTAAATGGTTTGTTATAAACAACATTTTCCAATTTTAACCGACTCTCGTCTTCTGCATCTAATTTCTCAGCACGATTATATTCAACAACACTCATAATGGAATCATCAATTCTATGTTTTGCACTGTAAACTTGAGGATTTGGTTTGAATGCTCTATGTGAAAAACTTGGTTGGTAATCAGCAAGAATTGGTCCATATCCATCTGGATTTGGTTTAAAAGAAAACTTTTGAATTGTTGTGATTGACTCACCATGTTTGTAAACAACATTTCGAAACTCTTTGATTTTGTGTTGTAAGTCGACAATTTCATCAAGATAGTCATATATTTGTCTCCTCGAATGCTTTTTGTACTCACAAAACTGTTTTTGACAAGTTAACAACTCAGACTTGGCTTTTTTAGTTTCCGAAGTGAGAGCGTTAAGTTGTTGTTTATGATCAAATTTTAATTGTTCTATTTGAGAAAGCAATGCATTCTTGGATGAAACTGGGTCACATATCTGTTTTTCTAAAGATTTTTCATTTTGGTATGATTTTGCAAAAGCAACTTCAAAACCTTTTTCACGTTTCTCATTATTTTCAAAAATGTTGAGTTGGAACTTATAGCATTCATTATCCTTAGTCAACAGTGCAATTTTATCTTGCAGTTTTTTATTGATGTCATTGCACTTTTCCAATTGAGATTGGGTGGTCTGAATTAAGTTGGTCATGAGCTCAAGATCTGGATTAGACAAAGGTTCATCTTGTTCAACTTGAATCTCAACATGATCATTATTTGGATCCTCAAATATGACCACGGAGTCAACTTGATTATCAATATTAACCATAAGGTCATCTTGATCGTCAAATATAACTACGGGATCCATTTGATTATCGTCGGAATGAGATGTAGAATATTCATGTTGAACACTCTGAGCCTCGTCGGATGCAGATGTTGGCGGAGATATCAGATCATTAATGAGTATATTTTTATCCGGTACCTGAGACAAGCCATCAGTGTCATACACTGGGCCTGTGTCACTCATGTGGAGCTCTTGCATGTTTGCCATTAACATCACAGCTGCATTAGCTTGCAAGTCCTCCATGTCATCATCAGAATCAGCGTCAGCCATGAAGCTCTGTTCTTTGTTGGTAAACATTCCACCAGCTTCATCCTTGAGAGCCAAGAATAAAGCCTATTTGTGATAAGCACTACCTCTTGTTCTCGGCTTTGGGCATGCATTAGCCAGATGACCCTTCTCATTGCAGTTACAGCATCGGAGACCATTAACCCCAGTCTGAGCATTTCCCTGATCAACAATTTGAACCCGTTGTTGTGGAGAACCCATGTTATTCCTACCATTAACATTAAACCCTTGACCACTACTCATCTGACGACCATTTCCACGATTCTGAACCTCAACCTTTCCATTGTTAACAACAGCTTGATTTCTTGTATTTGATGAGGTACGAATGCGATTGTTGGATTTGTTAGCAAATCGACCGAAGGCTCTTGCAATCATTACAAATCCTTGATTTAATGCATCGAAGGCTTCAGCATCCTCATTTGATTCACTGTAGAGTGCTTGATCATTGTTGTTGTTGTATGGAACCAATTGAGTTTCTTGTGATTGTTGTTGTGATGGATCATATGGTGTTATCTGAGCAGTTGGTTGTGGAGGATTTGTGAAGACAGTTGGCAAGTTCGGAAATTGAGGATAACATGCTTGAGTGTACAAAGCAAGAGTTTGATTATCCGGGAGTGATGGCGAAGCAGGAACTCCACGGATGATTATGTCTTTGTCTACTTCCTTTTGAAGAGTGTAGGTGGTGTTTGCTTCCTTTTGATGGTGCTTCAAATAGTCATACAACAATCCGTATGTAGCTTGATGAAGATTCTTCGCTTGACGGATGAATGTAACATATTTCTCCTAATCAGGACCAAGACAACTCAGGAACTTTGTGTTGATTTCAGTCATTGGCATAACGATATTATGTTTATCCAAGTCATTGATGATGTCTGAGAACCGATGATGGTATGACTCTAATGTCTCCCCTGGTTCAATCATGAAGTGTTCATATGCTAAGTAGATTTTGGATTCCATGTCCTCTTGATTGAGTTCAATGCCTTCCATTAGGAGATGAATGTGCTCCCACATTGCTTTAGCAGTCTTCTGAGCATCAACACTACGAAGTATCGGATTGGGTAATCCCAAAAGGATATATTGCATTGCAATTTCATTGGCTTCTAAGTGAAGAAGTTGTTCACTAGTAACTTGATCAAGATCGATAACATTGGTAACATCATCTCTTGGTGGATTAGCAGTCGGATCTCCGGGTATAGTGATAGTAGGCATCTGAAAAAGACCTTCAAGGATAACCTTCTTCAAAAACTTACCATGTGGCTTCTTGAGATCACAAAACCTAAAGAACCTTATCACCCATTAATCGTAGTTACCAGGAGTAAGCATTGGAGGTCTATCAAGGGATCCAGCTTCATGAATGGATTGTTGGCTAATTAAAGCTTCACACATCTTTGTAAACCAAGAAGGTTCCTGATTCTTAGGAAAGAAACCAATTATAGAAGTGTAGTATTAAGGCAACTCAAACGTATTAGGTTTGAGTCCTGAGATCGTTCCAAACGAGGGATGAATGGAGTTAAACAACTCACGTCGCGTTTATCGGGATTTGAATATGAAAAGGGGATAATTTGATGTTTTCTAAACTACGGGGCAAGGGAAGTAAATTGGAAGCAATTAAGGGAACTAAATCTATAGTGCAAACACGAAATTACAACTAATTATGCAAATTTACGCTAATATGCAAATTTCGAATTAATTAAAACATGATTTAAATGCAAATAATTCTAAACTAATTCCTAAAAATGATCTAAAATTATTCTAACGTGAAAAATGCAATTTAAAAGTTATGTAAGATTTAAAACTAATTTTTATGATTTTTCTTGAATTTATTTGAATAAAAACTAATTTCTAATTTTAAAAATAGATCTAAATTACTAAAAATTATGAAATTATTGAGAAAATTATAAAACTATTTTTCAAAAATCTAAACTAACTAAAAATAATTTTCAAAACTGATTTTGTATTTTTCTGACTTTTTATTTAATTACTATGAATTAAAAACTATTTAAAACTAATTAAATTGCTAAAAATTACTATTTAAACTAGGAAAAATGAGGAAAAATATTTTTTATGTCTTTTTGACTTTTCTTAATCTGAGAAAATTGAAATTATATTTTTCTGAGCTTTTTCTGGTTTATTTCTATTAAATGCTAATAAAAAGAATTTAAAACTGATTTAAATGGAAAAATGGCTAGAAGCTAGAGAAAATTATTAAAATTTCCAGAAAAGTTCTAAATATTAATAAGATGCTATGAAAATTATTAAAAGCTAGCTATGAATGCAGGATAAGCTACTTGCTATGAAACTGATTTTGAAAAGCTAAATGAAAATAAGCTACAAGCTAATTTATAGAACCAGAAGCTAATATAAGATGAATTATGACTAAACTAACCTAAAATGATTAACTGCAGCTATTTTCAACCAATTAAGCTAAGATTATAAGCAATTACTCTGAATCCTAAAATCAACCAAATCAGCTTATCCCCCTAAGTTCTAGCTTGTGCAGAAGCTTGTAAATAAGCTCAATCTCAAATCCAGAAGTTGGAACTTCTAAACCACCAACCAAGCTACTTATAACCCAAGTTCTAGCTATTTTGGACAAGTATTGAGAAGTTTAGAAGCTTATGATTAAGCTGAGACAACAACAAAACAGGTGCACAGGGCACTTTTGGAAAATCAAACCAAGTTTAAGCCCTTGAAAAGCTATTATAAAGAATTTGCAAAAATATTCCAAAATTATCTTAACAAAGACCACCAACCAGAGTACTTGAATCCAGAATTTCAACAGATTTGGACAAAATATGAGTGAATTAAAATTCCATAAAGATCAGTTCTCAGAAATTTAAACCACTTTTGACTTTTATAGACAGATTTGAAATTTTGACTTAAATGAGTTTTGATCTAATAAAACTGAATGTTTATGATATTTTAGCATGAAATGACACTGATATAAGCTATGTTAACTAATTATAAATCTATATGCAAGAGATGATATGTTAAAACTAACTAAGATTGAAATAAGAGCAGTTTAGAAATGAATTTGACTATCAGTTGATGCAGATGCAAACTAAGAGCTAAAATGAGTCTTAAACAACTGAACTAAACCACTGAACAAGCATAAAACACAAATTTAGTGATCTGATCCAAACACCCCTATATTAGCCTGTTATGCAACAATTCTAACCAAAGCACAATTCTAAGCCTACTCAGTTCTCAAATCAGATTTAATATGCAAAAGTACCACTAATTGAATCAAATCTAACAACAATATCTCAATAAGCTTGCCTGATCTAAATTATGCAGATGAAAAATTGTGCAAATAATAATTCTTAAAACAGAAATGATTCTAAACTATAACAGAAATACAATCAAACAATGTTTAAGCTAAACTAACTAGATTAAGCAGTATTTAAGCAATTATAACAATTATACTAAGCTGATTAAGATCTAAGAGAAATAGAACTCACAAGTGGTCCAACCACTATGGTTTGCAACTGAGATCCAAGTAGCACTATCCTAAACCTATCACCAATCCAAATTTAACCCCATTCCAAAGCTAAACACCAGAAATCCAAATCAGATCAAACCATAATTCTGCAATTTTGACTTTCTTTGACTGAATTGTAGTTTGATTGTAGAATCTGAGTAGTGAATTGAATTAAAAACTCAAAAATCTATAATGAGATTAAGTAAGCTTAAACAAACAGAAACAAGGCTTAATGAAACTCTTAAACAGATTTGAAAATGTTTTTTTTATTTTTTTAGTATTTTCAAAAAAAAAATTGTGATTTTTGATTTAAGAATAAGATATGCTGAATTATATTAGATAATAGCTGAATAGATCAAAACAGAAACAATTAAGCTTATAAAATGATGAAAACAACAAATTAAGAGCTTTAGAGATTTTTGCACTAAAAAGGAAATTTCATTAATAATGATAAACTGAGTACAATTTGAAATCAGAACATGAATGAAAAGATAAAAACATAATTAAAAACTACAATTACTACTAAAATTCTACACCTAATCTGTGAATACAAAGGGGGTTTATATAGGGAAGCCTTAGGTCTTGGAAGGATCCAGAAGTAGTCATTTGTGCTTCTTTTGAGCTCTTTACAGTCATTAGATCATAACCCAGCATCATTCCTTTCATCTTAGCTCTTGGATCAAATTCACACGTCCCATCAACCAATCATAGGCAAGGAGAGCACACGGATAGGTGACTTGTCATTCCCATGTCAATGTGTTGTCAGGTAATTGTACTATTCTACCCTTATATTGAGTTAATTTAGGATGATAGTCGCGAGGGTAATTTAGGGTTCTAAGTATCTGGGCATTTGGGGATTTCACTTGCCGGGTTATTTTTTTGGGAGTAAATTATTATTATTTGACTGGGAGTAAAAGAGTTTGACTTCGTTGACCCAGTAATAAGTGGAGACGGCCATTGACCATTTGACCGGGTTAAAGGGTGGGGCTTTGACCGGTTATATTGATTTTGGACTTGGGCTTTTAAATTTGGGCTTTCGGCTTTTAGATTAGATTAGGACTAGTGTTAAGATCTGGGTAAAGCTACAAGGACCTTTTGTGTAATTTCTGAAACACCAAGGTCCAAATATGTAAATTCTGAAATGTAATCCAAGGGCCTTTCTTGACAATTCCAAATAATCCAAGGACCAATTTTGCCAATTTAAAACTTCAGGGGTAATTTCTGACAAATTCTGAAACTTGAGGGACTGATTTTGCCATTTCTTTAAAGTTGATCAAATCTTTCATGAATCATCATCTCAGCATCAAAATCTTCACAATTGCTCACTTCTGACCTTCCGGCTCAGCTTTTGCACTCTTTTCCTTCTCGTGCTCGGTTTTCGTCTGATTTGTCTTTTTTTTTTGCGTGTTGTCATATCCGTACCTGCACATGCATAAACTCAAGAAAACAACAACTATTAGGAATAAACGGCTCTTTCTTGGTTATTTTGGGCCTGATTTGGTAAAGAAAAGGTATGTGTTTTAGCACATACCAAAATACCCTAGACAAGACGATTGTCGTGTCCCCACGCAATGCAATCAACTCACGCTTCTAAAACCAAGGATTTCAATCTCTTTGACCGGTTATATTGACGTTTGAGGTTTGTTATTAAAGTGCTTGAATGGATCGGGAATTTACGTTTTGGATTACGTTATTCTACAAAATAAAGAACGGGAATGAAAACTAAGCACGTAAAATAAAGTAAACTCTAAATAAACTACTACTAAGCCTAAGAAACAATAAAACAAAGCTAAACTACGTCCTAGGGCATTAAAACTAAAAAGGCGAAAACCGGGAACACACCAAGCCTAAAAAGTGAAAATTTTGCAATTTAAAGCCTACGGGATCAAAACCAATTTTCCTACATTCTATACGACTAAAAATAATTTTAAGAAAAAGCCGGGTATTTTTTCGACTTTTATTTTATTTATTATGAATTAAAAACTAATTTATACTAATTTAATTATAAAAAATAATAAACTAATTACTAAAAATCTGAGAAATTTACTAAAAATACTTTGGATTATACCTTATCTAAGAAAAATAAAAAATGATGCTACTGCTTTTGTAGATAAGCAGTTAAAATAAGCAAAGAAATAAATAAGCTAAAAACTGAAACTGGCTTAAATCTGATTAAGTTGCATACTATAACGCGAAAGTCCCAAGGGCACTACTGGTTACAGGTACATTTATTATCACTTTCCTAAGGGGGAGGTCGCATGTTCGAACCTTGACCTCCCCTTTTTACAAAATTTTTTTTTTCTATTGGAAACTAATAAATAAGCAGAAATAAGATTTTTTTTACAAAAACTTAAACTTGAAAATTGTGAAATAATCTATAAAACAGCTTCTAAGGGAAGCAGAAACAATATGAAGGTTGTTTGGGTTTGGACAGCTTCTAAGGGAACCCAATAGCTACAATAAGCTTGTAAAAAGCTTAAAACTAAAGAACTAAACCTAAAATCTAATGAGGGAACACAAATAAGCTAATGGAATTAATGAAATAAGCTGAGAATGTTTCTAAACAAGCTAAGTCAGAAATGGATTAAGCTAATGGAGATTCTAAGGGGACTGTTTGGGTGAGACAAGCTTCAAGGGAACTTTTTAAAGCCATAACAAGCTACACTAATGTAACCACCGGTAAATTTTCACTTGTATAATATTCTAACTAAAGAATACTTATCCATTTTTCACGGAAATTTTTTTTTAAAACGATATCAGTTTATCTAATCACAACAATTAACTAATATGACGTAACTCACATTCTTAATAAATGTATACACCAACACCAGAATGTCTTAAGTTCATTCCTTATACGTCAAGTATAAAAGTTTTCAACTTTTATTTACCACTTTATGTTATTTCATAAATGTACGATGGTTAAACATTCAAACTAAACGTTTTCTATCTATTGGAGTTTTCATGAAACCATAATTTATTATAACTATGATTTCATGTAACTAACCCATCAACACTAAAGTACAACATTTTATACCTAGAGTACAAGTCATTAAAGAACGGAACCTAGCTATACTTTAATTTCCGTTACAAGCCCTAATATACAACTCTATGATTTTATGTGCATGATATATTAATGTACAAATCTTTCAAGCACATGTACAAGCCTTTAATGGATACAAGCTTAATACTTATATAAATCATATTATAAACCTCAATGTACCTATTTTTAAGCACAAGGTACAACCCTATAATACACAAGCCTTTAAATTTGATTTTCTTATAATTTACAAGTCTAAGGTACAACTCTCCAATGCTTGTGGTACATCTATCTTATGCATGTATGTCATTTACTTAAACTAAACTAACTTATTTTCTAGTTCAATCCTAACTAAATCCCTAACTAAACTAGTTCTAAGAAACTACTTGTTAAATCCCTAACGACAAACTTTCTACTAGTCCCATATGAAGCCACAACATCATGTTTTCTTGATATTTTACCTTAAGTAAAAACTGTGATAAATTTACTTGGTTAGAAATTTTACCACATCACATTTTTTCACCATCACCACACAAGGTTTCCACTTGGCACAAGACTACCTCATCTTGTCTCCTACAACTCAACATGGTGACCTAGTCTCTTTCAAGAACCCTCTCATTTCCCCTCTATAAATAGCAAGCCACTCCCTTTCATTTTTGCTAACACCATTTGAAATACACCACAAATATACACACACTCAGTTACTCACTGATTTAGAGGTCCTAATATAAGCCAAGGAAGGATAGTATAGAGCTTAGGAGGAAGGAAAGAGCTTGGTTCCACTTTAGAAGCCCCTTCGGTCGAAATTCATTTCTAGTCGATTTCCAATATTGTAAGTCTTTAAACTCATTCAATTTCGTTATCATTTTTAATATCAAGTACATACAGTTAAAAAGGATTTTATAAGGAAAATGTAGCAATTTGAATCACTTAAAACGAGTACACGAGTCAAAAGATACGGTCTAAAGAAGTTGCTGAAAATCTGTCAAAATTTTCTGTGACAGAAAGTTAGGACACGCGAAACGAGGCATTTCTGATCCGTTTCATGAAAAAGTTAAAACACGAAAGTTGTCCGGAACGACATTTTCTTCAAAAACTCAGGTGCACGGGGTCCAGAAAACGCATAACGAAGTCATGTTTTAATAAAAATCCCAACAGCTGTTATATATATGTTACAAAAACAGTCCCAGCCCCCCTACTTGCGCCCCATTTATTTACATCGGGTTAAAGGTATTAGGGCCAACCAAAGTACCTTTGTAAACACCACCTAGGACACTCTAAAACGCCCCTCTAACCCGGTTGAAAAGCCTAGTCGTCATGCATAAAAACAGCACACCAATAGAGCCATAAGTCTTAAAAACCAAAAGTACTTTACAACAGGTCTTTGGGAAAAACTTAGGATTTTTTATAAATTCGAATTTGAATCATCTTAGAACACTTAAAAATGAGTTAAACAATATATCACAAGGGTGCATGCAAAAGATATAAAGTTTTATGGTTTGAAAACAAGATTTTCAATTTGTCAAAACTAGCCTAAGTAGCCCTTTTCGACAATTAATATCTTGCTAATTAAAAGGTTGTAAAGTGTGAGAGTTACACCATTTTAAAGAGCCCGTTGCAAGGATTTTAAAGCCCCAATAACGTCTTTAAAATCTCTTATAGTCTCTTTTATAATCAACCAAAACGTAGGTGACTCGTGAACTTTTCATAAAAAGACCTTGCATGCATTTTACAAAATTTGAGTCGTAGGGGTTATAGAATGTTCGATAATAACTTAAAAAGAGTTAATTAACATATTACGATGTTCCTAGGCGACACCGTAAAAGTTAATGAGTCAAAAATGAAATTTCCTTAAAACGCGTCGTGGCCAAGTGGCCATGTTCACGGACTTGTTTCTCCCTAACCAAAGATGACTAGGATATGAGACCTATACCATTTAGAAGAGCTTACAGCAAAGTGTTTAAAGGGTCAAATGCGTTGTAAAAACACTAGCTTGCCTCGTGTAAAATCTGTCCTCGTTTGGCCATGTTATCGCCCAAAACCAACAAAAGGCACTTAACCCCCCTACTTTAGAAAATCATTGCGACCAAACCGTAAGAGCTTAAGGCTTCTAGTTTGAACCATTAGAAAGACCACCGGACAAACTCTTGAAGGATCAAGAACGTAGTAAAAACCTTTTAAGGCCTCGCTTATATTTACCCGCACTTTTGTCAATTTAGGCCTAAAACAAGTGAATATTTCTTATAAAACTACAAGTATAAAAATTGTAATTTTTGAAAGATAAAGTTTTCTTGGGCTAAAAATGTAATTTCTTCAAAGTTAGTTATACAAGGGTTGAATTTGTCAAAAACCCATAGTTGAGGGTTTAAAGTGTCATTTTTGAAAGTTCAAGGGTAAAAACTGTAAATATTTAAAATTGTAAATTATAACATTTTGAAAACATAAAATATTTAACAACTTGGGTTTCGATAAAATTTAATATCCATCATCCGAGCCATAAAAATAAGAAAGATAAGTATTGCTAATTTTTGAGGAGACTTCATGTTACCTAACTATCGATAAAGCATCGTTATCACATAAACTTGAACTCGAATACTAAAAACATGACATACTAACTCAGGTCACGAGTCGGAGCAGTTTATTCACATTACTTATATTGTTTTCCATCCAGACTACTGTAACATCGAGGTGAGTCATAGCCCCTCTTTTCCTTATTTTGAACGTTTTGGGGGAGATACATGCTCAAATATTGCTTGATATGTTTACATTTATTTTAAACTCTTACGAATTACCGTGAGTTCATGGCCCCTACCTTTACTTGCTTTTAAACTGTTTTGGGGGAGATACATGCTTAACTACTCGTTTTTACTTTCACAAGTACTCTAAAGCTTTTACATACTACTATGAGTTCATAATCACACTTTATACGTTTTGCTACAAACCTGAACACAAGTACTATCTTTATGCGATCCTGATTGTTATTGCCTAAGTGATACACTATTTCCACTAAAAGTCCCTCTATCATGAGCCATTAATCACTTGCGAGTGAATGCAAATATAGTGAATAGATCTATTGGCAGTTGACGCCTCATTTGTGTTAGCCGGATAGGTAACCAAATGCACTTTATTTGAGAATACTAGGAGAATGGCAAACTCCTACCAGAGGGCATTGTTGCTCACATCATTATTATGATGTTTGTAACTTACGTCATTATTATGACGCGTTCGTGTTAAGGTTTGCGTTCATGAGACTTAAGGCAATATATACTGTGTTGCAATGATACAAATGCTGCAACTACTGAATTTATGGGTGCACCAACATGGCCCAACTTTGAAACTTGTGTTCAACTGATTACTAAACAAATGAACTATGGGTGTATAACAACGTAACCCACTACTTATTTCATCAATATTGGTATTTATTACAATAATCGCTCAAACTCGAAACTATTGAACTCAACTGTTTTAATAATAAACTCTATGAACTCACCAACCTTTGTGTTGACACTTTTAGCATGTTTATCTCAGGTTCATAATTTACGAGGATGGCACGGAAAGGCACGGATACTCAAGAAGGCTATATTATTATTCGAAAACTTATTTAATAAACTGTAAAACAACTGGGACCTCATTTTGTAAACTCTGATATTTATATAAATCGAATGATAAATATTTTAAAACGACACAATTAGAGTTCGTTTTGTATTGTTATAACTGTTGAGCCATGAAGTAACACCCAGCTTGAATTCCGCTGCGTATCACGAAATTGGGGGTGTTACAGATTGGTATCAGAGCCTCAGATATTGAGAAACGGGTCTAATTGAGACCTAAACTATTACTACTTTTTCAAAAAAATGTTTTATAGCCTTTCGCTCTCCGTGCCTTCCATCCTCCAGGTAATTATGTGACTTCTAGACAGTTTATGCTACACAAACACTTTAGTATATTGATACATACACTCGACATACTTTCGATCACTTTATAAACATACCTGCATGTGCCTATTCTAAGGCAATACGATTCAACCACATTTCCCCGAGCATGTACCTACTTCTATATTTTTCAAATTTATGAAACCTTCTCAAGACATTGTAACCAATTACAATGGTCTCTCCTACTTACCTTATTTACACTAAATATATATACTCACCAACTATTTTGAGTATTATGGCAACTTTCCTTGATTATCTTACTCTCGTCTCTAAAAGATGAGTGTAAACACTCCTCTTGTACTCCCAGAACACCCAAATCTCCTTGTAACTCATCAGTTAAGTACGAATGTTAAGTCATAAACTCTTAAGTAGGATGATTTAAAATGTCTTTATTTGAATGGATTGGGACGCCTTTTTATTTTAATAAAGAAATTGTGAATCGCCGAACTATAAGTTTATATTTCTTTATTTACATTGTTTGGGACGCCTCTCTATGTAAATAATGAATTATAAATAAGTGGGCTTATTTGTATCTGAAATGATATAAGTACAAACTCGAGGATCACAAAAATTCACAAAGATATATGGCAAACACAAATAACGTAAATTTTTATTACATTAGAGTCCATGAATATTAATACATAATGATATAATTAGCAACGGTAGTGCTAATGTTACAAAAATCACCAAATAAGGTATGGTATCGCCAATTGGTTGATCCGCCAAGCTAATGAAAAACACCACCACACCTAGGAGAGCGAGAATCATGACTGGATGCAGGATCTTGATTATTCTGTATAATAAATATAAATGAGTTATTAAGCGTAATGAATGAAATATCAAGGGACATAACTCTATATATAAGAACCTTGACAAATCTATAAACAATATTAAACGCTCTCTTTTTATAACAAGAAGTGGGATTCAACCCATTAGTAAAACAAACAAACACAACCCACATTTAGATAAAACGGGCATCGGCCTAGATTACATAAACAAACACACCATTAAGCGTATTGGGTTTCAACCCAACAACCAACACAAGACCACAACTCAATAAATGCTAACGCATACGATTACAAAATAACACAAATTAAACAACAATTTATTTCAACATTCCTAACATAATGCTATTACCCCCATATCTTATCCACGCCGATGGCTAGGATCACGAGTGGTACAAGAATCACTAAGACCACGGCTAAGAATTCGTAATCTTCATCCGAGACGTTGGCTAATTAGATAGCAGATATTACAACATACACGAGTGCAACAATGGTAATAATATGCGGCATTTTGAAGTATGATAAGAGAAATGTAGGTGGAAAAGTTACTTTGAAAGAATGAGGATTCAAATGGGGTATTTATAAAAATAAAAACTAGCCGTTGGGGTCACTGTTCACGACCGTTGGGTTACTGTTCATGACCGTTAAAAATTACTGTTCACCTGACTAAGGAACAAGCTAATCCATCATCTACAAAAACTGGAGTTCAACAACTTTCTCCCATTCTAAATTTTTCGATATTAATAATTTGATTTTCACAAGCCATTATGAACCATGTTATTTTCAAAATTAATTACTAAAACATGATAGACCTTATAAAATAACAATCTTCATTCAAAATAAAAATTTTCTTAAGTTTATATGACTTTCGGAATAATGTTTTTCACATATAAAACAATAAACTCTAACTTATAAGCTTTCACAAGTGAAACCACATTTCATCCTCAACACTTAACACGGACTGAATCTCGGGACGAGATTCCACTTAAGGGGGTAAGACTGTAACCACCGGTAAATTTTCACTTGTATGATATTCTAACTAAAGAATACTTATCCATTTTTCACGGAAATTTTTTTTATTTTTTTTTAAAACGATATCAGTTTATCTAATCACAACAATTAACTAATATGACGTAACTCACATTCTTAATAAATGTACACACCAACACCAGAATGTCTTAAGTTCATTCCTTATACGTCAAGTATAAAAGTTTTCAACTTTTATTTACCACTTTACGTTATTTCATAAATGTACGATTGTTAAACATTCAAACTAAACGTTTTCTATCTATTGGAGTTTTCATGAAACCATAATTTATTATAACTATGATTTCACGTAACTAACCCATCAACACTGAAGTACAACATTTTATACCTAGAGTACAAGTCATTAAAGAACGGAACCTAGCTATACTTTAATTTCCGTTACAAGCCCTAATATACAACTCTATGATTTTATGTGCATGATATATTAATGTACAAGTCTTTCAAGCACATGTACAAGTCTTTAATAGATACAAGCTTAATACTTATATAAATCATATTATAAACCTCAATGTACCTATTTTTAAGCACAAGGTACAACCCTATAATACACAAGCCTTTAAATTTGATTTTCTTATAATTTACAAGTCTAAGGTACAACTCTCCAATGCTTGTGGTACATCTATCTTATGCTTGTATGTCATTTACTTAAACTAAACTAACTTATTTTCTAGTTCAATCCTAACTAAATCCCTAACTAAACTAGTTCTAAGAAACTACTTGTTAAATCCCTAACGACAAACTTTCTACTAGTCCCATATGAAGCCACAACATCATGTTTTCTTGATATTTTACCTTAAGTAAAAACTGTGATAAATTTACTTGGTTAGAAATTTTACCACATCACATTTTTTCACCATCACCACACAAGGTTTCCACTTGGCACAAGACTACCTCATCTTGTCTCCTACAACTCAACATGGTGACCTAGTCTCTTTCAAGAACCCTCTCATTTCCCCTCTATAAATAGCAAGCCACTGCCTTTCATTTTTGCTAACACCATTTGAAATACACCACAAATATACACACACTCAGTTACTCACTGATTTAGAGGTCCTAATATAAGCCAAGGAAGGATAGTATAGAGCCTAGGAGGAAGGAAAGAGCTTGGTTCCACTTTAGAAGCCCCTTCGGTCGAAATTCATGTCTAGTCGATTTCCAATATTGTAAGTCTTTAAACTCATTCAATTTCGTTATCATTTTTAATATCAAGTACATACAGTTAAAAAGGATTTTATAAGGAAAATGTAGCAATTTGAATCACTTAAAACGAGTACACGAGTCAAAAGATACGGTCTAAAGAAGTTGCTGAAAATCTGTCAAAATTTTCTGTGACAGAAAGTTAGGACACGCGAAAATTCTACTAAGTTTAAGCTTAAATATTTTTTAGGATTCAAAAAGGGTTTCTGGACAACATTTCATGAAAACCAAAAATTCTGAATACCGAGATAACCACACGACAAAAATACGTACTGCTGATCCGAAAAGTTGGCCCAATCTCCCCGCAAAATCTCACAGGATCCACCACAAATGTTTCCATGAAACCAACCGGGGTTATGGAAATTGGGCTACATTTATTTACCCCGCGTTCATCCCCCCGGCCCTGACAAAAACATTGTATATATATTGTCGACAACCCTAAAAATAATTTTGTACTGAAGCAATACGCAAAAGACCTGGGGCACGATGACTCAAAAACTTCTTTTACAGCAAGGCCTGTTGAAAGCACAAAATTGAAAAAGTACTTTGCCTAGTCTTTACGGAGCAAAGCGCACAGGATTGAAAGACAGTGTCTTTTAAAACTGTCTAAAAGTCGTTGAAGAAATCTGGCATAGAAAACTGAGCACATGAGCAAAATTCACTAAGTTTAACGATGTAAAAGGAATATTTTAGGAAAAATTGACATACATGAACTATAATTTTTACTATTGCTTTAACTTACTCAAATTTCTGAATGTTATAACCTTTAGCTGATCTGTACTTAAAGCTGGCTTCCCCGAAGATTTCACCTTGGTTCGAGAAAGGAAGGAGGATCCGAGATATGATAGGAAGGAACCGAATATAATCCTGGAGATTTAGTCACTCATTGACTCACACACATATAAACACCACATAAAGTTTACCACAATCGTTTTTACTTTCCGTCACCGAACGATAAATATCTCCCCTTTACTCTCCCAAGAACTTTCTCTGATCCAGTGGTACAACTCAACATCCTCTGTTCTACTCCATCAGAACACGGTTCACCTTTGGAACACACCACTACCACTTTTTTACACTACACCATTTTAAAGATTGGTTCATTTAAATAGTGTCAAAAATGAATTCCATTTTATAGTTCTTTTGTACTACAACACCGAAGTATACCCTGATCATCTTTCAAACAGCAATCCCTAAATTGTTCATCAAAGAATCTTGATCAAATCAATCCCTAAATCAATCCTAACTTGATCTTTTATTCAATCAAATCAAATTCATTTACTGTATGTTCGTATTCTATCTACATGGTGTTCGTAACCTCTCAACATGGAATCTGAACATTTAATATTCTTTTAGTTTAAATTTCCGAACACATAATATCCCAACATGGAACACGAATTTTTATCCATGTAACTCCAAATATTATACTAAATATATTCATAATTCGAACATAGATAATTTCTGAACATGTACACGAACTTTCTGAACATGTAATTATATAGTACGTGTATTTTAGTATC